>OX940987.1:22497993-22862993 GCA_954871275.1 Leptopterna dolabrata | reverse complement strand
TTCCCGTGTGCGCGAAGAACTACACGTTACGGGAAAAGAATGCTTCAAGCTCATTGGTCCATCTTCCCGTATCATCTTGGCGTATCAGTCACACAGTTGAACGTGTAAAGACCACGGGAAGAACAAAAACAGTCTTATGATATGTCAAGATGATACGGGAAGATGGACCAATGAGCTTCAAGCATTCTCTACACGTTACGGGAAAAGAATGCTTCAAGCTCATTGGTCCGTCTTCCCTTATCAGTGTTTCCACGGTCGAACGTGTAAAGATGACGGGAAGTACAAAAACTGTCTATTCCCACGGCTGAACGTGTAAAAATCACGGGAAGAACAAAAACAGACTGAGTGACAGAGTGTGACAGTGGCGGTGGACCCTCGAGAGTCCCCCTCCCAGACCAGCGAGATTATCACCGGTTAAGAAGGGATATCGATTAGGCTTCCGCTCACCGATCCCGTCTCCACCGGAAGAAAAAATAACTCGAGAACAGCCACACCGTTACACTCCTCCCCACATGACATACTTCTGGGTAGCAGAAGTATGAGAGGGAAAAGGGGGGATGAAAAGTAGTGCGAAGTTCTGGTTCAGGAAAGAACATCTGAACAACTTCAAGGTAACTAACCTCCATCGTAATGGTACTACCTCAATAATATTTACTGGTGGAGAACAAACCTCCTACATACGAGCATTGGTGGATAATGTTGTCAGAGGTTGTTGTCCAGTGAATTGTGCTCATCTGGGCAACCTCTAGGTGATCAACCTCCATCGTTAGGATGGAACAACAATTGGGACTTGTAAATTGAGACACGGCATCAATTGCCTTCAAATGAGCTCAGTATATTTTAATTATACTGACACTCTAAAGGGATGAAAGGGGGTGGGGAAGGAAGCCAATAGATGTATGTATTATCAAAGGGACAGGTTGTTAGTAAAGGAATCCTTCTGGGAAACTTTGGGCTTATCCTTCTGGTAAGCCCACAAAAAGTGGATGGAGTATGGTGAGTTGCTCAGCGCATACTACCAAACCACGCTGTGCTACCATGTGACAGAGTGTGACAGTGGCGGTGGGCCCTCGAGAGTCCCCCTCCTTGACCAGCGAGATTATCACCGGTTAAGAAGGGGTATCGATTAGGCTTCCGCTCACCGATCCCGTCTCCACCGGAAGAAAAAGTAGCTCGAGAACAGCCACACTGTTACACGTATCATCTTGACGTATCATTCCCACGGTTGAACGTGTAAAAATCACGGGAAGAACAAAAACCATCTATTTTACCCCTGTCGTGTTCCTTTTTCCGCGTCGCCTGCAGGTCCCATTCCCCCTAAAGTATTTTACGGCAGAAAGGGACATTGAGGGAGCAGTGGCCTGGGAATTCCAAAGCCAGGAATCAACAGCGGGCAATGATGACCTACTCTCCTAACCCGGTATGTAGGTACCAACTAGGTAATTTGATCCCGGGATATTTCCACTGATGTCATTCGATTCTCAGTTGATCTGTGTTGAGATATCCCGAGTTTATTCAAGTTGAACGTCGCTCGAAAGCAGTTGGTGAATCAGGTTAGGCCAGTTAATGGGTGTTGAGGGTTCTGGAAATCCCAAGATACGATTGTGATGCAACTCCGCTAACGTGTCTTCATAATACCCAGTTCGTTGCCCTTCAACGAGCTAAGGACAACCGTGCTCAGTTACAAGGTTGACCAGGCATACTGTTAATAATATACCTACCTACATATATATACATTGCTGAAAAAACTACAAGATAAAAATAGAATAGTCTATTTCCAAGTAAGAAACTAACAAAACTGTAATAATAATAATAATAATAATAATAATATTTTTATTGCGCATAGGATTTACATGGGCATAGCATTTACGGTGGGTAGGTACCTAGGAATAATCATGGATGAAGATCTAAAATGGGAATGCCGCATTGAATCAATCATACTAAAACTCCGCAAGTTTATACATATATTTCACCGATTACGGAGATGTATTAACTTAAGGAACTTGATAATAGTTTATAAAACGCTGGTTCAAAGTGTTATCAGCTTTGGAATAGTCGCTTGGGGTGGGGCTTCAGCTTCCGTCCTCCACCCACTCAATGTTATTCAAAAATCGATCTTGAAAGTAATCGCTGGTAAGCACCGCAGATTCCCTACTGCTGAGTTGTTTAATCTTGTGCCTGTTTTCTCAATCCAGCAATTGTACCTAAAATCATCCCTGACCTTTTTTCATAAGCACCCCGAATTATTTATGTATCAGAGAAATAGCCCATACTTAGTTCGCCTCACCTCCAGTGCGGTGATACCGGCTCCCCAGACTCGTCTGTGGTGTACATCCAAACATATATACTTCAGCATGCCATTTCTGCTGAGATCCCTCCCAGTTGATATGACTTTTCCCACCAATTTCTCTCGCTCTGCATACAAGAAAAAGATATTCTCGTGGTTGATTGTTAAAGGGCCTACTTATTTTATGAGCGTTCTTTCTAGTATTTATACATGATACATATATACACTATTCCTTCTACTCTGTATTGATGCTTGTAAGATTTACCTGAGTTTGTTACACTATTAATTTCTTAAGCTCTCAACTCCCCCAAACCGCACAGGACTAAGTCCTATGGTTTTGGGGTATATTCCACTGCATAAAATTGTATTTTTTTTTGTATTTGTCTATATGTTTTAGGAATAAAGCTTTCATTCATTCATTCATTCATTCATTCACATATCCCACCTCGCGCGCAATATTATTGACAGCAAAATAACTTGAACATAGTAAAAATATATTAGGAAAAAAATGGAGTACTTCAAATAAACCCAAACAAATGAATAAATTGAGAGGAAGAGAGAGAGTAAAAATTCTGTATAGGTATACGTGGCAATTAAAATGAGAAAGAAAGGAAAATGATAGGGGGGCAGGTATAGAAGGAAGCAAAAAGTTGATAAGACAAAGGAAAGAGTGAAAGCAAGAAAGACTGAGAATATCTAGAAGAAGTAGAAGAGGTTAAACCATCATCAATACACAATAGAAAGAGAAAGATTTCTATTGTGTACTGATGATGGTTTAACAACCGAAACCGGTCAACAGTTTTGTCAGTTTCTTACGTGGAAATAGACTATTCTATTTTTATCTTGTAGTTTTTTGCTATGGATTTCCACTACTCTGCCGCAAGTGATTTAAGTTATATACATCGCTGTGTGAACCATGAGTTCGGATTATTATTAGTACATGATCACTAAATTCAGGAAATCGTACTGTTTTCAGAAAGACCAATTTTCGAGCATGATCTCGCATGTTCTTTTGGTTCGACAAAATCCGTTTCACTTTCGACTGGCGTTCTCCACAGCCTGTACTCTTTTTTAGGATGCCCATGATAGGCAATTTCTTTTTTCAACACAGGGCCAAATATACTTTTTTCTGCCCGAACAAAGACGAAGTTCAAAAAGAATCAGTGTATTGGAATACAAAAATGCTGCAAAGTCCTTGTCACGTTGGTTTATTATTCTACTGGACATACCTACAGAAATGTTGGCTGTTCATTTATTGTTTATTCATTTGCAATAATTGAAATAGTTATTTTTGATGGTTTCCACCAATTTTGGTCCCCTAAAACTCGAATTAGGCTTCTTTTGACAAACTATCTTTGATCATTGGTAGTGATATTTAACTGTCTTGATACACCTGTTAATTATAATGTTATTATACAAATTTATGGTGATTTCAGATAATTTCTCAGGCTTTTGACTTATAAAAAATAATTATGGGAGATGAAACTTCGTTAGAACCTCAATTTTCCACTCTTTGGTCAAAGTAAACGCCATATCCGGTCTTTTCTCCCTAAAAAACGTCGAAAACTATATCTCGCAAGCTCATGTTCGCTAAAACCTCGAAAACCCCTAGTTTTACAGCCATTTTCATCCACAACACCCTTGGGTATATTCCGATCGGGCTGCAAAGTTTCGGGACACAACCCGAACACAGGTTCGAGAGCTCAAACGGACCCCGAACCAAATTTGTTCAGAAAGAAACACGAGTAGAAATTTTGATTTTGGATACAAAAACGCTGCAAATCCCTGCACAACGGTTTATTATTTTGTATAGAATACTGTAGTGATTGGGAGTCGGATAGACGAGTCGATCGCTTGATTTGAGAATGGTTGTTTATTGATGGCACCCTGGCTCTTTTATATTCCCCTGACAAGACCAGAGGGGGGTCGGGGGGTCCCCACTCTGGGTTACAGCATGTTCAGACACAAATTGAGTTGTGGAGGAGCAGCCGATCACAACACTGCTCCCCCCAGAATTTAAGTAATTTTCAATTTCAATTAAATTTTGTTGTTGTCGCTGTGGCGGTGGCCGGGCGTGGGAGGTGCGTGTGTTGGTTCCGTTTGGGCTGTCCGGGTGGCTGCTGTGGTCGATGTCGTGGGGCGGCGATGGGTTGCGGTTGATTAGTGGCGTGGGTGCCGGTGCGGGCGCGAAATGTCCCGCCGGTGCCGTATGTGGTTCGTGCGGTAGGTCGGGCGCTGTGGTCGGGGGCGTTGCGGCGTTGGCGGCGGTGCCGGCTTTGGCGACGTCGGCCGTGCCGGAGGCGTGGCGAAGGTAGACGTGCCGAGGGTTGGGGTTTGCGTGGCCCGTTCTGTAGTCGCTACGAGGGCCTTTGCGAGGCTGAGGGCGTACGTTGATTTCGTGGTGACGTCGGGCGAGGCTTGGACTGCGGCAGTGTGTTGCTGGGGGCGGCGTACCCCGTGGATGCAGCAGTCCGAGCACGTCCCTGCGTACGGCGGGAGTTGCAGGGTGACGGTTGTGGTTGACGGGGCGGTCACCGTCATAACCGGCGTGCCTGGCGTGGTAGTCGACGGGCGTGGAGTCAACGGGCGGATGCCCGGCGGTAGCTGACGCGTGGGTGGTTGACGCTGCTGCGTCTTGTTGTCCCGGGGCCGCGCGTGGATAGGTATCGCGCCGGCTTTCGATATGGCCATAGCCTGACGGATGGGGATCGGGCCATACCTGCCCGGTGGTTGCGGCCGAGTTGGCTTCCTTTTCGCCGGAGCCGGAGGAGACGGCGTGACGGCGAGGTCTCGTAGGAGCTGTGAGGCGGTAGGTTGCTTCGGCGACATAGCGTTGTAGTGGTTGATGTTCGTGGGCGGCGCTCGTCTTTATAGTCGCTGCCGTGGGGTGGGGTGCGTTGGTCGGCGTGTTGGGGGTGTTCACTGTGTGCGTGGGTGGGGGTGCCGGCTTACATCGGTCGATTGAGACTGATGGTGTGCGTCGATCGTCCGTGAGGTAAGTTATTGTTTTTCCATCGTTTGTCAACACCTGATGGGGGCCGGTGTAAGGTGGCTCGAGTTTACCCCTTGGCGTGTCTACGCGCACGTACACATGGGTCGCTGTGCGCATAGTTGCTGGCACGTATGACTGTGTGTAGTGGCGGTACGATTCGTTGGTGCGTAGGGGCACAGTTGATGGTGGCGGTTGAGTGAACAGATCCCCTGGGAGGCGTGGCGTGGCCGAGAAGAGGCGTTGGGCCGGTGAGTAGCCGTCGGGGCCCGGGCGGTTTCGTAGGCCGAGGAGGAGGCCGCTAAGTTGGGTGGCCCATGTGCGGGAAGTGGCTGTTGCGAGAATTGCGTCTTTGAGGACCCTATGTAGTCGTTCGACGAGGCCGTTGGCTTGAGGGTGGTAGGTATTTGTATGGTGTACCTCCGAGCCTATGGACGTGCAGTATTTATGGAATTCGGCTGAGGTGAACTGGGTGCCCTGGTCAGTGGTAACGCGTGCCGGGGAGCCGTAGCGGGCGATCCAGTGGTTGTGTAGGGCCGTAATCACTGCGTCGGCGGAAATGGTCGAGAGGGGTGCGCATTCAAACCAGCCAGTGGCGCGGTCAATCATTGATAATATGTATTTTTTAGTAGCCGATGGCGGTAGCGGGCCGAATAGGTCGATATGTAGGTGTTCGAGTGGCGCGGCGTCGGGAAATTCGCCGAGGGGAGCCCTGATGTGTCGAGTTGTTTTCGCTCGGTTACAACTCGGGCAGGCGCGGGTGAACAACCGTATCGACGAGGTCATGACGGGCCAATAATATCGAGCGCGGATGAGGGCTGTGGTGGCCTTTATCCCCGGATGTGTCATCCCGTGTATGTGTTTGAAAACCGCGAGGCGTAGCGGCGTAGGGATGTAGGGGCGAGGCGAGGCGTCGGTAGTTTCGCACATGATCTCGTGGCCTTGTATTCGGTGCGGTGTGAGATTCATTGTAGCGATGTGGTCATCGGCGGCTTGTGCGTCGGCTAACTGTTGTAGCGTGAAGGGGGTGCCGTAGTCTGTGACTGCGTGGGCCATGTTGGCTGTCGGTGGGAGTCGCGAGAGGTAATCGGCGACGATGTTTGTTGGGCCCTCGGCGTACCTGATGTCAGTTGTGAATTCTGATATAAATCGAAGGTGCCGTAGCCGTGTTGGTGGGGCCGTATTCGATTGTGTCGCTAGTGAGGTTGTGAGGGGCTTATGGTCCGTATATACGGTTAGTGGGCGCCCTTCGATTTGTTGGCGAAAGTGTACGATGGCGAGGTAAATAGCCAGTAGTTCGCGGTCAAATGCGCTGTAGTTACGTTGAGCCGGGTTGAGAGTGCGTGAGAAGAAACCTAGCGGGCGTAAGTGCGTATTGTCGATGAAATGCAGCGCTGCGCCGACGGCGAAATCCGACGAGTCCGTGTGTAGGACGAGAGGTTGGGTCGGGGCCGGATGGGCGAGTGTGACGGAGGTTTCGAGTAAGCGTTTTGCGCGGTCGAATGCGTCAGCTGCGTCGGTGGTCCACGTGAGCGTGCGTTTGTCCTTTTTCTTCGCGTCGGGTGGAATCATTTCCACTAGGGGGCGGAGCGTAGGTGCGGCTCGTGGTATCGCTCGGTGATAGAAGTTAATGAGGCCGAGGAATGTTCGAAGCTCGTGCACGGTAGTGGGTCGCGGGAATTTCTTAATGAGGTCCGTGCGTTCCGGTAGGGGTGTTATCCCGTCGGCTGAAACGTTGTGGCCGAGAAATTTGACTGAGGGCCGTGCGAGCTGGCATTTGGCTGTATTTATTTGTAGGCCGTATTTAGCGAGGGTCTCGAGGAGCGTGCGTACGTGGGTGTAGTGTTCAGACGGGGTGGCCGAGGCGACCAGTATGTCATCGAGGTAACAGTACACGAAAGGTAGGTTGCGTAGGACGTGGTCCATGTAGCGTTGCCACGTTTGCGCTGCGTTTCGTAAGCCGAAATTCATTCGCTTGAATTGGTAGGCGCCGAAGGGTGTTAAGATCGTCGTTTTTGGCACGTCGCGTTCGCTGATTTTGCAGTGAAAAAATGCACGGGCGAGGTCGAATGTGCTGTACACTGTAGTCCCGTACAGGGCCGTTGTAAAATCGTGTAGGTGTGGGACGGTGTAGCGATCGGGCACAGTGAGTCGGTTCAGCGCTCTGTAGTCACCGACGGGGCGAATGTCACCGTCGGGTTTCGGAACGATGTGGAGCGGGCTGGACCACGGCGCCTCCGAAGGTTCGATGACCCCCGCCGCTAGTAATTCGCCGAAATGGGCCTTCGCTTTCGCGTATAGGTCCGGGGATAATCGGCGAAGTTTCGCGTGACACGGGGGGCCCTTCGTGACGATGTGATGTTCGACAGGAGCATCGCATGGTGTCGATGAAGGTTTGTAGGCGTCGAGGAGGGCTTGAAAACGGGGCTCGTTCGCTGTTGTCGTACAGATGGACTGGCTCGGAGGTACGAGGTCTACTGTCCCGGTGATGTACCGCTGCGTGGCCGCGTTGATGAGTCGGGCGTTGGGTAGGTCAACGAGTAGGCCGTGGTACGTCAAGAAGTCGGAGCCGAGGATCGGGGTTGATACGTCGGCGACTGTGAAGGTCCACTCGTACGGAGGGAGATCTGGTAGGTGTACCGATGCGGAGTGTGTGCCGTACATCTTGATCTCGGTGCCGTTTGCGGCACGTAGAGCGCTTGGACGTGTTGTTTTTCGGTTGAGCAGGGTGTTCGGGACGATCGAGACGTCGGAGCCGGTGTCCACGAGGAAGTGTAGCGAGGTTTTTTTACAGCGGATGAAGAGCCGAGATGTTGGTGGGTTGCGCACGGCCGTTACGGCTGGTCGGGCCGTGCGTTGTCGTTTCCCGTCGGTTTCGGGCGCCAGGTGCAGGGGCTGCGGCATTTCTGTGCTCGTGGGCCCCATGTGCGGTGGTAGAAACATAGCGTGTTCGTTGTTCGGCGTGTGTTCGTCGCCGGCTGCGTCGGAGATCGCCGTTGTCGTCTATCGTTGATCACTTCGACCTCTTCGGAGACGGTAGCCACCCGAGGAGGCGGGGCGAATGGTAGGAGGCGATCGGCGAGCGCAGCGAGTTTCAATATGTCGGGTTCGTCACGGGCCGCTATGTGTAGACGTATGCTCTCGGGTAGGGCGCGGAGGAAGAGCTGTCGGACGAGCGGTGCGGGTGTGTCAGCCGGAAGTGCTCGGGTGAGTCGGCGAGCGAGGATCGACGGTAGTTCGTCGTCGGATGTCGGCTGGAGGAGGGCGGTGAGCCGTGAACCATCGGAAGGTGCGTGTGTCGCTAGAAGGCGAGTTTTGAGCGTCTGGTAACTACTGGTGTGCGAGGGGTTGATGTCGGCGCATAGATCCGCTTGTCGAGGTTCGAGGGCGAGGAAGGCTCGGGCGAATTTCGCATGTGGCGTCGTGAGGCCTTCGTGTGCGAGGATGAGCTCGAGTTGGGCGAACCAGACGTGCGGGAATGCGGGGTCGAACGGCTGGAGCTTGAGAATCGAAGGAGCGCTCGCTTCGGGCGTTTTTTGCGGTTTCTGCTCCGTCATCTTCGGTTTTCTCTTCGGTGCCAGTCCGGTGAGGTGTCAGCTTGAAGTGTGCTCGGCGCCGGCGTCCGTTTCCTTATATAAGGATCGGTGATGGTGGGGCGAAGTAGCGGGAGGCGCTGCGATAGCCGTCGAGGCGGGCGTCGGAGTGGGGCGCCGCTGTGGCGTCGGTGGGGGCCGCGCGTGGTGGGGCTCGTTGAAGCGGAGACGGAGGCTGCGACGCTATCAAACGGCGGGCGCTGGCGGTGGAGCTCACACGTCGGATGTCACCAGTGTAGTGATTGGGAGTCGGATAGACGAGTCGATCGCTTGATTTGAGAATGGTTGTTTATTGATGGCACCCTGGCTCTTTTATATTCCCCTGACAAGACCAGAGGGGGGTCGGGGGGTCCCCACTCTGGGTTACAGCATGTTCAGACACAAATTGAGTTGTGGAGGAGCAGCCGATCACAACAAATACCCTTCTGTTACAGATCACAGCTCTATGTATAGATAACCCGTCTATATAATATGATATGTATTATTCTATACATATTATGTAGATCGCAGACCCTCCGTAGGTTAGTACCTAACCCCGTACTCGTTACTAGGTACCTACCTAAACCGATGTGTAATAATTTAGCTGTATAGGTTCCCCTTCTACGGAGATAGAATAGTGAACCGTTGTGTAATAATTTGCCCATCAATAATACTTCAACGGTTGTTCAAGTTGCAAAAGTAGGTACCTATCAACAAAATCCAGCCCCTTCTTGGTAGATGAGCCGTTGTGTAATAATTTACCGTTGTGTAATAATTTGCCATTGTGTAATAATTTACCCATCAATAATACTTCAACGGTTGTTCAAGTTGCAAAAGTACCTATCAACAAAATCCAGCCCCTTCTGGGTAGATGAGCCGTTGTGTAATAATTTGCCATTGTGTAATAATTTACCCATTAATAATACTTCAACAGTTGTTCAAGTTGCAAAAGTACCTATCAACAAAATCCAGCCCCTTCTTGGTAGATGAGCCGTTGTGTAATAATTTACCGTTGTGTAATAATTTTCCGTTGTGTAATAATTTGCCGGTGTGCAATAATTTACCCATCAGTAATACTTCAACGTTCGTTCAAGTTTTAGAAGTACCTACCAACAAAATCCAATAGTCGATCACTTGTCAAATGAAATAATATCACAGAACAAACAACTCGACTTCATACAGCCATCCTTGATCATAATCAGGTGCTCCGTAGTGATGATATCTCGGCCGGATTTATACCGTTTGATTCACGGTCGTGTTGACGAAGCTTTTTGGTGCACACGAACGGCTGGACGTACAGTGCTCCGGGTGGTCTCAAAAAATTGTTTAGCTCAAGACAAATTTAATATCGTAAAAAAAACCATACCCTTCAATCGGAAGTTTTCGAGCTACGGCGTTCTGAAAATATCAGCCCCTATTTTGAACCCCTTAGAGATGACTGACAGTAACGTCGAGCTTCGAGGACCAACTAGACCCCGAACGGAACCTATAACCCGAATTTCATCAATTTTGTTCATGGTAACTAAGAAAAGTGGCCCTTACGGCGGACAGACAGAAATATTTTTATTGCAGTTTTGGATTCTACGAGAAGAATTTTTTTTTTCATGCTCGATTCCAATGGTTCATTATTGAAAATAATAAACCAAAAAGTTGCTTCTCCTCAAAAATGAAAACAAAGTTTCCACTACCGTCACAGGCTCAAAAGCAAAAAAAGTTTTTTTTTTACAGCATAGGAAACCCTAATTTTGAGACGACACTAACTGCAGAAGGAAAATATAAGCAGAAGTTTTATCTTACAGGTGGCATCTGCAGTTCGGTTTCATTCGTGCTCGCATAATAGATAATCTCCAACTCATTATCATACTGATTAGTTGGTAGGTCTTCTTCGGAATCTGAATCCTTACAGTCATTGAGAGGGGATGGCGATGGGGCACTAACAGGTTTCTGATTCTGACGTCAAACATTTCGTGTTCTCACGACCTCGCGTCGCGCACGGTGGACCCAGTCGCACGCGCGCCGCTGCCCAGGCTGGGTATTTCTCGTGATACCATCAGTTTTCTCGTAACTAACGTAATTTTCGTTTTCGTTGTCGGTTTAGAGCGTAGAAAAACAAACAATTTAACGACGATGATTTCAGTTTGTTTGATCTCACTGGTCATAACTGGTGCGGTCGGTGCCGAGTATCTCGAAGAAGGTATGTTTTATCACGATGAGAATAATAATAGAGATTTATCGTCATAAAAACAAAATGGTAGCTACATTCATTGAGAAAACGACAAATTAAATAGAGTACGTACATGGCAAATGTTAAATTTAATCATCGTCGACGATGTCACTGCGTAAAATTCCTTTTTGCGTAAAATTCTGGTTGAACTTGAAGAAATTTCGGAAGCTCTAGCGAGCTTATACGGTTATAACAAATTACTATGACCATATTTTCCGAAATGTAAAGAAAGACCACTGGAACTGTACCTAGACGAGAGCTTTGTAAATACCATTCAAGGTGTTTCTCGTTCTACATGTAGGTTTGAGTTAATGATATTTTGTGGACATCGGATGTTAGGTATCAAGGAAAGGACAGTTTATTGCACAAAACTAGGTATTTTCGGAGATTAAAAAAAAGAGATAATCGAGGACCTCGATTTGAGGAGTACCTAATATTAAGTAAAGGAACGCAAACAATACAACTTGTTAATAAAAAACCTGAACATGTCTATAAACATGAACAATTTAAGAAAATCTAAATGAAGACAACAACACTTTTGAGTAGGTAGTCATTATCACCTGCTCAACATAATAATTTTTAACCGTAACTCACCTATTTCTGGAAGTCTAAATTTATAGTGTTGATAGTGCTTTTCCCCATCTTATTTTTAATATTAGACCCCTGTAATTCTGCTAGCATTTCAACAAATAATGTGCTCTTCAGGCTGGATTGTGTTTTTTAATGCCCCTCAGGCCTTTTTATTATTTACTTAACTTAGTACCTAACGCTGTAAATTCAGTTTTGACATGCGAAATGAGACTATGTCCTATGTGCCAATAAATAATAAATATTAAAAGGGTCACCCCTGAAATTTTATAAATATGACTGGAAAAAAAGTTACAACTTTCAGCGAATTTTTATTCATTTTCATGTCAGAATGGTCCTTTGGAAGTACCGTTTTAGAAACAAGTACCTTTTAGGTGTCCTTCTTAGGGGTCTGAAGGACAGCAGGACAACGGGTTGAGAAGTAGTACCGTCCTTCCAAAAGAACTGTAGCAGACTGAACTGGAACTAACAACATGATGATTGATAGTATCTACTTAACTGATACCTGTTCTTGGTGAGAACGACGGTTGAATGAATAGGTACTTCTATTATACCCCTTTCATTAAAACAGAACACATCTTAGAATCTGCAACACAACACTAAATTAGAACCTACTTGAACAGACTTTCATAGGACAGTCCATATGTTGTTGAACAAGTATTTTACCAGATTCGCATCCAAGACAGAACATGGTAATGAAGGAATATTTGTAGTGTTTTTCTTCATCATCCTCTCCAAACCCTCAGTGTTTTCGACTTTCGAGTGCTCGCCAACCACCTTACAGTATAGTTTATCACAGAGCTAATGAAGGACGCTGCAATATACCAACACTGTCAGATAAAATAGTCAGTTGTGATTGTTAATGGAAAGTGGGTCGAATTCAAGTTATTGCGATCAGAAGCCGTCAAAAACCGGTAAAAATTGCTAAAATCAGTTCACCTATAAATCTGATACATTTAATTTATTGAATTTCACATCAAATGAATGGGCTAGCCCAGCTCCACCCGAAAAAGGAATAAGGTACCCAGGTAGGCACCTAGCAATACAAAAATTAAAACAGAGTGAAGGTTTTGACACTCCTGTGAGACAGATGAGTTGCAGGAGAATAATTCTTGGCAAACACAAGCGGTTATTATAGGATAATTTAGTTTTATTATTTTCTTCTATATTTAAAAACGCTGCAAAGTCCTTTTCACATGGGTTTATTATTCTACTGGACATAACTGCAGAAATATTGGCTGTTCATTCATTGTTTCTTTCATAAGCAATAATAAAAATATATGTTTTTGAGGTTTCCCCCAATTTTGGGCCCCCAAAACACGAATTAGGCTCCATGTGTTTGACAAATTATCTTTTATCACTGATAGTGTCATGTAACTGTATTGATTCACCTGTTAATACTACTTATTATATTAGTGTTATTATACGAACTTTGGTGATTTCAACAATTCCCCAGGTTTTTTTACTAAATAAAAAATGAATTTTGGGAGCTGCCGTTATAACATCAATTTTCTACTCTTTGGTCAAAATCGACTTCATATTCGCTCTCCTCGCCCTAAAAACATGGAAAACGAAAAGTCACGAGCTCATGTTACTAAAATACCAGAAACCCTATTTTTACACCCATTTTTCACCCATAACGCCCTTGGGTATATTCCGATCGGGCTGCATAGTTTCGGGACACAACAAGGGCCCAAAATGAAGCTTGTGTGCGAAAGAACGAATTTTTTAGACCGAAAGTAAATGTAGATATGATGATACGGCGTGCAGACGTTGCATTTTTGGAAAAAATTTTTGCTGAGCGAATACATGGGCGTTTATTTAAGAATAATAAACCAGAAGTCCTTCACTGAAGAATTATATTATATGTAACTCTACATGTTGCTCCACTCTCCGCAATACGTGGAGTAACATGACAGTCCCTGGATCATACTTAACGCAAATGTTACGTAGGTAAGGTACCTTCAGGGATAGAGTTGGTGTTTTTATACTTTCCATCATCAATATTAATTAGCTCCTACTGTCTTCATTGACCAGACGGCTGAAAACAAACAACATAATTATCCAACACTGGAGATATTTTATTTATTCACAACACGGTTAGGTGGACAAATAAAATCGGGAAATCGTTAGGATGGTCAATGATTTAGCGTGTGTTTTTAACTTGAATATAGGAACTTCATTACAGCTTTCCACCAAACTACCGGTTCGCTCAAGGTTTCGAGTGACCTCAGAATGTTTACTGCACACTAAAGAACCTAACCGCATAAAAAATTAGCTGTTTTACTCGCAATACATTTTAATGCCATTGATCTTCGGAAGTATCTACAGATGGTTTGCTGCAGATGGTATCTACAGGTAGGTATGACGATATTATGCTACACCTATTACCAGGCTAAACTATGTATATAAATATGATGTACTTACCTATATTTTTAGTGTGATAGTTTGTAAACTGTCGTGATATCCTCCCAGAACATCGCTCCTTATTATTAAGGGGTGTTCTTCGTTACTCGTTTTCAAAAAAAAAAAAAAAGAAATTCTAACAAAAATTTGATGTTGAGGTGATTTTTGGAATCTTCAGTTTGTCTAGTTTTATGTCTAATTAACCTCAATTTACCAGAATTAGATAGTAAAAGTGAATTATTCAATCGAAAAAAGTGGGGGGGAGTATCGAAGTATTTGCCATGTCAAATTCTTCGGTACTCCCCCCCACGGTGAAAACAGTATTTTCGACTACAGGATTTGTATAATTATTTTATTGTACATGAAGAGGGTGTTCGATTATGTTGAAAAAGTAGCATTACAAGCAGTATCAAGAGCCGCGAGTTGTGCGAAACTTTCACGATAGGACAAACCTCCGAAAATATTACAAACCCTCGCCTTCCGTTCAAGGTTCAAAACGCTTTCAAGCCCCATAAAGGTAAACGTATCTCTAAACAACAACAATTCACAGGAACGGGGGTGAGGACGAGCAGGTATGAGATATAGAGCGATGAAATCCTTTGATCGAAAGTTAAGAGGTTGAGACGCGATATTGGTTGTCGAAAATACTGTTTTCACCGTGGGGGGGAGTACCGAAGGATTTGACATGGCAAATACTTCGATACTCCCCCTCACTTTTTTTCACGGCGAATTTCGCTTTTACAAAGTTGTTGCATCAAAATATGAACACACACATCAAAAACTAGACGAACTGAAGATTCCGAAAATCACCTCAACCTCAAATTTTTGTTAGAATTTCATGAAGCGACGAGCGTTTGAAAATGGGGGGGGAGTAACGAAGAACACCCTTATTAAGATCTCACAAATAAACCTGGGAATGAAGTGGCAGGCGCAGGAGGCCCCAGAGACCTAGTGGGGATCCCCACCATCCTCCACCAGTATGGAGGATGGAGGGAGATAGCCCTAAGGGCTATAAGAACTCGCCTCCTTCGCCTTTCTAATCATTCTACGCTCTCCTCTAGTCGCTGACTACTCTCTCACCTCCTCCTAAAAGGTCCCAGGCATGGTGGTAGCCTCCCAGCTATAGCCAAACCGGGCAACGCATCCTAAAAGATCCTGGGCATGATGGTAGCCTCGCGCTATAACCAAACCAGGCAAATACTTCCCAAAAGATCCTGGGCATGGTGGTAGACTCTGTGCTACAACCAAACCGGGCAACGCCTCCTAAAAAATCCTGGGCATGGCACTGAAAGACCTTGCGCTATAACCAAACCAGGCACATACCCAAAAAGATGGCATGGTGTTAGTCTCGCGCTATAACCAAACCGGGCATAACCTATCCTAAAGCCTCCAGTAGTGAATGTACGTCACCTATGAATTCACTACATAAACTATTTGAACAAAAAATTGTATTTGTTCCTACGAGAGATGCACAATAAATAAATGGTATACTGCACAATAAATATTGCTCGGTTGATACTGTCATAGACGTATTTTCTACCGTAACAGCTTCCGTGAAAACCAAAGGGTACAGCTCTAGCTCAGTAAACTCAATACACCTACCTACATCAATATTACCCAACGTATTACTTCCTCACTAACGAAGGTAGGGAAGCTTTGTATTCGTACAAGAGTCGAAAAAACTGATGTCCTCCAAAATTAAAATTTCCACTGCATTTTACGTTTCAGGCATCAAGGAACATTTTTGGTTCCGTGTCTGTCTGTCCGTCTCCGTGTATGTGGTAAATTCCATGTAACGCCCATAACCACCCGAAATGATGGTCGAAATGGGCTGAAATTTGGAGTAGGTGCGAGGTGGGTCACAGATTTTCCTGTACCAAAATCATTGAAAAAAATACTGCAACTTTCGTCTGCGCATGCGCAAACGTTAAATACGTGAAACGCCCATCACTACCTTAATTATTGTTGAAATGACTTCAAACTTGGAAGGTCGTTTAGGATTAATACTTTGATAGTTCCACATGAATTTCATGTGGAACTATCACGTCAACTGTTACGTACTGTAACTTTCGTCTGCGCAAGCGCGAACATGAAATGTTGACCACTTTCTTGTAACGCTTCTAACACGCAACAAATAGCCTTAGAAAGCTGACATTTTGGTGGTACACGCGGGTTGGATCGCAGATGATCTGTTTTCAAAATCATGAAAATAGTTTCGTCTGCGCAAACGTGAAATACTTGAAACGCCCATAACTACCTTAAATATCGTTAAATGTCTTCAAACTTGGAGGGTCGTTCAGGGATAATACTTTGATAGCTCCATATGAATTTCATTGGAATCGTAAGATAACTTTCGTTTGCGCATGCACGAACACGAAACGTTGACCATTTCCTTGTAACGCTTATAGCTACGCAAAAAAGAGCTGAAATTCTGAAGCTCGTAGAGAGCTGAAATCTTGAGGGTACACGAGGGTTGGATCGCAGATGGTCCGTATCAAAATAAACCTTCCCGACTATTCTATACGTTCATGTGATTCAAGTGAAGAAGCTATACTGCCTACTCGAATTGGCAGACTTTCATTTTTTTTAATTTCAAGGGGGCGCCAAAAGGTGTGCAGTTTATTTGGACACCTCGGGAATGTTAGTTTTCCTGCAGATTGACAAACCCAAAACGAATTTTCACCAAATGTTTCTTATAAATTTCGTCATCAATGCCCGTATGGGGTTCAAATGTTATATACATTATCTAGGTAATTTCACACAACTATGACAAGGTAATCCGCCACATCATCGATCCGATTCTGCATCAGTTCAGTTACCCAGGTGTGCTGCGTTTGGGAAGATTTAGGAATTTTTTCGTTTCCGTGAAACAAGCATGTTATGGAACAAGATTTAAGGGTAAATGTCGTGGGTTTAGTTCCAAAAACCGCCACCACGTCGCGCTTCAAAATTAGCCAATATATTAGATTTATCTCTTGAACGGGTCAACCGATTTCCAATTTGTAAAGTGTTCTGTAATCTTTATAAGCAACCTCAAGTGGCGACGTTCAGTTTTGAATTTAAAATTTTTTCTTAGAGTTTTCGAGATTATTTTACTTAATTTCAACTTTAAAAAAAGCAACTAGTACTTTTGTAGGAAAAAATCGAAGAATCCAAATCCGTTTTCAGATTGAAGATCGGATCATTAGATCGAACGGCATTTGGAAAAATTACTGTAGCAATAGGAGCCTATTGTTAGTCCCCAATCCTCTACCTGGGCCCAACCTTGCAATGTTGCCGTCCCTTTCCCGCTGATTGAGCCAGCAGGCGGAGACCGAGTTAACATCTAAGAGTGGAGTCTTTTTCCTTCTATGTGTATTCCTTCAACTATAAGATTTGCTTGGCAGAAATAGTTGGCTGCTGGATAACATCGGGATACAGCCAAATTTTGGCTAAATCCTGTCAGGGTATCAAGAAAGACGCTTGGTTTTTAGCGTCTGACTGGTATCTAATTTTCTTATTATGATTTAATTGTCTAAATTATTATTTTCTAAGCTTTGCGACTGGGATTTCCATATCAAGCCATTCAATACTTAATGGTTTGCAGCGTTCTCATAATCTACCAAACTGTATGAAGTAAATAAACTCGCCATAAAATGAAGGAAGATCAATAAAAGGTTTAGGAAAAATTGCACTCGATAACTATATTATATTGCCACAACGCTATTATCAGTTTCAAACTGACGCCTATGGAAATATCAATGACAACGACTGAAGATAACAAAAAAATATCTTGAGAATAATATTATCAACAGAATAACAATAACAAGAATTCAAACGCAATAAAAATATCAATAGAATAATAATAACAAGAATACAAGTACTTACATCTAACATAAGTTGCTATTAGAATAACAATAACAAGAATGTAAAATAAGGAGAGTACTTACCAAGGATTTTTCGTTTGCGCAGACGAAATTTACAGTAGGATATTTCAATTAATTTTATCCAACCCATATACCTAATATTATATTGGTCCAACCCGTGTCTAACCAAAAAATCTGCTACCATTTTCCGGGTAGGTAGTTATGGGCGTTATACGGAATTGGCTACATATTGATATTTGTGAGTGTTCAACAAAATGCTACCGTTCGAATCATAAGGAACCTCGAATGATGGTGAAACTCATATGGAACCTTCACAGTCTCGTTGTAGATCCACCCTCCAAATTTGAATTCTTTGCTCCGATTATAAGTAGGTAGGTAGTTGTGGGCTGCACAATGATTACACGCTCGCGCATGCGCTAACAAAACACTGCATTTTTTAAAATGATTTTGATATGGGACTATCAGTGACCCAACCCGCACCTCCTCACCTATTTTAAGCTCATGACGAACATTTTCAACGGTCGCTCACGGAATTGACCACAGATAAGACAGCCACGGAACCGAAAATGTTCCGTGATATCTGAGAAGCAAAATGCGAGTGGAAATTGCATTTGGTGGATGTACTTCTTTTTCGACTCACACTCCTACATTCGCTAGTGCGGAAGCGAAATTCTTTGTTTTCCCTGCTCGTCTAATCTAATTCTTAAATGACGCGAGCATCCGCATTGTTACCACAATTAGGAACCATCTCTGTCGTCCGCGTCTATGGAATCAATAATGCTGATGGAAGCATTTCATCAAAGCTTGGAAGTCCATGGAGCAGAATGTATGTTACCGTTAAATCATGAAATTCAGTTAATCCATGAAATAACTAGTTATTTCATGAAATAACGGTCCATTTTGGGTATAGCGCAAAATTCGGAATTTCATCAACACTTTAACTAGTTATTATATTTCATGTAATAATTATTAGCTAATAACTATAATAGCTAACTGGGCTATTGTGTAAAATTCGGCTTTTTTCAACACTAACTAGCTATTATATGAAATACCTAATAACGGAAGGCTGCTAGTTACTGTGTAAAAATTCTGGATACACTTAACTAAATACTAAATGAAATACCTAGCTCTTCTATGGAATAGGAGTCATCAAACAGTAACATGGAACAACCTCCAAAATAATCGAACACGATGATATTTAGGGATTTCATATGATAACCAGTAAAAATGTATAAATCGTTCAGTATTAAAAGATTTTATAAATTACCGGTCGGCCCTTCGGGAGCCCAAATTGAGCCCGATCCATAATTATTTGTAATAACTAGTTACTTCAAAATTAACTGATTAACTGAATTAACTGATTTCATACTTTAACGGTAACATATGCGTAGGTATATGAAAGGGGATGGGGACTCCAGTGCATTTGTAATAACTTCTCAAAACGTTTCGTGTGGACGGAATATGACGAAAATTGAATATGCAATCACGTGATCAAAAACTATACAAAACGGATTTTTGGTTTGCAAAAAGGGTCTCGGACTTACTTAAAAATGTTAACAAACTTTGTTATAAAGCGACTGAATGCGTGCGCGAGAGGTGCAATCGCGTATAGTAGTCTAGTCGAAGATTTAGTTATAGATTTAACTAATGGGCCAAATCAAAAATTTTGGGATCATAGACAATGTGAAGGGTATTGCTGTCCAAACCCCCGAAACGGGAAGGCGTTTGATGAGGTAACTTGTAGGTGTTTTACATTCTAAAATACAAGTGGCACTTGCCCCTGTATAGTACCTACTAGTGAAAATTCACTATTTATTGTCAAATGACACAAAGTAACAAAGTAATGATCCGATCTCAAATCTGAAAACGGATTTGGATTCTTCGATTTTTTCTTACAAAAGTACTAGTTGCTTTAAAAAAATCAAAATTGAGAAAAAAAATCATGTCAGGAATCAGGAACTCCATGAAAAATTTTTAAAATTCAAAATTGAATGTCGCCACTTGAGGTTGCTTATAACGATTACAGAACATTTTACAGATTGAAAATCTTTTGGCCCATTCAAGAGATAAATCTAATATTGGATTGCCCCCATGGTGCAGCCACCTATTGAACATATTTTGTACTAAAATCCATGACATTTACCCTTAATGTTAAGGTTGACGACTCGAGAAGTATAAGTCAGCATACTATTCCTTTAACAAAATTAAAAATAAAGGTAGAAACATGCATAGTAGTTGTTCTTAATTTCACGTAAGCACTACATCGTGTGGTAAACACATGCATTTTGTTGTGGCAAGTCAATAAATATGGTCAATAAGGTAGGTAGGTCCCGACATACTCAATTTTTTCATTTTTATCGGGAACATCCATAAACACCTCACAGACCCAAAAAACGCGGCAAATTATTACACAACGGCTTATTTATTTATTTAGATGCCCCTTCTGCGTAGATCACTGTTTTCCGTGGACCCTCGAGCTCCCCCCAGGAAAGCCATAAATCGAGTACTGGAGCCAATCCGGAAATGACAGTTTCGTAAAAATGCGCGGGATTCAATAATAAATTCAATCATTAATATTATTTGTTGTTATTCATGAAGCATAACGTTTGATCAAGTTACAAAAGTACCTGCTAGTAGTAGTTACTTTTTTAGCGACCTGTGTTGAAAAATGCAAGTTCGCGGCTAAGCGAACCATCCAAATTAAGTGAACATCGGGGAATATTTCGAGAATCCTACTTAGGTTCAGCGGCCAATCCTCTAGTGGTAAATGCACGTCACCCATGCATTCACTACATATATGTTACTGTCTACTCTGTATTATCGAGTTGAAAATCGAAATTTTGTTGTTGTAGGTGATAGTTGTGGATCGTCATGGAGTTGCAAAAAGCTTTCGGATTGTAGTACAGCGCGGCAAGACCTGAACGCAGGTCGATCCCCTAGGATTTGCTCATTCCAAGGGATGCTCCCTATCGTGTGTTGTCGCCCTGAAGAGGTAAGTACTTATTCATTACTCTTAATTACACACAGATCTCGTCATAGTTACCTATTCTATCTATGCGTTTCCACGAAGTAATTATGAACACAGCTGTGCTTATACACGTGGTTTGAATGTGATAGTATTAGTACGAGGAGAACAGTTCGTACGAATACCTACAATATCCAGATTATAGATTAATAGGGGAAGGGCGGCGCCATTTGAACGCCCAACACTAAAAAAATTTCTTTCTACCAAAAATCACGTTTTCCAACACTTTAATTGCTTCGTATGGGTTCTAATATGTACCATTCAATTTTTGTCTTTCTGATTCTGGTAATGAACGAATGCTCCCTTCTGTCGGGTAGGAATGGTCGAGGCTAGTAGGACTAGAATTTGTGCATCAGATTCTACCTTGGCAATGGAAGAAGCATTGTGATTACTCTTGGGAGGGAAACAGTTTTTGCGACTTGAAATCAAAATTGCCACTCACTTTTTGAGTTTCAGACTTTTTTGACACAAATGTAGTTCTGAATTTATAATATATGTATACGTGAAGCAGCAATTATTTGCCACACTCATACCATGTTCTTTATTATCTTAATATGACATATTATGTACTGATCAATATCAATATAACTGGAGAAAGATGACATAAGAATGATAAAATCTACTAATAACCTTCCAATAAATCGATTACTAGGAACTTTAAAAAAAACTCGGCGCTCCGCGCCTCGCCAGGGGGCAAGCCCCCTGGACCCCCGGTTACCTCTATTTACATACTTCGTACGAAATTATAGAAACACAGAATGTGTTTTAGCTCACCCGTTTCACATAAACCGCAACTCAGCTGATCCGAGGCCTGGGCAGCGTCAAGTTAAAGTCCCAAGGTGCCCACATACCAAATGACAGCTTCGTAGAGTGAATATCATAGAAATTAGCTTTAGGAGCAACTCAGCTGATCCGGGGCCTGGGCAGTGTCAAGTTAAAGTCCTAAGGAGCCCACATACCAAATTACAGCTTCGTAGAGTGAATAGCATAGAAATTAGCTTTAGGAGCCACTCAGCTGATCCGGGGCCTGGGGTTGTACGTGAAAATCATAAGAAAATTTCGCGCTACTTTTATCTCACTATTTGGTCTAACTATTTGGTCTCACTATTTGGTCAAACAAGCGTCATTGTTCACTATCGATGTATAACATCCATTTATATAGTTATATTATGAAACTAGGAAATAAATACCAAGAACAAATACGAAATAAATGCGTGATAAATCAAGAGCTTTCCAACGAATGGAAATCGATTTTTGTCCGATGAAAATGAAAGAAGTTTCATTTCCCTAGCAACTACTCGGTTGTACGTGAAAATCATAAGAAAATTTCGCGCTACTTTCATCTCACTATTTGGTCTCACTTTTTACTGTCGTTTTTCGGCGGGGGGTCCCATCGCTAAAACACATTCTGTGTTAAAAAAAAAATCAGGTGGTTGAATGCTCGTACTTTTTGTTTAACACGCTTATGCCAGTCAGGGAAACTATTTTTCGAAATAAAATTTATTACAGCAATTGAAAAATAAGTCTTGAAGAATACATTTAGGGTGCCACACATCGTTAAACCCAAGAATAATATAAAATCGTTGGGGAGGGGGGGGGGGGGCTTCAACTTTTTCTGTTACAACATTTTCTTTCTCTGACCTATACAGAAAGAATATCCTAAAAATCCCACTGCCTGAGTGATCATTTGGCGCCTTATGACTAACGATCCCTTTCATTTGTGGCATACATTCTTGGCCAATTCCTTGAATGCTACCAGCCCATTGAATGGTGCCGCCTTTCTATATAAATATAAGTAAATTTACTGAAGCCCGCGGTTGGAAGAATCTCGGTAATCAAGTCCGGAAAAAGCATATTCAGAGGATCTCTTAACGCATTTTTGGAGATATGCTCTGATGTCCCAAATGAAATGTTATAAACAATCGAAGTGAAAAATGTGACTCCAGCGAGTCTTGCACCTGCAACTATCTGCTGTGTACGCAGATAAATAATGACGCCATGAAGTCAAGGTTAGGTGTAAGGTAAAAATATTACGAATAAGGTAGTGACTGTTGGGAAAAACGGTCTCTTTTGTTGTGTTACTGTTTCGGTGATTCTTGAGCTCTAACGATAGATACTATGTGCATGATTCCACTGGTTTTAGGAGGTGCCAGATGACATCGTTGAGCGACAGCCCACAGGGACTACAACTAGACGTCCACGGCCGTCGACTAAAAAATCCGTCAGCCAAAGAAGTACGTCGCATTATTGCACAATACTTCACAAGGTTTTTAATAATCCACCTACTATTCCTACGCTAATGGATAATTAGTGAACTTTGCCGTTGATCTTTCAGACCTGGCATTGATGAAGTTCGTCTGATAGGTCTATGCGAATAATGAAATGGGTATGTGTGACAAAAAGGTTCATTATTTCCTCCTCAGAGTGTGACGAGTATGCTCAGTATGTGTTCACGAGGGAGCAAGTGCCCACGCTTTCCTTCGATCCACAGATAGTCAAAATAGACGAATGCCGTCGGGTGGAAGAGCCGCTCATCGTTGGAGGAAAGGATGCGAAAGCGAGAGAATTTCCTCATATGGTTAGTACGTCACTAGGAAATATCTATCGTATACCTATAAGTTGACTATATACCATTTAAAACACAACAAACCGTCAAACGAATGCCTATGGCTGCAGTTTTAGGTACGAATCTTTTCGAAATCAATTAGTACGTACGTTAGAAATTGGAGAAGCCCCATTGGGGTTTACCCTCATGTTTCTGATAAAACTGTAGGTCTCAATCATCAGCCTGATGGATAACAGTAGTATATAAAATGGGTCTTCTGGCCCGATTTTGAGATGAGGCCTCTGGCCCCGATTGTTGAGCTGGGGCTACTGGCCCGACCGTCGAGCTGGGGTTTCTAGCCCGTCAACTGAAAGCGAGGCATTGGGTGTCGGGAACCAAACTCTGAATTTTCAAGCTTGAGAAAAAAAAAAAATGAAAAAAAAAATAAAATAAAAATGAAACAGGTGAGAGAAACTTTTTTTTTTTCTGTAGATTTTGTATTTTTTTCAGTAACAGGATTTTGGTATCAACGGACCTACGTATTACTTTCCTTGATTATGTTATTGAAGAGATCATAATCTAAGGTAGTGTGAGACACGAGTACTACGTAAAGATTTGTTCCTGCTGAGGGTGCAAAATCCGCGGTAATTATAATATTAGATTTCGAATTGGAAATATTTTCCGTTTGTTTACTTGTGTCGATCACGTAAACGCATTTTCCGTTTATAAAGTTCTGGGGATTGTAGAGCATGTCATTATTATTTTGATAGACATTTTTAAAATCCTTGTACATTTCGTAGGCGAGGGTGTAGTTACCAGCCGCGATATCCAAGTTTTCCATTTCTTCAGGGTAAATGTTATCATTGATCTTCACCTTTATATTTTTAACGTTGGCATTATCAAACAACGAAGCATCCTGCAACTGCGAGCCAGTTTCAGATTGGAAAGCGACCATCACAAACGTAGGATTTCGAATGTTTCTAAAGATATTGGTTACATCAAATGTAAACGTATTTCCGTTGATTTCAGGTTTTTGTATGCACTGCCAGCTCCTGAAATGGAACTGTATTTTTTTCAGGTCGGACAATTCTTTCACCAGCTCGATTTTAGCCATAGGTTTGAATTCAATCATCGGGACCCGAATTATGAACTCTGTGATACTTACCCGTCCTTCTGATGGTAGGGTGGCATCATCGTAACTCCCGTCACTTTTTTTCGTTTTCCATCTGTAAATGGTGTTAGCATCACCATCTCTGATAAAGGAAATTACGAATCCTCCTTTATAAAGCGGTATACTAACATCTTCGAAAAATCCCAGCCCTAAATGTGAAAGATTCCCGCATACGTAGAATGTATTTCTATCTGCGTTGCACTGAGATACAAAACCATTGTTTGCAATCGAATTACTTTCTGAGCCTCTGTACGAGACACTGCTCTTCACGGTACTAGTAACACCAGGGTATTCTACTTCGTCAATTAAATAATTGTGTTTTTTCACCTCGATTCTAGAGAACAAATATGGAACGAAGTTATCAATCAATTTCACATTTGCTTTTGCTGGGTAATCTCCTCCATTGCGCTTCTTCAACGTCCCAGAAATGAAATATTGAAACTTTGACATAGAAAATCCATCTCCATAATCGATATTGAACTCTGTTCTTTTGTTGGGGGCGTTAAAGTTTTGAGTGCTGTTGGGATAGTAATGTTTGTACTCTGAGCGGACAATGTCCTTCATGTATTTCGAAAATACGTTCGCCATCTTTCTCTTTCTTATATATAGTCTAAAAAAAAAAAATTAAAGCAAACTTTCCCAGAAGTATTTATCTTTTTTTAGTTTTTCTAATATCGAGTTAAGGGGCATATGTCTATTAACTAGCAAGTAGAGAACTATTAGACACAAGTGTCCGCATATTGGAGGGTCGGTGTAATCTTGAATCCTGTCTCTATTGAAGAACAAACGCTTTCCACCCAAGTACGAAATTAATTCCCTCGGTGGATTAGCGTTCCCGTACGAATCAAAATAATATTTATCCATCATGTTTTTGTAGTAAGCCGTCCAGTGTGTACCGTCTGTTTTTGAATCACCAAGATTCAGAATTCCACATTCAATTATGTTTGGAGTTTTAGGTAAAGCATCTCTCATAAATACCCCTCTAAAATTATTTATTCCAAGTTTATCCAAAGCATAATAAGTAATATCAAAATTGCTCAACGCTTCGACTTTTTTTTTTTTTTTACCTGACCACCCGTTTTCTTGTTTTCCATCGCTTTATTATGTCTTATCGTTTCCTGCAATCGTTTCTGCCGATCTTTATAATCAATTACTGAATTAGCAACAGCAGCACCACCTCCCAACAATCCACTCAGTGCGCCTAACCCAGCAAATATGAGGGGAAGAAACCCGCCTCTATAATTTTCTTTCAACTGCTGATATGATAACTTCAAACGATACCCTTTATTTTTCAACCGAGATTTAGCTATTTCATTATGCTGTTCGTGTGTTATACCAATTTTGTCTTTACCATTGTTTTTTAACAATTGTTCTTTACTTAATTGTATGACAGCTCCATTCCCCTGCTTGTATGCAGCTCGGATCTTGGTCCGTTGACCGCTTGTTAGTGACAATGCCGACGAGATATTATTCATGGCGTTTGTTAATCCTCTTATTATTACCTACTAAAACTTTAGTTGAGGTTCAATCCCCATCCCAAATGTTTGTTTCACGTTCATCGCTGCACCAGTTGCTAACGCCCAAAATCTCTCGTTCAGGTCAGCGTCTTTGGAATTCAATCTACTCCACGCCTTATCTTCCAAAACTTTGTCTGCGACATGTCTATCCGCTGTTTTAGGGTGATCTCTATAAAAAATATCATGCTCCTTTGCGGCGTCATCAAGTTTGTTCACCCCCACATCTCCTCTTTCTAAACGTTTCTCCAAATTCGTCCCAGGTCCTAGGAAATTATAGCCTCTCGCGTGCATTTCAAAAGGAACTTTTTTCAGTAATGAATTGAATAAGCCAGACCCTACCTTATCACCTTTTAAAAGCTTTGACGGCATGTTGGAAACAAACCGAATTAAATATTCAGTACCCTTCGGAGTGTCTATAATCTCTTCAAGCCTATCGTTGAAGAACTGTAGGATAGCTAATTTTTCGTTATGAAAGTTATTATTTCCTGCCTGCTCCTGACTGTATATATAATGAATTCGTGCAACTAGCTCGTTCAAGTTGTCAATATACTTATACTCAACGACGTTATTATTATATTCTACGATTCCAGAACCTACTTGATCAGTTCTTTTATCACCGTTATATTTTTTCCATATATTCTTTACTAGTTTTGACCATTTATCTCCCTTACTAGATTTCGGTTTTTTGGTTGCTTGGTTATTTCCTTGAAACATAGAATCTGTATCAGTAAGAATTTTCTCATAATTTTCTAAATCCTGAGGTGTGTACAAATTTTCGCTTGGTGCTTTATCGTAGGTTATCAACCTCCAAAGTCCAGGAGTTCCTTCGTACCGTTCAGCCCCTAATATAATATCATTTTTATCAAAATCAACAGATGTATTGCCAATCATATACGCTTGCTTTGGTATCTCATAATAAAGTCCAAATGTTCTATCGTTTGCTCTTGGTAGAAACTTGTAGGCGGTTTTTCCTAACTGTACATGTTTGGGTGAATTATTTGAAGGTGTACCGTATATGTTACTATCTTCAACTTCAGGATTTGGTTCATTTGATAGCTTGGGTGTACTCTGATGAGCAGTCGGGGAAAATTTCAGAGTCTCCATACTCCCATCAGGAGAGCCATTTAGATCCGTTTCCCCTTCAGAACTTTGTTCCTCTTCAGAAATTTTTTCCTCATCATAGTCTTCTTCGTTTTGAGGGAGAAAAGTTATCGATTTTTGAAAAGGTACTAACTGATTTTCAACCTTTTTTTGTAGATTTTCAATTGCTTCTGTTATAGGTTTATAATCATTAGCTTCCTCTTTTTCAATTAGATTTTGAATAGCAGATGTTATAGGTTTATATTCCTCATGTCTAAATCTGTTACGATCACGTATCTTCGTCTGTGCCCGTCTGAATTTCGCTACTAACTCTTTCTCAATACGGGACAGCTCACGAGCTTTTTTGGCTTCAGCATTCAATTTTTGCACGTCCATCTTGGCATTCTTATTATATATTGAGCAATCGTTCAAGGATCGTTCAAACAACGACAAATAACGTTCAAACAACGTTCAGGGATCGATAAAACAACGACAAATAACGTTCAAACAACGTTCGGTGATCGATAAAACAACGAGAATTAACGTTCAAACAACGACAAATAACGTTCAAACAACGTTCAGGGATCGATAAAACAACGAGAATTAACGTTCAAACAACGTTCAGGGATCGATAAAACAACGAGAAATAACGTTCAAACGACGTTCAGGGATCGATAAAACAACGAGAATTAACGTTGAAACAACGACAAATAACGTTCAGGGATCGATAAAACAACGAGAAATAACGTTCAAACAACGACAAATAACGTTCAGGGATCGATAAAACAACGAGAATTAACGTTCAAACAACGACAAATAACGTTCAAACAACGTTCAGGGATCGATAAAACAACGACAAATAACGTTCAAACAACGTTCAGGGATCGATAAAACAACGAGAATTAACGTTCAAACAACGACAAATAACGTTCAATCAACGACAAATAACGTTCAAACAACGTTCAGGGATCGATAAAACAACGAGAATTAACGTTCAAACAACGTTCAGGGATCGATAAAACAACGAGAAATAACGTTCAAACAACGACAAATAACGTTCAGGGATCGATAAAACAACGAGAATTAACGTTCAAACAACGACAAATAACGTTCAAACAACGTTCAGGGATCGATAAAACAACGACAAATAACGTTCAGGGATCGATAAAACAACGAGAAATAACGTTCAAACAACGACAAATAACGTTCAGGGATCGATAAAACAACGAGAATTAACGTTCAAACAACGACAAATAACGTTCAAACAACGTTCAGGGATCGATAAAACAACGACAAATAACGTTCAAACAACGTTCAGGGATCGATAAAACAACGAGAATTAACGTTCAAACAACGTTCAGGGATCGATAAAACAACGAGAATTAACGTTCAAACAACGTTCAGGGATCGATGAGGTGTCACATTACTCAACAGCTCTTTTGTTGAGGGGTGATAGGATTTCATTCAACTGACACTGATACTTTCCACAATCTCTTTTCTTCGTTAAATCAATAGTTATAAACCCATGTTTCTTTTCCCAACACTGCTTACAAAGAACAGAAAATTCCTCAATCGACATATCGCCAGCAACAAAGTCGTTATATATGTTTTTCAAATAATGTTTATTCTGTGAAAATACAAAAACAAGATTGACATTATTACGGATTACCTGCCTATCAACTAGGTTGTAGCATTGTGCTAAATAAATGCAGGATATACGCTTGTGACGTCCTCTTGTGAAATAATTCTTTATTTCCTTTTGTTTCTCTAGAAGACAGTCATCAAAAACGACTAATGAGTCAGGCTTACATTCATCAACAGAAATCATATTTTCACAATTATCAGAAGAGAAGCAGATTTCCTGTCCGAGTTTAGTTTCAGCAGCATGATAGCGATCCAATAATTTCTGATAGAGAGGTTGGTTGAGAGACTTACTAAATATATACAAATAAGCAAAATCAATCCAATTTTTGTATATGAAATTCATGAGTAACGTAGTTTTACCGCAATTGCTTGAACCAACAATTATCGCCCTCATGATATCTGGAAATTTTTGTCTGTTCTCCTGCAGCACAGAGTCGTAGGGAGTAACAATATACTTGTTTTTTCTCTTTGGTGGATTTTTCATTGTAACGAGGTGTTCCATCTTATCTTATTTAAAAAAGTTATAGTGCTGTTTTTAAAAGCTCTTTTCGGTAGAACGATCCTACAATCTCTTCACCATCCAATGCTTTCAATTTGAAAGTTATAGGTTCTGTGTAAACAATTTTATCCACAACAAAAATTTCTTTCGTCCAGCTACTTCCGTACTTACTGCTAAATGTTTTCTTGTCCCTGGTTATTCTTACACGATCACCCACTTCAATGTCTGATCGAATCTTTGTGGAATTTTGAGGGACCACCAACTCTAGTATGATCTTTTCATTATCCTTACACACATCAGCAGGCTTCATCCGAACAGTTCTGTGATAGCTATGATTATACTCATCAATTAAATCTTGCAGTATATCGATCCATCTGAAATTTTGATTAACGTGAAAACGAATTTTTATCTTGCCATTCAGCGTTCTGTGGAAACGTTCAATAATGCTAGATTTCTCCAGATTCTCCGTGTGGTATAATTTAATCGAGTTTTTATCTAGAATTGCTTTGAAATTATTGTTTTTGAATTCTGATCCTTTATCAGTGTGAAGGAGATTGGGAGATGAATGCCCAACACTCTTTGCTCTGGCTATGATATTTTGAAATGCAGCAGCAACCGTCGGACCGTCCTTCTTTTTCAACGGCTCACTCCATACGTACTTTGAAAATGTATCTATAACATTAAGCAAATACTTATATCCGTCGTTATCATGACTGTAGCTAGTCATCACAATCAAATCTGCTGCCCATAAATCATCGATCCCTAAAGTCACGATTTTACGCTTTTGAAATTTTTTTATGACTGGTTTATGCATCTCTACTGCTTCAATTTGCATATCACCCGTGTTCATACCATTCTGGTTGCTTTTCCATCCACGCTTCAAAAATTTACTCTTCTGAGTATTGCATATTTTACACTTTGCTAGATACCTCCAGGAGCCATTTGCTGTCTGAACTGTTGAAGTATTTACATTACCAGTTTTTTTTCTTACATTTGAAACAAAAAATTTGTGGGGTAACATTACGTTCTATCATTTTTCGATTAATTTCAGGTACACAGTCAAATCAGTTCCCAAAAAATTGATTTCGGTGTCAGATTCGTTCTTGAGTACCAAGTCGATTTTCTGAATTGACTTCACGCTCTTATTGATATCAAGGTAGTTAATTTGAACAGGTTGTTCTGCAATCAGGGAACCAAATTTAATCTGCTCAGTTTTAGGATAGAACATGTGTAGGATATCTGCTTCCTGGTGGGAATGAGGATCATTCTGATGATTAATAACAGCAGGCTTGATCAAGTTGCAATGAATTTCAATAACTTTGAAAGGTTCCAACCTTGGGTATGAGTTTGCTTCATAGTGAGTATTTGATTTAAAATAAAACGAGACATTTGATTTTCTTTGATAGAACCCTAACAAATAACCTAAATTTTTACGATGTTCAGACGATGAAGGGAACAAACCAACATCAACTGGCATCTTCATTTCAACTCTAGCAGTTGTTTCGTTTACACGAAGATAATACAGATCTTTATTACTAGCAAGCACTGCAAGATTTGTATAATTCGATTTAATAAAACCTATGAGCATATTTTCAATCTTTTCTATCGAGTAATTCCCACTACCTATGTACAATGTTCGCTCATCATCATCATCACTTCCTGTAATCACCACTTGTATAGGTTCAGAAATATTTTCAATACAATTTTTACCATAAAATCCCAAAAGACCGAGGGAATAATCCTTATGCTCATCCAAATGAATAGGATGCTCCATCCGTAAGCTCAACTTTGAGCCTGTACCGGATATCTTGAAGAGTGACATTATTGTTTTATGTTCTATCTTCTTATAAGTATGCATTTACAAAACCAACACATAGAAAATGAGGTTCAAAATGAAGGGAACAAGACGTGTTCGATTCGAGACTACTCCGAGTTCTGGCTCTCCGAGGTCTTCTCGTGCAAGGAGGTTCACCCGTTGAGAATATTGTTCAAGAATATTTTTTGTGTGAGATTTGTTTTTCCTATGACGTGCAAAATACCTAATATATTTATTATACAATTCATTTTAGCATTTTGTAATGACCCCAAGGCAAAGTACTAATTTTATTTTCCTCAGTAAATCGTTTGGTGTCATCCGAATTGAGAGCTTTTTTGTTCATTGTTATTGAGTATAAGGTATGTTTATAACTACGTATCAAATTTTGCTTACGATACTGTTCCTTTCCCTCAAAGAGGCATGATTTTAGATCATCCATTCCTATAGTTTGTTTTACAATATTCTTTTTTATCCCTTTACATTTTACCTGATTAGAAACCTCATCCTCTTTTTCAACGTACGAATAACTATATAATTTGGATCGCAAGCCACAAAATTCAGAGAGATGAGCACCGTTCAGCTCATCCTTAAATTTCCCAATCACCTTTTTATTCTTTGAACTGTAACAGGTATGTGTTTTATCATAGTCACTCGTGTCAAATTCATCCGAGTTCTCCTTAATTATTTGATGGGGATCGATGGTTGTTTCTACGAAATACGAATCTGTATCCATGTAACAAAGATTTAAATTAGGATCGTATCGTTTTAGTTTATTGTAGAAGAAATCATACATCAGGTGTTTGGATAAATCGAGAACCGAAAATCCCAAGTATAGGGGTTGATTAAATTTTATTTTATTTCGGGTCATGTGGCACGCTAGGAAATCTTCATCGAATATCGTAAATCTAGAAAACGTTGGCTTTTTCGCTAATTTGGATGCCTTCTTTTCGTTGCACAGCCTAATATCTTGACGTTTACGTAAATTCATCATTGTGCGACCAAATACGGAATTATTCATAAGCTTATAGAAATCCTTTTCGAAATCGTTCGAGCAGTTAGCTCGTTTAGAGGTATTAAAATCTATGTAGGATTTCATAAACGGTTTTTGTTCGAATTTTATAACGCGGTGAATGGCTGTAATTTCTAAACCCTGACTCATATACAATTTCAAATTATCAATATGTACAACGTATCGTTTTTTATCGTAGAGGGTCGTACACAACTTCTGGTTGTAGTGCTCTGGAGCTAATGGCAGATCTCTGTGTGAATCATGAAGCCTTTGAGGATAATGTAAATCAACTTCGAATATATAACCTTGTTGATTGTTATCGTGGTATCCTTCAATTATTTTTTTCCAAGATTCAATATCATGAAGCGTTGGAGGAACCCACTCAAATTTTCTGTACGGGAGTGACCTGGATAATGCCCACCCGTACAAATTGTTCGCATCTATGTAACTTAGATAACTATCCGGTTTCGTATCATCGTAATCTTTGATGTGCCGGTTATTGGCTTTCACGTATCTTTTCGAGCACTGGGAAATACCTCCTCTAATACCCTTTTCAATTAATAAATACATATCATAGTCTACAATTAGGTCTAGTTTTATTTTCGTTGATTTTAACATTGCATCCCAAGCGAGTGATGGAGCTGTGGTGTAATGTGCAGGATCAAGTTTATAATTAGCTAAGCAAACGTTACGAAAATTTTCGAATACATCTGCTAGCAGCAAAACATCCTGAATATTGTACAAATCAGAATAAATTCCTAAACTTTTGACTTTCAGTTTATTCCATACGTGGAGGTAATGATTGAAATCATTGGAGTTTATATTCGATTCGTTTAGCGAATCGTAGAAATCTTCAGGAGCAAGTGTTCTATCATGATCAAGTTTTTCAACACTGTTCACAAACTCGTAAGGGAATACCCCTTTTCTTCTTAGGATGCTAAACAGTTTATTTTCATCATTTTTCTCTCTATGAAAATATTTCCCACAAACAGAGTTATCCTTGATAAATGCATTAAGATGCGAGAATTCTTCTGGTTTCAAATTCTGCGCTAGTTTCTCGAGAGAGCTTGACATGAATCTAAAGCTATCAATAAAACTCAATTTCAAGTATCCCTTTCTCAATTTAACCATGTTCTTTGAGAAGGTTATATACTTTTCCTCAGAATTAGCGAGCACTGTAGTTTGATTTTTTTCATTTCCATAATTGAATAGTTCTTTTATGAAGAGATGCGAGTCGTAACCAGATAGATTGTGGCAAACAACTGGAATATTTGTAACGAGTTGCCTGCGTCGGTTACATTCGGGGTGTGAACTTCCTAAAAATTTTGAGGTCAGATGACAATGATCTCTATCTTTTGTTGTTCCTAGTTCAATTTCTTTATCACAAATATGGCATACGTTTGATAATTGAAAATGTCTTTCCTCTTCATCGGTTAACTTCATCGGTTTTGAATTTTCATATTTTTTTGCGATAAATTTCAATATTCCATGAAGTTTCTCAATGAGCCTGAGGGGTACGTATTCGAGTTCAGCTTGATTTTTTGCCCTATAGCAATAAGGTTTGTGAATTTTCCCATCCACCCTAGATACCAAATATGTGGTAAATCCATAAGGAATATGTTTTTTAGTTTTCATTGTAAAGGATTCATTTTGGTCATTTTTATTATTATTTTTTTGGTCATGCAATAAACATTCAAAATCGAGATAAATAACGTATGGGTGTTCGAATTTGTTGATAAAGTTTTGAAATTCTAATGTGCTGCCCTCTGTCGGCATAGTGGGTTTCACAGGTTGATGCTCACCACAATATTCCGAATGCTCAGCAAGTTGCCGTTTACTATTGAAAGAAACCAAACATCTTCTGCAAATTTCAATAGTTTGCTTATGCTTGGTGATTTGCGTCCTAACTAATCGAGATAGGTTTTTTATGTATACATAATGACCATTGTTTTCATTAACCAAGTATAACAAATCTATATCTTTTTCAGCAGCTCGTTGAGTTGATATCACAATAGGTCTGATTTCTTTCCCTGAGACCTCATAAACATTGATAGCCATACTGGGATATCCTGGGTAGCCATTTTGACTCTTTTTCTCAAACTTGGGGATATTATCAAGTGTCATGGGATATTGAAATCCTCTGAATATTTCATCTTTTACTTGGTGTTTATAATGGCTAACATTCTGAGGGTTTTTCCTCTTGTCATTAATACCACAGCATATAGAATAAGCAAAACACAAATTATCCGAAGTATTATGAACGTTTACACAAGCTTTTTTATCTGAAATCCATTTGGGCAACTCTATGTAAGAACTACCACTCAAAGGGTTATATTTGCTCAAGCTCAGAATAAGTCTTTTAGGTCTATATAATGACCACCCTGAGCCTGCTGCAGGTTGGTGCTGTGATTCTCTTTGTTTTAAATCATCAAATTTTTGTTCTATAACATCATTTAAATTAATATTTGTAGTAATAACGTCAGATTTTGTATGGAAGTACATTTCTGTGTATTGGGTTTCCCCGTCAATTTTTTCACGAGAATAAGTTGCTTCCAGGCTTACCTGCAATTTGATTGATGGATTCAAAACCCAATATTCCATGAGTTTGTCTATCATCGGATTCTTTAACGACTCCAAGAATGCAGATATGTCAATGGAACCTTTAATATAAGTCCACATAATCTTTTTGAACTGAGAGTTGATGGTGATTTCCTCTTCTGTTGAAAACGCATCATTCAAATTTTCTTGATTTGATACGGTGTTGCTAATGTGCTTTTTGGATTTGATATGACGGGTCCAATTTGATTTTGTTACCGACAAATTGCAGGAAGAACATATTTTTTTATCTTGCATCTGAGGAGGGGAAGTATTTGGAATCATAGAGTTCTGGGAGCCTACATGTTTTACAGATTTGATATGCCGAGCCCAATTTGATTTTGTCACCAGAATATTACATGTAGAACAATGTTTTTTAGAATTCACACTCATTAGAGAGGGACCATCAGTGTGAGAATTAGGGGGTATGTCTGTGGAGTTTTTACTAACCTTATATTGATTAGTAATAGGGTCTTTAACTAATTTGATTACGATTCTATCCTTATCTGCTAGGATTTCTTTTGGCGGAGAGTGAGGTGTGGAAAGTTCCTCTTGAGAATCTGCATCAAATATCGATTTAGAAATACGTTTCAGAGCATCCTCTCTCGATTCATGGGAATTAATTTTTTCCTCGGGATTTGATTTAATAGTGGTACTGCCAGACAAATTTGTCATACAACCCCTAAATTGCTCAAAGGTTTTAGGTGGTTTGTTAGAGATGCATGGATTTTCACCCAACAAACCAACAATTCGATTATTATCTGGGTGGACTTTTCTTACAGGAGGGGAAGGGAAAAGAAGATTTGTGTGGGGAGGAGTATCAGCGAAAGGCGTTATCATGGCTGGAACATTGTAATATTGTAATAAATCTTCAGGCAGATCCTGGGGTGGAACAGAAGCACGGCTTGTAGCGACTTTGGCAGGTCTTGTTGGTTTTCTACTGATAAACGGTGTTAAACTATCTGTGTATTCGGGTAATTTCATGTAACGTGTGAAATCAAGGCTTTTCTGTTGAGGGTTTACCCTTGTATCATTTTTCCTAGTAAGAGAAATAGCAGAGGCTTCAGCTTTAGGATCAAAATAGCTTTTACTATATTTTTTTTCATTTTTAATAATATTATTTTTATGGGCTTTCGATTTTAAATGTCGTGCGAATTGACTCTTTGATCTATATAACGAACATATACTACAATATTTATATGCTGCATTATTTTCATCCTTACAAGGACGGGTTGTTTTAGAGGAAGAGTTTTGCATCTCGCGTTTTGGAGGCATGGTTCGTACCGAGACGTGCAGTTCTTTACCCTGGCGAAACTCGACGGTCCGAACAGTAGGTACTTATGGGTACAGAGACGTGCAGTTCTTTACCCTGGCGAAACTCGACGGTCCGAACAATACTAATTGATACCGAGACGTGCTGTTCTTTACCCTGGCGAAACTCGACGGTTTACTGATTGGCCAATCAGCATCAAGCAATAGTGACGTCACTATTAGCCAATCAACATCAAGCAATAATCATGATAGAAAGTGACGTCATTATGAACCAATCAGGAACAAGCTGTGTGTGGTGGGAGGGGTAAACTGTTTAAACCTTACCTTGTGACGTGGTAATCCATCCATGAACCTTTAATTTGCACTAAAAACCACTTTGTTGTTCACTCCCGTGCATAAACCGTTTGTTCGAACTGACTGATAATATGTAGGTACCTACTTGATGATTGAAAAGGACACTAGCACGCTTATAAATGTCTATCCGATCCGATCTGTACCGCTCTTTGCAACTCACTGGTCCTGCTGCGTTTTTTTGATGACTAAGTGATCACTCAGGAAGTCGATAAGCACGTCTGGACCGCTGGACAAGGAGCTCGAGTGGGTTTTAATTCTACCGTCAGGGATCCCCGGGAGAAACTGGGATCCAGATTATTTTGAAATAAAAGCTCGCTGCGAGATTCAATCAATCAACCACACCTTGCCATCAAGGTTTTTTCGCGCGATCTCAAACAAAAATTTTCTCTCACCTGTTTCATTTTTATTTTATTTTTTCATTTTTTTTTTTTATTTATTTATTCATTTTTCCCCCCCATTTTTCATTTTTCATTTTTCTTTTTTTTTTCTCAAGCTTGAAAATTCAGAGTTTGGTTCCCGACACCCAATGCCTCGCTTTCAGTTGACGGGCTAGAAACCCCAGCTCGACGGTCGGGCCAGTAGCCCCAGCTCAACAATCGGGGCCAGAGGCCTCATCTCAAAATCGGGCCAGAAGACCCATTTTATATACTACTGATAACAACGGTCAGCTAAAAGAGGCCATAAAGTGGGAGGTGTTCATTGTTCATATCTATAGCATTTCCGAGTCGAATTCAAGGTTTTCCTTAACAAATTCAGGTTTCTCGAAACAAATTCAAGGTTTTCCATTTCGAACTACCTAAAGGTTTTCTCATTCAAATTAAAGATTTTCCATTTCAAGTTCAAGGTATTCCATTTCATATTCAAGGTTTTCCAAAAACTTGATCTGCCAGTGTTTTGTATGTTAAAACCTATTCGAAAATTTCAAAATCGCGCTGTGCTTTCAGTTCCTACGTGAGGAGGAGAAACGCTTGGAAAATGCAATGCAAATAAATTCTGTGTATTTTTGACAGAATTAGTCCCAATGCTCTCTGATGCAAAAACAGTTCCTACTTGATAATGGTTGATGCGCGAATCCATCATGCTGACGCAGTGGAAAGTTGGATAGAAGAACTCAGCGTTTAATATGAAGTACCTTCCACCTTATTCATCACAACTGAAGCCAGCAGAGAAGGTATTTTCAAAAGCGAAGCTTCACGCAAGAAACCTTCTCAGTGAACCGCGTGAGGCGCACAATTTGTGCGACGTCATAGCTCAAAGTGTATCAACAGTCACCCACACAGATTGTGCTAAAACGTCATGGACATGATGTTACAACTTCCAGACGCGCAGCTGGCACTGAACTGTTTAAACTGCTCGTACCTAACTAATGAGTTCATCCACGTCTTCTCAATCGGCAGCATGTCACTTTGTTTGTTCTGATTTGATTTTTGTAAATGAAATGTTTTAGTTTGATGTGAAATGGAAAATCTTTAATTTTAATTAGAAAACCGTTAATCTTAAATGGAAAACCCTGAATTTGTTCTGGAAAACCTTGAATTTGTTTCGGGAAACCTTGTTGTTTCGGAATACTATGAATTGGTTTAGGAAAACCTTGAATTTGACTCGGAAATGCTATATTTTCAACATCCGGCGTATTCTAGGATTGTTTTATTTTGCGACTGAACCAGCGGAACTCTAGTAAAAAAAAGTTGGAATTTTAAATTGAGATACCTAATTGAATGGTTCTGGAACAAAGCTGACCTTCCAGTGATCGGCCTATATTAAGACCGGTTATTCCCCGCAGAAGATGAGTAACAGGACAAAAGACGCCTGGTGACGATAAGTTACACGGGTTTTCCCTGCCGCTTCATTGTAATCAGTTAATCTTGAAGGTAAAAAACCAAAGGAATAATTTATTGTTGTAGTTTACTCGAGTTGAGTTTACAGTGTAGGTACCTACAATGAGAAGATATTGTGCTGATTTTATGATTCCTTACAGGTGCAAATCGGATACGATAGTGTTCGAACTGAGATATCGTGGCTGTGCGGCGGGAGCCTTATAAGCGAGCGATGGGTACTCAGCGCTGCTCATTGCACCAACCCTGATAGAAAGTGAGTTTCCTCTGTTTGGCTAATCTGACTGGTCTTCATTCAATCCATTTTCACATTTTTCTTTTCTATTGCGAGGGGTGTACCAGATAATTTATTCACATTTTTATGTATATACAAATTTAGGAGTCCCTGCCGCTGGAAATTTAGTAGAGATTGCCTCATCGCCCTCATCCATGCCTGACCTAGAAACCTCGTGTAAGAACTCTCCGACCCTGAGGGTACCTCTATTGTAGTTATATATAACCCGGATAGGTAATGTTCGAGAAAGTAAAGTCTCAGATACGAAACTCCAAGACCCGCACACCCAACGACCTAAAAAATATTTGAGCGCGATTGTCAGAATTGTAATCCAATCACTTCATAGTATACCTCCGTGACTTAATTTTTACTTGTTATTTTCTACAGCCCTAAATAAGTCTATTTCAATAGGGAGTAGTTCAAGTCGCGCCACTAATGAATTTAGGTATAACCTCACAATTAATTGAGCTATAATTCATTCCAGTATGGACACCGCACACGGTCAATATTATTGGCAATATCAGTACTGACAGGACAGCTGTCAGTACTCTAGCCAACCTGTAATACTGCCTTACCGTACACGATCAGTATTATTGACCGGCTTCTGTCAATAAATTTGCTCAGTCCCTCTCTTTCTGTCTGACGTGCAGGGTGGTTCCTTTGTTTACTTGCCTACCTGTGCAAAGTAGCTCGTTCTGTGTTCACCTGTTATGGACAACCGAAAAAAGCACAAATTGCCAAAATTATGGCACTGGGAACGGCAACCCGTCGAACTGAAAGAAAACGTTGAATGAAGCATTGGCTCAAGAAGCGAGAAGAATTCGCCCATCTTGTTTTGCCAAAAAAAAAATCAGCCACACCGATGAAGATGATTTCAAAAATCACTTCAGGATGGATGAAGCCAGTTTCTAAAAGTTGTTAGAGATGGTACAACCAGTTGTAAAAAGGTTGGATACAAACATAAGAGAGTGCATCTTTCCAAACGATAGATTATAATTAAATACTCTCCTATACCTTGCTACCGGAAGGAATTTTGAGGAGTTTACGTTTTTCTGTCATCATGTCAAAAGTGCGGACAATGACTGGTCCGCCGTGTGGAATGAAATTCGGTGTTCGGATTTGGCACAGTTGGTACAGGATTAATGTAGTTGAACGACATGAACGACGAGGAACTATTTTGGTGAGAATTCCAATTCCTGTCAGGGGTTAACGTTCCAAATTGATTCACAGATTTTAGTCACCCCACAACCACACTAGGTGAAAACAACCTCAGCAACAAAACCGCACACCACTTTCACCGCATCACGACTTGAGAAGATGAGCACTGGTGGAAATATTGACTTTTGCCCGTATACGGTCAATATTTACAATATTCCCCCCTCCCCTCACCACTTTCCAATATTGAAGACCGAAGAACAGAAAAATCCGTATTTCCGTCAATACACCATCAATACCGAACTTCAATACATTTTGGTTTATTATTTTCAATAATGAACCATTGGAATCGAGCAAGAAAAAAAAATTCTTACCCCCCCTCAAAATTTGATGGTTTACGTTTCAAGGTATGTAGAATCCGAAACTGCAATAAAAATATTTCTGTCTGTCCGCCGTACGCCGTACGGGCCACTTTTCTTAGTTACCATGAAAGAAAATTGATGAAATTCGGGTTATAGGTTCCGTTCGGGGTCTAGTTGGTCCTCGAAGCTCGACGTTACTGTCAGTCATCTCTAAGGGGTTCAAAATAGGGGTTGAAATTTTCAGAACGCCGTAGCTCGAAAACTTTAGATTGAAGGGTATGGTTTTTTTTACGATATTAAATTTGTCTTGAGCTAAACAATTTTTTAAGACCACCCGGAGCACTGTACGTCCAGCCGTTCGTGTGCACCAAAAAGCTTCGTCAACACGATCGTGAATCAAACTGTATAAATCCGGAGCACCTGAGGAGCACCTGATTGTAATCAAGGATGGCTGTATGAAGTCGAGTTGTTTGTTCTACGATAATTATTTCATATTTGGCAAGTGATGGACTATTGGATTTTGTTGGTAGGTACTTCTGAAACTTAAACAAACGTTTAAGTATTATTGATGGGTAAATTATTAAACAATGGCAAATTATTACACACCGGCAAATTATTACACAACGGTGAATTATTACACAATGGTAAATTATGACACCACGGCAAATTATTACACAACGGTAAATAATTACACAACGGCTCAACTACCCAGAAGGGGCTGGATTTTTTTGATAGGTACTTTTGCAACTTGAACAACCGTTGAAGTATTATTGACGGGTAAATTATTACACAGTGGCAAATTATTACACAACGGTAAATTATTACACAACGGCTCATCTACCCAGAAGGGGCTGGATTTTCTGGATAGGTACTTTTGCAACTTGAACAACCGTTGAATTATTATTGATGGGTAAATTATTAAACAATGGCAAATTATTACACACCGGCAAATTATTACACAACGGTGAATTATTACACAATGGTAAATTATGACACCACGGCAAATTATTACACAACGGTAAATAATTACACAACGGCTCAACTACCCAGAAGGGGCTGGATTTTTTTGATAGGTACTTTTGCAACTTGAACAACCGTTGAAGTATTATTGACGGGTAAATTATTACACAATGGCAAATTATTACACAACGGTAAATTATTACACAACGGCTCATCTACCCAGAAGGGGCTGGATTTTCTGGATAGGTACTTTTGCAACTTGAACAACCGTTGAAGTATTATTGATGGGCAAATTATTACACAACGGTTCATTATTCTATCTACGTAGAAGGGGAACCTATACAGGTAAATTATTACACAACGGTTTAGGTAGGTACCTAGTAACGAGTACGGGGTTAGGTACAATCCTACGGAGAGTCCGCGATCTACATAATATGTGTAGAATATTACATATTATATTATATAGACGGATTATCTATACAGAGAGCTGTGATCTGTAACAGAAGGGTATTCTGCACAAAATAATAAACCGTTGTGCAGGGATTTGCAGCGTTTTAAGACCGCAGACGGGCATTATTATGGACAATATTCTGTCACAATTATTGAAAATAATCTTGACCGATTGCTGGAGGCTGTGTGCCAAAATTCGTCTTCAACAAACCCACTCCCACCACGTGAATGACCGACCTGTTTGAGGGGAGTGGACTATCTTTTAATTAAGAAGAGACCAAATGGTCGAAATTATCCAAGCTATATTGGATTGCGAGGAGTCGGATAGCTCATCAGCCGTGGCATATGAAAAAAAATCTCACTTTGGCGGAAAGAAATCGAAGGTGACACTGCACTGGTACCACTCTAATTCCGGTTTGGCCGCCGATGAACTTTCTCGGCACTTCCTGAGACCAACGTATTTTTTTTTTTTTGCAATCTTGTACCTCTGGCGTAAATTGTTGGAAGATAATATTCCAGTTACACACTTAAAATGTATAGGGAATCGCCGAATCGTATTGTTTGTACAGTCAACAGTGCTCTTAATTTAATCGGCAACTGATTAAAAAGCGTGGAGCCCCTAAAATCATACGCAAGCTGGCCACCCGTCGTTCTTCTGAAAGGAACTCTCAGGACGCATTGCCCAGTGGCTCTCGTACCGCCTTGCTCAATGAAATCCCATTTGTTGTCACAGAGCTCGCGAAAGATTTTTATTGTGGACATTTTGTCTCTAATCTCCTTCACTGGCAGAACTCCGAAGTCTCTAAAGACCAGGTGGGATGGATACCGACTATTTTTCTTAACTTGCATCTAAACCTGTGCGTTTTCCACCTCAGTAGCTCGAACAGGCTCGAGGATACCATAAATTACTCGAACTGCTGGAAGGCGCGTCGTGGGTCCACCTCAGTAACTCTAACTACCTACCTGCAACACCTCTATAAATAAGTCGAACAATATGTTTACAGTTCCCGTTGGTTCGGGTGGATTTATCCATTTCGATCATTGCGTACTAAACATAGCAAAATTCATACCTGATTCAGACAAATCAGATCTGATCTTTGCTGATTTTCGATTGTTTCGGGCCTTGTCACCTTGAATGTGGGCGATAATATAATACTGTTCTGGGGACAGATGGTAAAATGTCGTATTATGTCGCTTTTGGTTTATTATTCTGCGAATAATACACCTATGTATTCACGCAGCAAAACATTTTTTGAATACCCCCACAACATTTTTTCTTTTACGTTTCAAGGGGCGTAGATTCCAATAATGTCTGTCCGCCGTATCATCCATATCTACCTTTATTTTCGGTCTAAAAAATTCGTTCTTTCGCACTCCATTTGGGCCCTAGTTGTGTCCCAAGGGTTTACTCGACGGTGTTATGGGGGAAAAGTGGGTGTAAAAATAGGGTTTTTTTGGCGTTTGAGTAACGTGAGCTTGTGATGTTGCGTTTTCCATGTTTTTTAGGGCGAGGAGATAAAATATGAAGTCGATTTTGACCAAAGAGTAGAAAATTGAGGTTCTAACATCAGCTCCCAAAATTCATTTTTTATGGAAAATTGTCTGAAATAACCATAAATTCAGGGAAAACTTTCCCAGAGAAACTTTTCAGGGAAACACACGTGAAATTCATAGCCATGAAAAATGTGCTATTTGATGTATACCTACTGATCTAAAATATATTTCGACCCACTGACGGCCAATTTACTTGAGAGGCTACGTAATAGTAAAGATATATGAAGTGACTCATGACATAGATACCTACTTCTTGCCATCTGAACACTGAGCAAACTACTGCAATGGACTCACATTTTGTTTTGATTGACTCTCTGTCCAGGGGGCCTGCCAAATATGCGCGCATAGGTGACTTGGACACACTATCGGACAGAGACGGGGCGAGACCGGAGATGGCGGACATCGTTCAACGAGTGAATCACCCAGGATACAAGGGCATACAGCTCTACAACGACATAGCTCTTTACAAATTGAACAGAAATATACAGTTGAGCCCTTACATACGTCCTATATGCTTACCGGTAATATAGAATTCCTGAATAAAATAATTCCTGTATACATTTAACTACATGCCGATTAAAATAATGTGTAATAAATGTTTTCAGTATTCCCGCTACGATGATTTAACGCCATTTGCGATAGCAACAGGATGGGGACACACTGAGTGGAGTAAGTATTCAGCATGCCTCGTATGTTCCAGTATACCTAGGTAACTGTAGCATAGGTAGGTAGGTACCAACCTACTGTTCGAATGGTTGAAGATGAACATATCCATGGGGCTACATCTAGGGTATGTTAATATGTTAACTGTAGGGCATAAACAAAATCGCTCCCCGTCGTGACACTGTAAACTAAAACTTCTCTATTAGTTTTAAGGAACTACGAGAATTTCTGCGAGGCATTGCTTACAGTCAACTCTTGATACTACGTGGTATACTGTCGTAGTATCCTCCCAGAACCACTCCCTGTAAAATTAAGATCTCGCCAATAAACATAGAAGTGGGGACGGAAGACACAGGAGAACCTAGGAACCCAGTGAGGATCCCCACCATCCTCCACTAGCTGGAGGATGGAGGGAGACAGCCCGAAGGGCTATAAATACACGCCTCCTTCGCCTTTCCTACCATTCTATGCTCTCCTCTAGTCAAAGACTACTACTCTCTCTCTCCTCACTCCTCATCTCTCTCCTTAAACCTAAAAGATCCTGGGCATGGTGGTAGTCTAGCACTATAACCAAACCAGGCAACGCTCCCGAAGAGATCCTGGGCATGGTGGTAGCATTGCACTATAACCAAACCAGGCACACATCAAAAAAGATCCCGGGCATGGAGGTAGTTAAAACACTATAACCAAACCGGGCACAACCTACCTTAACGCCTCTCGTGGTGAATGCGCGTCACCTACGCATTCACTACACTAACCTAATACGAATCTTAAGAGACCTTGGAATATGTTCGAATTACTGAGAGTTTGAGTTATTGACTGGTTTAAATCAACGAGAGGGGTGGATAAGTTCGAATTTTCAAAAGAGGGTGGTTTGAAATTTTGATTCATACTTCTGATCATACATTAGAAAATTTGGATCAAACATTCCAACGAAAAAAGTCGGAGCAATTTGCTTTCAACTCGAAATTTTTTAACTGACTTTATAAATATGAGTGACAAGAGAAGAAGAGGATTGTTGGGTGAAAAAGGAAAAAGTCCACCAACAGTTTTCACTTGTTTCTGAAAGAAAGTTGGAAAACAAAGACGGCTTTTAGGCTATTTACAATAGTTATTCAATATTCATCTAGTAATGGACATTGAAAGCAGATTGCTATATGGGCCTTCCTTTGGTGACTATAAATCGAGCCTCAATAAATGATTTGTTTTAAATTTTACAGTTTTTTCAATTTTTTACACATTTTTTACAATAGAGGCCGGAATATTGTATACGTGTTAAATCCCATACACAACACCTATACTTATATAGATTTTATTTGAAACATATATAATTTATGGTATCAGACTGGGTGAGCACCCATAAATAGGGTGAGTTCCAGAGAAAAATGTCAGGGTGATTGAGTTATTTCCTGTCACCCTTCGCGTTGGGTAAGGAAAGTATAAACTTCGAGTAAGCGAAAGGAGAAAGTTTCTGAATTCGTATTACAATAACGTGTTGTAGGCAGCCTGCCATAGGAAAAGTACGTACATAGGATGACTCTATTCTTCTGAGTTTTCCTAGGGAAATGTTCAAATTATCAAGAGATCGAACGTGAATTGTATTATTCTCTACTTATTATGTTATTCTAACTTATATTTTAGATGGACGCTCGACGAACATGCTACAGAAAGTATCTTTGGATATGGTTCCCGCCAGGACGTGCAACGCGTCATACAGCGATGTCAAAGCTCAGTTGCCTACGGGGATATCAGAATCGCTCATGTTGTGCGCAAACGCTGAAGGCAAAGATACATGTCAGGTAAACACACAATAAAATAAGCTTTGAGTAATCAGCTCACAAATTGATAGGTAGGTACCTGTTCACTATTAATGACAATTTCTGCTTAGATATAAGTAAGTGTAAAATACAACGTTCCAGTCGCGTAGCATGATCATAATATGAGCAAATTGTCAAGGTTGGAGATTTTTAGCTTTTTTTTTAAACCATTTGTTTAGAATAAACATTTTTGACTACCTAACTGTTGAAATATTCCATACCAAATTCCATACCACTTTTGGTGATTCGATACAGACTGTTGGCGAGTTTTAGCACTTTTTACTGATTTTTGACCACCAAAAACTCAAATTTGACTAATTCTTTTCTAAAAATTCGCATTTTTGTTTTGTTTGATCATATTTTTGTTTGTAATTCCAAACATTTTGCAAAATTTTGAATACATAGGTATTATATTTACATATATTATGTACGTCGATACCTACACACACATATATATAATATTAAAAAATGTTCAGATTGTCCTGAAATGGAAATGAATCGAAAGAATTTGCAAAAATTCATGTAGGTATCAACTAAAAAATGTGGACCCATCGCATTATCGCATGTTTTTTCCCCGAATGTTCCCTAAAATGTTGTCTCTGGATATCATCGTTATTAAATTATTAATTGCGTATCATTATTATTAATATTAAATTATCATTATTATTATCATTATTATCATTATCATTATTATTATTATTAAATTGTCAGGGCGATTCCGGCGGACCTCTTCAAATCGCGCTCCGCACTCCCTACTGTATGTATTCCCAGATCGGCGTGACGTCATTCGGCCGTGCATGCGCATCCGGCAACCCAGGAGTCTACACTCGAGTGTACGCTTACGTCCCATGGATAGAGAGTGTCGTTTGGCCCAACGAATAAACACCCTACAACGAATGAGCTGAAGTTTTGAACTGATGACGAAAATAGAAGTGTGTGACTTAAACTACTAATTTTAATCTATTCAACTGAAACTCATTTCAGTCGCATATAAACTAAGCTAGTCACTATTTTTTTCTTGTACATACATTCGCATATAATTTGTTGTACCTTTTTGTTAGTCAACGTTGCTAAGAAATTTTATACTTAATTATCTAAAGAATTAAAATATAACCATTTGACCTTGGTTCTTTCCGATATTTGAGCCTTTTATAGATCTAAAATATAAATTCTTGTATCATCACTCCGTTCTCGAATTAGTTAGGTACCTACCTCCTCGCTATCCTGGGTAGTTTATTGTAGGTAGGTACCTAAAGTACCGCCTTGGTTATTTGGTCCTGGCTGCATAAGCCATAATTACTTATATTTTACTCGCAATTTAGACAGGAAGGTACTGTGAACAGAGTGAAATAATATGAAAAATGATGGAGTGAAATAAATGACTTAAAAATCCCGGAGTGTTTCGCAAAGATTTCCAACATACCAAGCTGATTTATCAGAAGTAGTCACTTCAAATGATGGGGCCTGAATAGAAACACCCAAATTTATTCTGCATGCTTCCTATATGTAGGCTGTGCTTGGTATAATTAGGTACAAATTAGTATCTTCATCGAAATATTGATACACAAGGAGAAAAGTATTGGAAAAGCTTCCTCATAAAATTAGATGGGAAAGCCTGAGTTCAGAATGTCAGAATCAACACTATTCCCAAAATAAGCAAAGTTGTCTGGTGTTTGATAGAGCCCTGCAGAGGGCCGTGAATTTTGAAACCATCAACTAACCCCTATGTAACCATGTATAATGCTTGTATAAAATAATGTCGCTACCATGATGTTAATAATGAATATCTACTCATGTTTGAAGCAATAAAAATCAAGGAATAGGAGAATTCAGAACTCCATAGAACAGGTAATTGCGCATTGCTGCATTTGGGCAGGTTGCATACCTACCCGAGGTTTACCTATACCTACTCGAATTTCGAAAACATGAGCCTGCGTTAGCACATGTAAGCAATGAAACTGTTGATGGAGGAAGATGTTCCGATACTTCAGTGTCTCCCCCAATCAAGATCTGATGCTAAAGATGCATTTGCCAAAATCTTAACATGTAGGTTTGTATTTACAATTATTCTACTATTGGTGATGCGGCCATGCATAGGAAATTGTCAAAGCATAGATACATAAACCAAGATTTAGCGGAGTAAATTATACTGGTGGGTGGTAAGTTGTTGAGTATGTTTTGTTGTCCTTCATAAAATACATCCGGGTCCCCCAATGATTTTTCGACATAGGTATTTTTATCTGCATCTTGACCCGACGGCGTCCGAAACTGATAACCTCGTTAGTCCTTGACCTCTGGCAGCAGCGTCTTTTTCCTCATTCTGTTCGATTCTGGGATCCGAAGGACAACGGGTATCCAGTCTTCATCTCATTTTTCCTTTTACGCAGTTTTATGTTGATTGGACGACAGTTAGTCATCGAGTTGTGCAGTAGATGTTGATGTAAGCTGTGGAATGGGCGTAACCAAGTGCTTGTTGACGGTCCTGGTGATCCATGTAGCAGCTGCCTACGACGGAAAATATCGGGAAGAAGGTAAGTTCTTATCGAATGCTGGGGTCAACCAGCGCCGGATTTAGGTTTGTTGCGGCCCTGGGCCTATATAATAAATTCAATTATTTTATATTCTTATTAGTTTATTTTATAATAAATAATCATTAATATTCTTGAATTTTACAAATTAGCTTTTCTTGCTTTCTGAGACAAAAATTCTACAATTAATTCATCAAAATCTAACGATTTAAAAAGCTCTGTTGGCTACAAAACTAGCTAAGCTGGATATCCTTGAATCTGAGCAAGTATTTCCCAAGTAATTGAGAATTCTTTTCAAAATGCTGAACGATCTTTTGCCAGATGATTTGATGTCCATGACCATATTTCTTTCGTTCAAAACCCTATACGTCACAATAACATGTACTAGCCTTTTTTAATTTAAAAAAATAAAAAAAACCTCAGCCTTGCGGCCCCCTGAGGCTTGCGGCCCTGGGCCGCGGCCCAGTGGTAAATCCTACATATGCATATTACATTTATGTACAGCTCAAAACATTACCTACCGAATGCTCTGATAGATTAGTAGGTCGTCTATTCCCTACTTAAGACTTCGTATCAGTCAAGCAGTTACATACAAATGACAGGTATCCAAGGCCGTATCCGTATTTATATACGTTCCTGAGGACTAAAAAAGAAGACCTTTGGTCCGTATTTATATAATATTCCTTAGAGAAACTTTTAGGATAATCCTTCGAAAGGGAACCTTCATGGAAAGGATAATTTTCGTATTCTATAAATATACCTTATTTGATGCCTCATTTTGAAAAATTACCTTTGGAAAGGGCGGGTAATTAGCGGCTTATGGGCCAAGGCCTTTGCATTCTGACGTAATAGCAGTGATGTACCGTCATTGCGCTTACCAGATAACCAGTAGACGCTGAATAGACTTTCATTCTCAAATCAGACCTTTTTCTTCCTCGGTACTGAAGGCAGGGAAGCCTTATATTTGTGCAAGAAGTAAAGAAGAAAAAAGTTGTCCTCCAAAACCTTGTCCCGGGCAAAACTATACGAAATTATGGTCCGATTTTAATGCAATTTTCAGGGATTGCCTAAAATAGACGGTTCTCTACGAATTTCATCGCCATCGGACCAATGCTAGCGTTTGCGCAAGCGCAAACGTGAAACAGCCATTCCTCAGTTTCTAATGGACAGATTTCGCTCAAATTCGACTAGTAGTTGGGGGTGGCTTCAGGACGATTGCCTATGAACTTCGTCGTAATTGGATCAGTAGCAGCCATTGCACATACGCAAACCTGAAATTTGGTGTCACAACAATGTACAATAAGTGAGGAAGCTATACTGCCCATCCAACTTGGCAGACGTTTTAATTTTGAATGAAACTTCTTCAGGTTTGAAGCTGGAAAAGTATAATCAGAAACTGATTTGGTAGGGAGGTAGGTAAAGTATTATTTCAGATTGAAGAATGCCCAATAGGAAATATAATCAGTTCAGTTTGAAATAGGTACCCAAGTATATAATTTTTCGGAAAAAGCCAAATACCTATCTCTCATGTGTGTACAAGGGTCGCTTCATAGGTATATAGTAGGTGAAACTTCTTTCTGTTGCTGTTATCCGCTTCTTTGTGGCACGTCTACTCCGAGGTTTATTAGTTACAAAATCCAAAATGGAAGAGAAAGAAGAGGTAGGTAAGGTCTCTTGCTAGGGCTTTGGCTGAAGACAGATAAATACGACCCCAAGTTTCAAATCTTTCCCTATGTGAAAGCATGGTGAAATTTGGAAAGGCCGTCACAATTGGGAAACATCGATTACCTATTGCTATGATACCTTTCTTTGAATTGAAACTGCTAGTTAAAAGATTATATCAGTGGTTCTCAACCTTTTTAAACCTGTCGCCCCCTTTAGGAGTTGAATATTTTTGAACGCCCACCTAATTTGAAAATCCTTAAGTTTGGGTATGGAAAATGGGGGGGGGGGGGGGGTCCAAATAGTAAAATTCTAATTAAAGGAATAATGTAATTGAATAGACCATTAAAACAGAACGTAATTTACAAAAATAATAATATTTGTTATGCATGTAATACACACAGCTGTGTGTGGGATTTTTGTGGTTCAGAGCCCATTATTTCTTAAAAATGAGGTTTAATGTTAGTGAGATGAAGGCGCAAGTCTCATTTACTAGATGCCGAGACGATTTCTTTTAGCATGGACCTATGGCCGAAAACCGTCACGTCATGAAAAACGTCACTGAAGTGACTCATTAACTGTTTCGAATTTCTCTCGCGACGTTCTTCCTTTTCACCGTCGTTGCTCCATTGGTACCAGACATTCCGTGGAAATTTCGAAGAGGTATAAAAATGGATTGTGAAAGGGAGGTTCCGACACAAGTTTCAACCAGTACGGTTGTTAAATTTTCTGTCGTTTTCCGGAAAACTCGCGGGTATAAATGGATTCTAACATCAGGATCTCCCATTTAGGATCCCCTAGAAAACGATGCAAAAATCTCCATCAAAATCGTTCCAGTCGTTTAGAAGTTGGGCACAACCTTGAACCTTGAATCGTCTCATTATCGACATTTTGAGCAAGAACACGTACACGCCATGTTTCATAGTTTTATTCGAACGAACTAAATCCCTCGCGGTGGAATCGTGGAAACCCATTTCAAAGAATAAAAACGGGGTTATTGAAAGTTTGTATGTATCAGCGTATTTTTCGTGTATCAGTGGAAATAGACAACCTTTCAATAACTCCGTTCTTATTCTTTTTCATTCGAAGTAAGTACAGAGGCATCATCCGGAGTCAAGGGGAGGAGTTTTTGTTATTATTATAATATTAAGGAAATCAGTAACAGTAATGAACCCTCGATCGACGAGGTAGAATAGGGAGGCAATTGACAGTTTTTTTAACGACATTCCGCACTCCAGCGTAGAGGTAACTGATTAGCTTGAAGCCAAAATTCCGTGAGCCTACCACCATCCTGGAAACTGGCTTTCTACGTCTCACTAGTTGAAAGTTCAGTCAATATTTCCTGAATCTCAACCTCTGTTCTCAATGTTCACAGAGGATTCATGACCCATTGAGGACAAAATATCCTCAAAACGTTCGGAAAAGGTCTATGCAAAGACTCCAGTGTTCACAGTAAACTGTTTCATCAGAGATTTCAATATTCTTATACATGACACTATTCACTCTACTTATCCGACAGGATTGAAAACTGGCAAATCACAACTTCGTTGCGGCCAAAACTCAGCTTGCAAGTGAGATTATTTTTTGGAAGGCAGAAATAACAGATTTCATTTTTATTAAATTGAGTTCATCACCTTGAAGTTGCGAATTGATTCCATCGAATTTGGCGAATTTATCGGTCAAGTAAGCAACATCGATTATAAATTGTAGCTATCGGCCTCTCAGATGTACCTAAATACATCTCAAGCACTGAATCGAAAAGATTCCTGAACCTGTTGAAAGTGTTCAGGCAGGTGGTCACCGCCCCCCTACCGCCCAAAACAAGTTCGCCGCCCCCCTACTGCCCAAAACAAGTTCGCCGCCCCCCTACTGCCCAAAACAAGTTCGCCGCCCCCCTACTGCCCAAAACAAGTTCGCCACCCCTCAGTACCCCTCTACCGCCCCCACGGGGGCGTTATCGCCCCCGTTGAGAACCACTGGATTATATTATTATATTCAAGATTTTGGCTGAATTACTGAATCATGTATAACGCACCAAGAATTTTCTTTCAAGGCTTGAGAAGACGGTAAGATTAGGCCGGATATGAAATACCTTTTTATTTTACAGGGGATGCTTGTGGTACCAACAACACATGGACATGTAAAGTTATAGCGCAATGCCCTGCAGCCAAAAAAGAACTAAAATCGGGCAGGTCTCCACTGGTAGGTATCCAGCATTTTTTATTTCTAACATGTACATACCTAGTTCGTATTTCGTTATCCTGATCCCGCAACAAATAAAATCCGCGTTCAATTATGAAAATCTTTCTGTTGCGCGTAAGCACTGATAATGGGCAGGCAAGGATATAATTCCCACATGATTCACTATCTTTATGATATAATAGCTATAGCATATTTTTCATAGAATACGAAGGGACTACAATGCGAAGGGTCTACCAGGAGGCCCGGCCGGCGAGTGTGATCAAATCTATGAGCAAATCTATAATTTTACTGAACAATGTGGGTGTTTCCTGGCAGACGTCAAGCATCCAATACAAAGCAGTCCATAAAAATCTCTACCAATCTACGCCGGGACCATATGTCCGAGAGAGCGGTGTCTACTATAAGAAAATGTATTGTGTAATATTAAGTAAATGAGTATCTTAAAATAATTAGTAGGTAATGGATATGAAATCAATTAAACCACATAATCTATTAGGTATGTTCAGTTTTTCGCGGTGTACCCATTGTTTGCTGCCCACCCAATGACACTAGTGAACCAGAAGATAGATCAGCAGTTGTTCCTCATGCAAAACCTAAAGCATCAATCAGCAGAAAAAGTAAGTTTGTTTATTTTATTGATGACGACTGTACCTTCCAAGGATAAATTAATTTGATTTAACAACATCTGGGTTTCTGATAGCACGCATTTTTTGGAACCCGGTCAGCAAATGGATTAAACTTCAAATTCAATACCATTAGTATATTTGCATCAAGAATAAAAGCAACTTTATAGTAAGAAGTTGAACTTGAAATGGAGGATTCGTGTTTGGTCGAAAAACGAGTACGTAGCTGTTACTAATAACATTTATGTATGCATGTTATTTTAAAATAACGAATTAGTCATTAAACAATCCATAAAATAGGTAACAATTAAAAAAATGATGCGCGTAGGCGTTCATCATTTACTTTTGGTTTATTATTTTTAAGAACAAACCTTTGGAATCGAGCACGAACAAAAAAAATTGTACCCCCCCCCCCCCCCGCCCAAATTGATGTTTTCGATTTAAGGGTTACATAGAATCCGAAAATGGAATTAAAACAATTCTGAACGCCCGTCTTGACACGTACTTAGCACTTTCTTAGTTACCATGAACCAAAACTAACGAAATTTGGTTTGCAGGTCCCATTTGGGGTCTAGTTGGTTCGCAAAGTTCGGCGTTACTGACAGTCATCTCTACATAAGGGGTGAAATATAGGGGTTGAAATTTCCAGAACGCCGTAGCTCAAAAAGTTTTGATAGAAGGGTATGGTTTAAAAAAGTTTTTAAATATATCTCGAACTTGAGAATTTTTTGAGACCATCCGGAGCCGTCTGTTCGCAGAGGCTCTGAAATTTGCAACGAAGCTTCGTCAACATGATAGTGAATGAAACGGTATACTCCAGCCCAGATATCATTGCTAGGGAACCGTGATATCATTTCATTTAAATAATGAAGGTTTCGGATTTTGGTGATAGGTACCTACTTTTTGGTTTATTATTTTCAATAATGAACCATTGGAATCGAGCATGAAAAAAAAAATTCTTACCCCCCCTCAAAATTTGATGGTTTTACGTTTCAAGGTATGTAGAATCCAAAACTGCAATAAAAATATTTCTGTCTGTCCGCCGTACGCTGTACGCCGTACGGGCCACTTTTCTTAGTTACCATGAAAAAAAATTGATGAAATTCGGGTTATAGGTTCCGTTCGGCGTCTAGTTGGTCCTCGAAGCTCGACGTTACTGTGAGTCATCTCTAAGGGGTTCAAAATAGGGGTTGAAATTTTCAAAACGCCTATACCATTTTTTTACGTAAATATTTTTACGGTTTTAAATAGTTCTTGAACTTGCGAGTTTTTTAAGACCATCCGGAGCATCGTACGTCCAGCCGTTCGTTCACAGTAAGGCCCCGATGTTTGCACCGACAGGCATTTTCGACTCCAGTGTGAATGAAATTGTATACAATTCAAACCAAATCTCGTAACCAGAGACGCGCCCACAATACGAATTTGTGAATACGGCCAATCATTGGTAGGGATCACCTGATTATATTGGCGGAGTATGAAGTCGAGTTGGTTGTTCTGTGATATTATTTATTTGAAAAATGATGGCTCTTTTGGAGTTTGTTGGTAGGTAGTGAAACTTGAACAAACGCAAAAAAAAAAAAAAAAAACCGTGGTAAATTATTACTACGGTAAATCATTACCTACTCAACGGTAAATTATTACACAACAGTTCATTATACCATCTACGTAGAAGGGGCTGGAGTTTGTTGGTAGGTACTTTCGCAACTTTTTTCACTCCTCATCAACAATTTCTTTTCAGAACTTCATTATGTGTGTTTCTTTTTGTTAGGTACTGTTTGTCATCGGCAGAATTATTTTAGCAACATTTAACTCGTGATTTAGGTAGGTACCTAGTAACGAGTACGGGGTTAGGTACTAACCTACGGAGGGTCTGCGATCTACATAATATGCATAGTATAGTACATATTATATTACGAGTATATAGACGGGTTATCTATACATAGAGCTGTGATCTGTAACAGAAGGGTATTCTATACAAAATAATAAACCGTTGTGCAGGGATTTGCAGCGTTTTTTTAACTTGAACAAACGTTACCTATGCTTAACAACAAATAATTAATAATAAGTTATAGAATTCCTAAATCCACTGCACGTATTATGAAACTGCAATTCCCCGGCCGTCTCCAGCACTTGATTTAGGGCTTTCCTTGTGGAGGACGAGGTTTTAAGTACTGAAAACAGTGAGCTAAGCAGAAGGAGCATCTATACAGGTAAATAATAAACCATTGAGCATAAATTTGCAGCGTTTTCAAGGCAAAGTGCACTTCTCATGAACCTAGTTCTGACTACGTAATACGAATACTCCGAATAAGGAATTTTACTTGTGCGGGCTTGGCATACTTCTAAATTTTTCCGCGACTTTTCGTATTCGTTTCTTTTTTATTACTACTACGTATAATTTCAATGTAGGTACTCGGTTACAAAAATTAGCAATGGGTAAAAGAACGGGATTTTTTTCCCCTACTGATCTTTCGAGCTTCGAGGTGTAATTTGTACCAGATGAAGATAACAGTCAATTTTTTGTAACGAACGAAATGTAACCTATGTTACCTTCGTAAAAATAGCAATAATGCCCATCCCTAGAGAGGATATTTTGTATACTGATAGTACAAAAAATACCTACTCTCGTATGGGTTGCCATTTCTTGACCGTCGTTTTGCTTACGGGTTCCTACCAGGTGAGCTCTTTTTCTCAACAGCGTGATGTATTTATATAATAGCATAAATAACATGAAATACAAAAGTAGCCTAAACCGTTGGACCTTAAGAACTTGAACAGATCTATATTGGTAGGTATATAAGGATACGTTATATTTAAGAAACATCCTTGTGTAACAGTTCGTCAATTCTACTGAAGTTGATTTTGAATGGAAACTTTGTCTGTTACGAGTTTCGGAGTCTATTTATCCTTCATTGGGACTAGAAAAGAATTCTCTATTGAACATCCATATAAAGCGCATCTAAATCAATCATATGGAGTAGCAGAATCACCCCACTTTTAGGGATGGGTCAGAATTGAAAATTGCAAATATTTCAGCAGTAATCTAATGAGAATACATTACTCTTTAGAAATAGAGTATCTACTGGGGTTTCTACTGGTTCTCTCTATGATGACTTCTTTTGTAAGCCTTATATAGACTCTCTTCTAGTCCTGATGAATCCCAATCACTGACTACGATTAGGTAAATCGCAGGCAGCGTAGGCAGATGTCGAACAACTCAAATTTCTATTTAAACTAAATAATATTTTTGCAGTGTGTGAAAAATACGCGAAGTACGTATTTACTACAAAGCGAACCGGATGGTTCGGTTCCAGCACGAGACAGGACGAATGTGGGAGAGTCGAAGTGCCACTGATCATCAATGGAAAGAATGCATCACTCAGAGAATTCCCTCATATGGTAAGGGTCCTTACGTTGTGTTCCGTTTTGTTCCGTTGTTACGTTGTGTTCTTAGTTACTATGAACCAAAATTAATGAAATTCGGTTTATAAGTCTCATTTGGGGTTTTGTTGGTCCGCGAAGCTCGGCTCAGAAAGCCGTTGCTCGAAAACTTTCAGTAGAAGGGCACCTACGTTTTTTTGCGTTTATTATTCTGTGAATAATACACCTATGTTTTCGCTCAGACTCCAAAAATGCAATATCCGTCCGCCGTTCGCCGTAGTAACCACATCTACCTTTATTTTCGGTCTATCGCACGCAGGCTCCATTTGGATCCTAGTTGTGTCCCGAAACTTTGCAGCCCGTTCGGACTTTGCCCAAGGGTGTTATGGGTGAAAAATGGGTGTAAAAATAGGGGTTTTTGGTGTTTTAGTAAGTTTGCTTTACGCGAACAAAAAATAATTATTGACCTCTTGAATCCACAGGATACCTACAATAATTGCCCGCCGGCTCCAATACTCGATTTAGGTGTTTGGGGAAGGGAAGCACGAGGGTAGGTATACTGACCACAGAAATCAGTGATCTACGCAGAAGGGGCATCTGTACGGGAAACTAATAAACCGTTGTGTAATAATTTGCAGCGTATTTTTTACATAATGAATATTGTTACTTATAAGTATGTACTCATATGGTTCACTGTTTACATTTGTCTACAGGCTCAAATCGGCTATTTGTTCATTGACCAAATTCTGTACGTGTGTGGAGGAAGTTTGATCAGTGAGCGTTGGGTGCTCAGTGCAGCTCACTGTACCGAAGCCCATTTGTAAGCATAATATACACACATTTATAGAGTAGTTCGTCATTTCTAATAGGTTAGTAAGATGAAAAGGTTGACTTATTACATATATATATTTATTGGAAAATAACTATACTGTGACTTCTAAGGGTTAATAATGATATACTCTAATGCTATACGTAGTAGCACTAATACGAGTGCTTCAAGCAGCGATCAGTGCAAGTTCGCTCTATCACATCTTCCTGACTGGATGATGTACTTCGTTGCTTCATTCGTTTAGCCTCAGATGAGGCCTCAGTTATATTCAGGTACCTCAGTGTGCTTCAATGTCATTAAAGATGAAAGAGGTACACACAGGCTTACTTTGTAGGGGTGGGGCGGATTGGGGGAGTCAGTTTCAGTAAGTAAGATGTTTAGGTATAGGTACATCAGGTTGAGTCAATGCCATCTTGGATCGGGTTCACTTCAGTGGATAAGCATGTTTGGGATTCAAGTAGGTATTTGACTATATAGCAGCAGTAGAGCATAGTGGGATTCCACAAGCTTATTAGATTGTGTTGTATAGGAAATAAAAACGTTGCAAGTTATTACACAACGGCTTACTATTTTACTGTTTGGGTACCGTTTGACCAGATCACGGTTTCCCATTGGTCAGTAATATCGTGGTAAATTGCTACCCTTATGACGCTTTCCCGGGTATTAAGATCAACAATAATACCTGCTGCAATATCGCGAAGTTCACGATCAAGTACCTAGGTAGTATAATTTTTGGGATATTCGAAGGTGCTTACGTTCTGACCTTCAACGAGCTCAGGAAGCATCAAAGGAATAAAAAACTCGTTCGTTCGTTCAATAAACTGTCGTAGAACAAAATATTATTATTGGTACCTACTACTCGACACCAAGTACCTACTCCCTACACCTATATTCATCAAGATATAGCTACCAACAAATATCTACTTATCCTAAATACAGCTATCAAAAAATACTTACTTATCCTAAATGACCTCTTTCCTTGGGCTCAAGCTGTATCTCAAAACAACAAACTCAATTTCGAATCATCTCTTCCCAATCACTGATGGCTTGGCCAGTGGTCCTGGAAATCGAAAACTATTTAAAATTGTAATACAATTTCAACCCATATATTTTATGAGTTCGAGCTAGGGCTTTTTGAACATTGCATCCCCCGAGCTTGGGAGCACAAGCCCCCAAATGGGACCTGCATGCCGGGTTCCATATTGGCCAGGAGTTTCTGGAATATCGAAAATCGGATAGAATATCGAAAATCCTACAGAATACGTAAAACAGTCAATATCCTTTAGATTACCAGACCTGATGTCCACATCTTCACTTTGTCCACAGCGGTAAAGCGGAGTTCGTTCGTTTGGGCGAGCTCGACACTTCGTCTGACGACGATGGTGCTCGGCCGGAAGTCATCAGGATCATTCAAAGGATCAACCACGACAGTTGGACTGGAGTCGAGCTGTATAACGATATTGCCCTTTATAAGCTGGAGAGGGACGTTAAACTGACCCCGTATATACGTCCTCTGTGTCTCCAGGTGACCAAAGAACTAGGTAGTCGACGTCACGAAATTGCAAGTTAGGCGTGAAGATACCCGCAGCGCATAGCCTATCCGACTGGTGGAAGGCACTTGGCAGCTTCAACTGTGGTGAACAGTAGCACATGGATACTCAATTGCACGTCAAACACATACATATAAGGATATGCCAAAATCAAGGGAAATCTTTCCTCTAAATATGCGCTAAAAACTGTTGGAGGACTTTTTGATTGCTCCCAATGCTCTATATTGCAGGTTATTTAATTGCAATTAATACAATTGGGTTTGCAATTTCGTGAAGCCGGCTATTTCCGGAAAGGAGATCTTCTGATATTTCAGACTAAGATCATTCAACACGTTGTAGTCTTATGAACAATTGATTTTATTGGATTTTATTGGAATTGAGTTTAATTGGATAATTCAAATGACTCCTTCTAGGTGGAACACGATTTTAAATCATCGTCTGCCCTCGCTACTGGATGGGGACACACCAAATGGGGTAAAATCAATTCTTTGCATAGCAAACTAAAAAAAACACTTGAATCTTCCATAGAATAAATCCTTCTACTTCTGTTCTTCCTTCTTCCAATAAATACCTTGAATGGACCAGAGCTGTTCAGAATCGATATCTACAATCATCCTGTGCCATAATTTACTGTACAGTCACAGTTGTTGTTGTACATTTGCAGAAGGGGAGGGTTCACCGATGTTGCAGAAAGTCTGGTTGGATGTAGTCAATAACCCGAACTGCAGCAGACTCTATGGCACCCAGCCCCAAATACCTCAGGGCATCGTGGATGCAAAAATGATGTGCACGTCAGGGAAAAAAGGCGAAGATACTTGTCAGGTAATGTTCAATCGAAAACTGTGTCATTGATGGATTTGTGGTAGACTGAGTAAAGAGACACAAACTGTGTGGTAGGTTATACAAATCGTATAACTTCTGAAGCAACGTCTTCTAAACGTAAACGGTAAAAGGAAGGGGAATGAAAAAATTGTTTTTGAGAAAAAGGTGGGGGAGGATAGGTAGGTACATTTCAGTTTCCATGAAATCAGTAATGAAAATTAGGTATTCTTGGACTACAACGTGTAAGATACGAGTATGGATTGACTGCATAGGCATATCTATTGGGTTGGTTGTTGTACAGTGTAGATTAGATAGAGGACCTTTGAGTCTGAAACTGGCCATTTTTCTCTCGGATCATTTTTCGCGGTGCTAACTGACGAGGATTCCAGTCAGTCGGAAGAAATAATGTATATGTACCTGGTTTCTTAATTTTAAAAATCTCTATCTACTGACGTGCAGTGGCGTCACACAGTGAAGTTCTCCTGCAAGGAAAATGGTCTGAAGCATCTCACTTCCAACTTTAAACCCCCTCGGTGAAACATCACTGTCGTGGTATCCTCCCAGAACCACTTCCTGTAAATTTAAGATCTCGCCAATAAACACAGAAGTGGGGACGGAAGACGCAGGAGAACCGAGGAACCTAGTGGGGATCCCCACCATCCTCCACTAGTTGGAGGGTGGAGGGAGATAGCCTTAAGGGCTATAAGAACTCGCCTCCTTCCCCTTTCCAACCATTCTACACTCTCCTCTAGTCGCTGACTATTCTCTCTCTCCTCACTCCTCCTCTCGTTCTCCTTACCTAAAAGATCCTGGGCATGGTGGTAGTCTAGTGCTATAACCAAACCAGGCAAGCCTCCTAAAAGATCCTGGGCATGGTGGTAGTCTCGCGCTATAACCAAACCAGGCAACCCCACCAAAAAAATCCTGGGCATGGTGGTAGCTCTGCACTATAACCAAACCAGGCACACATCCAAAAAGATCCCGGGCATGGTGGTAGATCTCACACTATACCCAAACCGGGAACGACCTACCCTAACGCCTCTCGTGGTGAATGCGCGTCACCTACGCATTCACTACAGTGGTAACCCCAACGTTCCTGCTTCCTTCTTCATCATGGAGTCACCCCCCCTCTTGTATCCACCCTCAGATGCCCCGTCCACCATCGCTACGTCTTCCGCCGCCGCTATAACCAAACCAGGCAACGCCTCCTAAAAGATCCTGGGCATGGTGGTAATCTCGCGCTATAACCAAACCAGGCACACATCCAAAAAGATCCCGGACATGGTGGTAGTCTCGCGCTGTAACCAAACCGGGCACGACCTACCCTAACGCCTCTAGTGGTGAATGCACGTCACCCATGCATTCACTAGAATCACTTTCTCATGAAACGTGTTTACTGCATGCAGCGTGGCCTTCGCTCTTTAGGAGCACGCGCAAAACAACATGGGTATGGTAAAGGAGAGCTTTCAGGCCCTTCCGCCATAGGTACTTACGAAACGTCGAGGATTAATGGAATAAAAGGTTCCTAAAAAAATCCAGGCTAATTTGGTCAACTGCTCACACCTTGCCAACCTCTCACACCTTACCAGTACGTATATGTATATGATGTGTTACCAAGGAGTACCAAACTAAAATATAACTTTTTGTTTATAGGGTGATTCAGGGGGCCCTCTGCAAATCCCCATCGCCAACCCGTACTGCATGTACTCTCAGATCGGCGTGACGTCTTTTGGCATCGAATGCGGCTCAGCATTTCCAGGGGTTTTCACAAGAGTTTCCCAATATGTGCCCTGGATTGAGAAAATTGTCTGGCCTGATATCCAGGTTTGAATACTACCCATGAGCAGGTCATGAAATTCACTTTTCTCACCAAAACAACCGGAACATGAAATATATTTTTGTAATCAGCGAAAAAATTCTCATGCAATGACGAACAATCTGTTTTGGAACATCTCTGCGTGTGTGCTGTAAAGTAAAATACAGCTTTTTTCTATAAATAAATATTTATTAACCTCAAGTTGTTAAAAAAAGGTAGGTACCCAAGTAAGGTGCATACCTTAAATTGATTTCTGTTCTGTTGTAATGAACTCCTGCTTATACAATTTGAATTTTAGCCACAAAACTGATACAAAATAATTAATAGGTAAATACATGTAGGAATCAAATTTTATTTAGGTATGTAAATTCACTGAAAAAAAAACTCAGGGATCCCCACATAGCAATACCTACTGTTAACACCGAACTATTCAGCATTGCCCTAGTACATAAAAGAACTCTAGTTCTAGATCACCATCTTTGGATATACAAAATGATATCCAACCCCGCTAAAACACTGGATGGATACGATTTGAATATTGCGTTAGACTTTAACGAGAGTTGCCTTGTCGTGAGATTCTAGAAGTTTGGTAGAATAGGCACAGAATGTACGTAATGGCTAATAACAAGGTTTGTAGCAGGAGTACCCCCAGTAACACACACTTTTGGTGATTCTGATTGCTGTGGATTTATCTATCTGATTAAATTAATTATTGTAATTAATATGCACGCTGCAAGGGAATGTTAGAGACTTTCAATTAATAAGTATACCTGCATTTTCAAACATAGCTTCGAAAGTGCGTTAGGTAGTGGATGAGTAGTACAATTTTGGATTCTATAAACGTTGGATTCTACCCTCCCAAAAGAAGTACCAACGGTTGTACAGAACGGTTCGGCCGAAAACAGAAAATAACGGAAATGAGAAGTGTTCAACAAACTTGCCTTCATGACAAGGGTTTTTATGCTGGTGAAAGCTGCTCCACATCACCCGCCTCTATCGTGCTTATGCAATAAAGCGAGCTGTACAAGTGGAAGCAGGCAGACAGACGGCGGCGGGAGAAATGGGACAGTTCACCAACAGAAAAGAAGTAAAAAGAGGAATTAAAAAAGAAAAATGAGTCCAAGCGGGTTTTACGATGCAATGAAAACGGAAGCAGGCAGAAACCTCATCCTTTTTTTCTACCTCGTCTCTTGATGTGAGCAATAACAAACTATAAAATGAAGGAGTGACTCACCCGTGACTACTATTCTCGATCGAAAAGCTTTCTTATTCATGCAGGATTCGTTTTGGTGTCGGGGGGGGGGGGGGGGGGGGACCTACGCCACTTATGGTTTCCACCAATTTTGGCCCCCAAAACACAAATTATCTTGATCCACGTTTCGACACTTTTTCTAGTGTTATTATACAAATTTATGGTGATTTCAGACGATTTTCCAGGTTTTTGCCTCATAAAAAATGAATTTTGGCGGCTGAACCTTTGGTAGAACCTCAATTTTCCACTCTTTGGTCAAAATCGACTTCATATTCGGCCTTCTCGTCCCCAAAAACATGGAAAAAGATACCTCAACAGCTCATGTTATTAACATGATACTAAAACACAAAAAGTAGGTACCTATTTTTATCCACATTTTCACTCATAACACACCTGGGTATATTCCGATCGGGCTGCAAAGTTTCGGGACACAACTAGGGCCCAAATGGAACATGTGTGCGAAAGAACGACTTTTTTAGACCGAAAATGAAGCCGGTACACGTGATACGGCGGACGGCGTACGGCGTACGGTGGACGGTGGACGGCGGACGGACATTGCATTTTTGGAATCTACGCACCTTGAAACGGAAAAGAAAAAATTTTGAGGCATTTTGGTATTCACAGAATAATAAACCAAAACAGACCAACTTTGAGATTATCAGTTTATTGTTACACACGTAACAGCAGTGTTATAACAATTTACTCATTTAGGTTGTCAGGTGTTCAGTTTAGGGACGGACCAAGCTGGAAGGCATTTTTGAAAGTATTTCACGCTAATGTTGCAAGCAAATTTTTCAAACATTCTTCATCATGTTTTACCCCTCTCCCACTCTAAATTTGTTGGACAGAAATTTTTATTCCATTTTCGGATTATTATTACCTGCCTCTCCAACACCACACTGGGGAAGCTAGACTGGCCTTGTAGCATAGTAGATTTTGTTTAATAGAGAGGGAAAAACGTACAATAATACTATCCTTGGGTAAAGAGATGGGGGAAAAAACGCTGTTTTCGTAATAAACGCCCACTTTCCTTACCTGAGAGAGCATAATACAGAGACCAGCTATTTTGGAAGACTGTTTTTAGAAAAAAAGTGTTTTTCGAAATTCGTTAAAATTCTCTTCAATATTGGATAAAATCGAAACAATTCACTTTTTTTTATTATAAAGTGATTCCTCTAAGCCGTGGTGGTAGATAGGGGCCAAAATTCCCATAATCGATGGATTTTTCCTGGCCCAACCATGGCCCACCTGGAAAATTCTTGCAAGGTATTGTTTGTTAGGTACACTCGTATTCGTCTTATTTCCATTAAAAATGTTCAAATATATATATAGGTAATCTCATTTACCCCTTAACTTATTTACGGATCAACCAATATCGAGTTGAACCAGTTCACACGGCAGCTACGGATTACAGCCACCTCAGAAGGATTATAACTAGCATTATCTCCCGTTACGCCTTATAAGTCTGCGGGCATAGCTCCTATTCAGAAAAGTCGTATCTCCCCATTTCCAAACTAATCCGCGTCCATTAAGAGCGAGGGTTTGAGCCGAGGGTGCTCTTTCAATTCAAACAAATTAATGTCCTTGAATCTCAGTTTGGTAGAGGATTTACCCAGTCTTCTGCTCCACACATTATTTCGGAAGGAGCCCAGAAGCAACTTTAATTGCATCGTTATATTCGTTACGAGTATCCACATAATACAATGACCGCAATCTCGGCTCTCCGGCTTCGTGGCCCCCTAGCTCGGGATCCGGATTCGCCCACACCCCAGATATTAGGTTCTTGATGGTGAAAAACGCAAAATCCTTGTCACGGGTTTATTATTCTATTGGACATACCTAGAGAAATGTTAATTGAAATAGCTATTTCTGATGGTTTCCACCAATTTTGGCACCCCCAAAACTCGAAATAGGCGCCTATTTTTGACAAATTATCTTTGGCCATTGATAATGCCATTTAATTGTCTTGGTTCACCTGTTGATACTACTTCCAGTGTTATTATGTAAATTTATGGTGATTTCAGACAATTTCCCAGGTTTTTGATTCATAAAAAATGAATTTTGGGAGCTGAAACTCCATTAGAACCTAAAATTCCACTCTTTGGTCAAAATTAACTTCATATTTGGTCTCCTCGCTCTAAAAAACGTGGAAGAGGGTACCCTGGGTTTCTGATCGGGCTGCCGAGCTTCGGAGCACAACTAGGGTCCAAATTGAGCATGTGTGCGAAAGAACGACAATTTTAGATCAAAATTTAAGGTAAATTTAAGGCTGAAACTTTGTTAGAACCTCAATTCTTCGCTCGTATGTCAAAATTGACTTCAAATTCGGCATCCTCGCCCTAAAAAAACAAAAAAAAACAGGGAAAACGATACCACACAAGCTCATGTTACTGAAACACCAAAAATCCCTATTTTTACACACATTTGTCACCCGTAACACTGTTGGGTATATTCCGACCGGGCTGCAGTTTCGGGACACAACTAGGGCCCAAATGGAGTGCGAAAGAACAAATTTTTGAGACCTAACATAAAGGTTGATATTATGGATGGCACGGCTTACGGTTGACGGAGATTGCATTTTTGGAATCTACCACCTTGAAACGTAGAAGAAAAAAATTTGGAGGGGGTGTTCAAAACATGTTTTGCTGAGCGAATACAAAGGTGCATTATTCACAGATTAATAAAACTGGTCAAAATGGGTTTTTTGATATTTCAGAGTCAGAGAACAAGGCTTGATGAGGCAGGTAGGTATAGTTTATTTTGGTTTATTATTCTGTGAATAATACACCTATGTATTCGCTCAGCAAAAAATTGTTATAACACCCCCTCAAAATTTTTTCTTTTCCGTTTCAAGGTGCGTAGATTCCAAAAATGCAGTGTCCGTCCGCCGCACGCCGTATCACGTGTACAGGCTTCATTTTCGGTCTAAAAAAATCGTTCTTTCGCACACATGCTCCAATTGGGCCCTAGTTGTGTCCCGAAACTTTTCAGCCTGATCGGAATATACCCAGGGGTGTTATGAGTGAAAATGTGTGTAAAAATAGGTACTTTTTGCGTTTTAGCAACATGTTGGTAACATGAGCTTTTGAGGTATCGTTTTCCATGTTTTTGGGGACGAGAAGATCGAATATGAGGTCGATTTTGGCCAAGGAGTGGAAAATTGAGGTTGTACCAGATGTTCAGCTCCAAAAATTGATTTTGTATAAGTCAAAAACCTGCGAAATCGTCTGAAATCACCATCAGTTTGTAGAATAACACTAGAAAAAGTGTCAACACGTGGATCAAGACGATTAAATGCCACTACCAATGATCAAAGTTAATTTGAGAAAAAAAAGATCGTACCTACCTAATTTGTGTTTTGGGGGCCAAAATTGGTGGAAACTTTCAGAAATAGCTATTTCAATTATTTCACATGAAACAAGCAATAAATGTACAGCCAACATTTCTGTAGAATAATAAACCCCATGTGACAAGGACTTTGCAGCGTTTTTCGTGTATTAGTGGAAATAGACTATTTTTTCAATAACTCCATTTTTCTTTGAAATGGGTTCCACGATTTCTTCTCGAGTGATTTAGTTCCTAAGAAGTTAGTTGCTTAATCTGATGCAATAATAACATATTGATTATTACGGTAAATGTCTTGTTTTAAGTTCATTAATGATTTGCCATGGTACGGACTTGTTATATTTGTGTACAGATGAAATTCCCATGTGATCCCTTCTCTCGTCAAAATCGAAAACAGTGTGGTAAGTTAACGCTAATATTATAAGTACAGCCTTTGAGGGATCTCCACGAAAAAGCTATAATTGGTTCCGGTCACTTACTCTTATGTACAAGTCTTTGATAGGTTAAATGCCTTTAGTACTGTTGTCGACATCTTCATTTATTTTCTATTTTGTTTCAGGTATGACGTCCAGTCGTTTGAACGATTTGTACCTACTTAGTTGAGGTTCGGAGTAAGTATACGTACTGTCAAAATGGGTTTTTTGATATTTCAGAGTCAGAGAACAAGGGTTGATGAGGCAGGTAGGTATAGTTTATTTTGGTTTATTATTCTGTGAATAATACACCTATGTATTCGCTCAGCAAAAAATTGTTATAACACCCCCTCAAAATTTTTTCTTTTCCGTTTCAAGGTGCGTAGATTCCAAAAATGCAGTGTCCGTCCGCCGCACGCCGTATCACGTGTACAGGCTTCATTTTCGGTCTAAAAAAATCGTTCTTTCGCACACATGCTCCAATTGGGCCCTAGTTGTGTCCCGAAACTTTTCAGCCTGATCGGAATATACCCAGGGGTGTTATGAGTGAAAATGTGTGTAAAAATAGGTACTTTTTGCGTTTTAGCAACATGTTGGTAACATGAGCTTTTAAGGTATCGTTTTTCATGTTTTTGGGGACGAGAAGACCGAATATGAAGTCGATTTTGACCAAAGAGTAGAAAATTGAGGTTCTACCAGATGTTCAGCTCCCGAAATTGATTTTTTATGAGTAAAAAACCTGGGAAATCGTCTGAAATCACCATCAATTTGTATAATAACACTGGGAAAAGTGTCAACAGGTGGATCAAGACGATTAAATGGCACTATCAATAATCAGAAATAATTTATTTAAAAAAAAAGGAGCGTACCTTATTCGTGTTTTAGTGGCCAAAATTGGTGGAAACCACCAGAAATAGCTATTTCAATTATTTTATATGAAAGAAAACAATAAATGAACAGCCAACATTTCTGTAGGTATGTCCAATAGAATAATACACCCATGTGACAAGGACTTTGCAGCGTTTTCTTCGTGTAGCTGTAACCGTTCGAGTGAAAATACGTTTGCGCGTGCGCGAACTAAAGTAGCAATCTGATGGTTTTGATGGAAACTTGAACTGTAATGTGCAGGTACCGAGGTAGGTACCTATATATTATTATATTACCATTTTACAAGTTGTAGCTATGTTCAACATTCGCATCGATAAATCGAAGTTTTCCTTCCGAAACCCCTAATCGATACTCAGCGTCTGCCGCCGAGAGGAGCCCCAATCATCCGAGGGCGGCTGCTGTGGGGGTCCAGGGGTGCAGTTCAGACGGTCGTAAAAGAAGGGGAGACGGCAGCAGTTCGATAGCAGGTCCAGCACGCGCATGAGCAGTCCCCCTCCGGTTGTCATCTTTTTCAAGCCCCACCTGCCGCATCTTCAGTCACCTCCGGACCCCCGTGACGACTTGTTGTCTGTCAGTATCAGTAATAATTGCCGACCGCACCAAACATCGGGTTTGAACGTTGTTTAACGCCGGCTTGTATCTTATTTCAAATCCATATTTTTTTGTCTCGGGTTTTTGTTTCATTTTGCCAACATCGCCATGGGCAATGGACCAATCCTTGAGCTTAAATCCGAAGTTCTAATCAGGTAACGAGAACTATAATTTTATTCATACTTACTTTAAGGTCCCAGATGAAGCATAGGTACAAATTTTAATGGCTTTTGGTTTTTTGGAAATATAATGCTAATTACGAATATAGGTGCATTTTTTGCAATATTCGAAAAAAGCTATTGTAATGGGTCCAAACATTTTAGGTTACTTCCAACCCCCACACGCAAAACAGCCAGCCCATTTCTCGTCCGTTGACGGTAGGTACCTACTCATAATGATTCGTAAGGGTAATCGAGATGTATGATTGTGATTTGGTCATAAATTGATCATAATTATTACATTGATGTTGTATTACATCCCCCCTTACCCCTCATCCCGGGAAAACCCCACTGCATTTTTCTTGACCGAATTTAACTACTTCCCCTGATTCATCAAATTTAATTACGTGTCATTGCCAATATCCCGACATATTCGTCCAACTATTCTAGGTATATTTTTCTGATTGATCCCGTACCTACGAAAGGGCGTTGAAAATGCGAGGCAAGAAATGCGGTAGGGTTTTTGTGCTGTGTGTGTGTGTGGGGGGGGGGGGGGTAGCATAAGTATGAGGAATCATTCTTGCATAAACACACACGAAATTAACACTCTTCGTACGAGTAATGTCGATGGGCGAGAAACGGTTTGGGACGGTGGGTTGTTATGAATATAAGTACCAATTTATTGCAGTTCTTCTAGAATTTTTGATAACTTCCGCAGACACCAAACGGGGCCTACGAACCGAATTTCATTAATTTTGGTTCATGAAAACTAAGAAAAGTGCGCAGTACGGCGTAGGCGAACGGACAGAAATTTTTTAATTACTTTTTTTTCATGCTCGATTCCGAAGGTTAATTATTCAAAATAATAAACCAACGATTTCTGTTCGTACGCCGTGCTGTGCACTTTCCTTAATTACCGTGAACCAAAAATTAATGAAATTAGGTTTGTAGGTCCCGCTAAGGGTCTAGTTGGTCCGCGAAGCTCGGCGTTACTGTCACTCACCTCTAAGGGGTGAAAAATAAGGGTTGATATTTTCCGAACGCCGTAGCACGAAAACTTTCAACAGAAGGGTATGGTTTTTTTTAAACGTTTTTAAATTGAGCTCAAACTGAAGAATTTTTTGAGACCACCCGGAGCATTGTACGATCAGCCGTTAGTTTGCACCGAAAAGCTTCGTCAACATGATCGTGAATGCAACGGTATAAATCCGGCCCAGATATCATTGCTAGGGAACACCTGATCATAATCACGTATGGCTGTATGGAGTCGAGTTGGGTTTTCTGTGATATTATTTCTTTTAAAGAATGGTGGATGTTCTGGATTTTGTTGATAGGTACTTTTGCATCATGAACAAACGTTATGCTTCATGAATAACAACAAGTAATTAATGAATGAATTATTGAATCCCGCGCATTTTTGTGAAACTGTAATTCCCGGGCCGGCTCCAGTACTCGATTTAGGGCTTTCCTTAGGTGATGGGGGGGGGGGGGGGGCACGAGGGTAGGTATTGACCACAGGAAAAAACAGCGATCTACGCAGAAGGGGCATCTAAACAGGTAAATTAATAAACGTTATGTATTAATTTGCAGCGGTTTTACAGTGCAGTCCCCGTGTGAGAGAAAATCTCGAGTGCGAGTACTAGCAGGTTGAACATGATTATTATAAATGGCTTTAATCAAAATAAACTGGTGAAGTGGTGATTTTTCGTAATGGCATAATTTCTCGTTTCTTAGGAACTACCTACGTAAAATAATTGTGGAGTTTCTCCAACAATAATTTATTATAAAGTAGAGGGTAATATAATCTTTAACGATAATAATAAATGCTAATAATCATATTGTAGCTCGTAAGTTTAGTTCTTATTGTAACGATTTAAAAAAAAATAACTCTTCCGTTTTATGGGCCTTTTCGTAATAAATGCTTTTGATTCAATTTTATAAAATAATTTGAACCAAAGTATTGAAACAACGCTGGGGTAGGGTATACATTATTTCCCAAAACTGGGATAGTATTTTATTATCTTGTTGCAAACTGGGGCGTTTCAGACCCTTGGTAGGTAGGTTGCTTCAAGGTAGGTATCAGCTTCTTGGAAGAGCAAAAATGGTTGGTAGGTAGGAGGAGGTGGAAGTGAGTGGATGAACTTGGTTTTTTATCATTCCAAGTATCAACCTCTCATCCACCTTGCACCTTCCCCTTTCTAAGCAGTAAATCACATCGGCACATCCCACAACAGTCTCACACTCCCGGGACACGGGTGGTTGGGTTTTAGTGCTGCTATTATTTCGGTTTCACCACCTTCTTCCACTGCTAACTACTTAGGTACTACTTTAATATTAATGTTTTTATCGTAAGTAGGTGTTATTTCCTTTATAGTTACAAAGACGAGGCCATGCTCTCCACAAGGGTTGGGATACGGAACGCAGGAGGGTTATCTAGACAGAAAATTGTGAACTGTTGAGGAAGCATTTGTAGCTTTTCGTTCTCTTGGTTTCTTCAAATCTATCGCGTATTTAGGTAGCACTGTACATGTATACGTAAAACTCAACCATTCAACCCAAACAAAACTGGATTCATGTTGATGTAGCCTGATGTTGGCTTAAGCCCTAAAATAACCTAAAGGTGCGTCCATACTATGTCGAATCAGGCCGGTCGACACGTTCGATTCGACAAGTCGGTTCGACATGTCCGACATGTTCGACATTCAACAAGATGTCCACACTGCTCTGGTAGTGTATACGTGTCGAATTGCCGATCAGTATCGAATCATCTGGCGCGGCGTGAGGAACAGATTTGCGACTTCGGTAATTTCCAATGCCAATAATGTTGAGTGATGAAGAAGAAGTTGTTTTAGCAGCTTCTGCTGCAATAGTTATCGCAGTAGCAGCAGGAGAACAACGTGCTCGACGCCCTCGGAGGTTTTGGATTCGCCCCAGCATCCTTCAGGGAAGAAAAAAGTACAGGGCTCGCGAATTTATGAAAGATTTGTTGCTGGACGAGGTTGACGAATTAAATCTTGAGTACCGGAACGACGTGGGATTCTGCAACTTTTTCAGAATGAAAAGTCAGAGGAGAAACGCAACAAATTGTGCGAGCAGGCTCCGAACGTCGACTGACCGTCGATCGACGCGTCCTCACTACGAACTTTGATTCGGGTCGGGTCGACTTCCTCTGATCCGGACCGCCTCGAGAGCGATCGGATTCGACACGTTCGATTCGACTTTCAACATGTTGCTGAGGTCGAACGGCACGTCCATACTTGTTCGACTTGGTCGATCGACTCAGGTCGAATGATGTCGAACGGCTTGATTCGACATAATGTGGACGCACCTTTAGGCCTGGTTTTTTCTGAGGCGCAACAAGCAATGGATGCCCTTGGATGTTGGTTTTCACATAGCCTTCTAAATGTCAAAAAAACCAAGTAGGTATATGCTAATAGGAAATAAAGACGAATGTGTGAATTCGGATTCTTGCAAAATTTTCGCTCATACGTGTGGCAGTGTGGTAAAATGTTGTTGTGTCCCTCTGGAGAGGGTGGAGAGTTACCGCTACCTTGGCGTTATGTTGGAACAGGGTTTAACGTGGACGAACCATATTGATGTTGTTTGTAGGAAGCTACGTAAATTCCTTTATGTTTTTTATCATGCTGCAAGGGTTTTCAGTCGAGAAAAGCTGCGGTTATTATACATGGCTTTAGTACAGTCCGTCATACAGTAAGTACGGCATAGTGGCATGAGGGAGTACTTTTCCGACTCACTTGGAGAAAATTAATGTTTTGCAGAGGAGTATCATAAAAATCATTATGAGGAGGGGGCGCCTATACTCCAGCGAGAAGCTCCTAGGTGAATTTAAAGTTTTTACCCCCAGACAATTATTTTTGAAATCCCTCTTGCTGATTCAGAGTTTTAGGAAATGTAGTTTTGCCTAAGCCTGCACTAACTCATACTGCACGAAGCCCCCATTACATAATTTATATAGTCCATCGTAATTTAGATTCATCTCTCAAATCTCCCCAGTTATATTATAACCGCGTAACATACAAAAAAATTTTTTTTGAGTGGCTTGATAAGATGGGAATGGATGAAACGGAAAATATAATTATTAGTGCATACATATAGCTCAAGTTGTAAAAATAATATTATTTTAATGAAGAATAGTTAATTTTGTTACCATTTATTTTAATTTTTGTGCTTGAAGTTTGAAATGAAATTTTAGTTTGCCACTACTCTTGCAGGGCGCTACAGACTTATAGCCTACTGCCCTGCAAAAGAGTTGTTTTATACAAAATAAAAATAGTTTAAAGTTATGTTACTGTACAACTAATAAATAAATAAATAAATAAATAAATAAACTTTACCTACGTGGATCAGCTCAGGAGAGCATTGTACAACGCCAAAGTTATCCCGGTATCTGTTAATACACGAATAGGTAACAATGAAATAAATACCAGGATAACTTCAGCGTTGCAGTAGACAAAGATCGAAGATGGTAGCATTAAACATACAACATACCTTATCGTTTTCGACGAGAGGATTGCAGGTTTGCCAGAACGGGAGCCTAGTATAGTATCTATTTATTTATTTAACAAGTGGTAAAGAAATAAATAGATATACAAATAATTAAATATTTAATGTAGGTTGATGGAGTCTCAAAGATAGCGGTTTATGAATAATGCGCATTGAAGATGGTGGTTAATTATTTACAAAAGTTTGCAGTGGTATCTATTTTTAGTTACCTAATTACAAAAAGTAGTTCTTCGAGGCAAATAGAGACGAGAAACTAGAGAAGCATTAGTGGGAGGAGTGGGTTGCTATAAGGATAGCTTGCTTTTTTACATGTGGTAGTGAGCTGGAGAGAAAATCGAGGGACTGTTTGGCATTCAGAATTACATTAAATAAATAACATTAACTTCACGGGAAAAACGACACATTGGACGATGGTATAGATAATTTATATGTATCTGTTATATATCAAAACAATTTAATCATATTAAACCTATTCTTCTCCTCGTAAATCTAGATACTTTACCAGATATCTGGGTATAGGGCTACTTCCTTGACGGCAATAAATAAGCACCTTAGTGACTCTTAGGAGTTTTTCTTTCTTTTACTCTGTGAATTATTCTTTTTGTTTCATACCTGCATATTTGATAATATTATTCATTCCTAAATTTTTTTTCTCTTCCTGACACATGTTTGCAACATGTGTGAATTACTTACATAGACCATTTTATTACTGATGTTTTACATCAGTTTTACGTGTTTTCACGTTGTTCCTGTATGTGCCATAGACTAATAAGTCTCAAGCATCATAAAAGTTGAAACTTCCTCTCCGCTTCCTCAAAGCTCCGCTCGAACGCTATGTGCCTACCTACATCAATTCAATTTATTTGTCAGTTGAGAGAGTAGGAAGGTACATCCGTCATCATTTCTCTTCCTAGTTCTTATAGATACAATAATTTTGGTTGTCTACCTAGAACAGAAACCTTTTCAGTTCTACAAAACGAAGAACCTCGTCACACAGATAAAATCCTTTCCACGTGAATCTGCGGCCTGATCTTTTTCGCTATAACCTTCTATCCTCTCTCTGTTCTTCCCATCCCTATATAACCTTCCTGCCGGTTCAATTACATCCCTTCAATAGTCGGAAAAAAACTTCAGGAATGGAAATTGCCTTCAGTACCCTTTTTCCCCATGTGACGTGACACGAGTCTCCTTTTTTCAACAAGTAGGTAGGTACCTTAATCCTAAATGTCTTTTCTCTCTCTTAGGCCGAAACGTACACGAGAAAATTCGTTTTCTTCGATTTCGATGCTGTCAAAGGATCCTTCTTGGCTTTCGGTTGAATTAGAAGTTGAATCCTACAAAAAATACGGAATTAGGAAAATGTCCTCCTTCCATCTTCGGTACCAGTTCGGGACACCAGGTCCGCTCTTCATCTTTTTCAATGAAAAAGTTCCAATCATGCGGCATGACCATATGTGCGAATTGTTTATGAATTAGCTATTTGTGACGATTTTGGTGTAATTCTTACTCCAAATCTCGTGCCTGAAGTGGACCCCTATCCGTTATAGCAGCGCATATTCCACAGATGACCCCGGTCGTTGAGCTAGTATAACAGGAGTCAAGGTTTTTGAGGCGTCAAGGTTTTTTTCCCCTGTTTCGTGAACCAGCAGACTGACCCGGTCATTTAGGCCAACTCACTCGTCCAAGTCCAGCCAAGCACAACATCATATCAATATCACGTGATTGAACACTGTCAGATTAGGGCCATGCTCATTCAATCAAGTTTATGTGCCGAGGCCAATTATCTAGCAATTAATAATATATCCACTTCCTCACATTTCGGATCTTCTTTCTGCCGACCCTCGAAGAGACAAGCGCACATTATTAAGTAAATAATTAGGTAAACCAATTCCATAGGCTTGTATTCTCAGTATTCCATACCTAGGTGAGTTCCTAGGAAAATGCTGCAACATACTTCTAGTTGACCACAACCTCATGCTCAGCTGGTCATTCCAGCTTTTGGCCAGAATTCATGGAAACCCATTCAGTGGCCCATAAAATGTAGTAGGTAGAGGCTTGGTCAACGTGAAGTGGGGAAATGTCACGATTTTGAGGTAGCGCAAAAATAGGAATATTTGTAAGAATATTTTTTTGTAACCTCAAAATCATTGCTAATAGCTTGAATCCAGGACAATTACATAAGTCGAACTTGACCTTTTCATTGCCGCTAAAAGGTACTTCGGTAGTTACCTTCGAATCAGGAAAAATGAGATGTAAATGTTTGATGCTCCAGTAATGCATTAAACAAGCATGATGGCTCCACTTTCTAATCAATCTCATTTCCCCTCGTAGCTCGTAATTTATGCGACAGCGTTGACCCATCACGATAAAGCGAAGAAGAAGAGTGGGAAGAAGAGAATAGATAGAGCAGAGAGATAGATAGGGCGAAAAAGGTGTGCCTTTTGGAAAAATGATGAAACCTGAAAATGATGTACGATCGGTTTTCGTGCCGAAGGTAACGGACAGGGACGCCCCCTCGCGTGTCTTCTGACTCCCTTTTTTTTGTTGACATTATCCCTTTTACAGTTTTCTCAAATAATAGAAACTCCTCCAAGGCGGCAGGGATCGATTTGTACAACTTTTATTTGTGGAATGTGTGGAAATGAATCAAGGGGGTGCTTGTTCCCGTGTTTTCATTTCTCAGTTTGTTCACTTACTCAGAACCTACGTGTTTTTGTTATTACACCATCAAAGATAAAGCTACGAGTTTGTAACTACCGTCCATGGAGGGGGTATTTGGAAGAATAGTTGCCGATAGTCAGTGAGGCTCTTACTTAGTCAAGCGACATTTGCGGGTTACTTACCTTATTAATTGATTTATTATTTTCTTCATCTATACATATACTTAATAAAACAGTGTCTGTTTGTTTGTCTGTTTGTTTGTCTCGGCATCAATTGAGAACGGCTGAACGTAGAAAGTTGCGGCTGGTACCATTTGACGCAGAATTTATCTGGGAAGGTTTATGAAAAAACCGCATTTGAATCTGTCCATCCGTTGAAACGCTATGAATGAAATACTACTAAAAAACGTGTTATAATCACTTCTATGAGGACGTTCATAAATGCTTATAATAACTTTGAACGGTTGGACGTAAATCCGATTGTAATTAGATTCTGGATTCAGCTCGACGAGTACATTCAAGTGGTACTTCAATCAGGATGTTAGTGGGAGGGGGGTACAGGTTTCGAGAGGGGGGGGGGGGGGGTCTACAGAAATTTCAAAACTACTTGACCAATTGGAGTGCAACTTTGGGAATTTGTTGTGTGAACATTGAGGAATGTTTCTAACCAGGTATGGAGGGTTCATAGGATACGGGGGGGGTTAAAGGCAATTAGGGTTGGCATTGGGGAAGGTTTCTGATCAGTTGAGGAGGGGGGGATACAGGCATATTAAAATACATGACCGTTGGCTCCATTTATTTAAATCGCATGGAACATATATCGCAGGATTCCACCCGAGCTTTCGCCACCAGGTTCGCTGCACTCTTTAGTGCCTCCACTCGAGAATTCCTGCGCCCACATATATATGTACCTACGTATGTAGTATGTCTCTACCACGCTACAAGCCGCAGTTTTGGGTGTTTTGACTTGAAATGTTGACAGTATACTCCTTGAGCCTCCAGAATTTACTGTATAGATCTTGATCTTGATGCCAGCATGGAGCCAGGGAGCGGCGCCACGCTGGCACCAGTGGTGCCATCCTCAGAAAAATGTGTGTTTGGTATTGTCTTTCATGTCTTCCAGCACGCTGAATCGAATGGAATAACTTTCAAAGCTCTGTCAATCATCCTAACAGCGATTGATACATATTTAGCCATAAAACGTTCCGAAAAATACCTAGCTAATTGTTGAGCGTGGTCCATAGGCAGAAATTGGGCTTATTTTCAAAATAGTTGAGGCAACTGGTCAGCGGACCTACTAGTGGTCGAATAGACTTGAGCCGTCCAATACTCCAAAAGCCTATCCAAATTATTTTCAGTTTTTTTGTGTAGGGTGTTGAGGAAATCTTCAAGACCCATTGGTGGAATTCGGATTTCAAACAGTGGGAAATGAAACTATCTACCTACACCAGATCTCATTGCACGTGCAATCAGACCAACTTCCGAAGTTTGAGAGCGGTCGATGGCGCAGAACGGAGTTGCGCCTCAGCCGGCTTCTGTTATCACTTAGGCGTCGCTTTTGTGGGTCTGTGGACCCGCTTCTCTCTGATGAGAATATAAAAGAGAGCATAAAGCTTGAATGGGAGGCCAAACGAGCGCCGTCGACATTAGTCGGTATATTGAAAGTGGAGTCCCACACTAACAATATTCCCTACACAGTAGTTCTCACCAGTCTCCATGTAGATGAGCCCTTGAATAATAAAATAAAACTGTGGCTACGTGCCCACATAGTTAAGAGTACTTCAACTGTTATATATACCTACCCTATATTGCTTGAAATAAGAGTATGTCATCTTTTAATAAATCTTAATGAACTACGATGTTTTCGTAATATTTCCAAGAACACAACATTTTTACTTCAGGTCAAGTATAAGAATGCATGTATGGTAAAATTATTGATACGTTCCAGGAGTCCAGGAGGGGGGTAGAACATTTTATCATACGGATACTAGTTCCGTTTTGACATACACAGAAAACATCTCTTAATAATAAGAACCTCATCCGAACGTACCTGCAAGCTCATTAATTTGACCTTGCACTTTCTTTCAGTTCTTACCTAATTTTCTGGAGAAGGGCCAATTTTTCTAAGTGGTTGAGCTATCATGTTAACGTTCAAGTAGAATAATAATTAATAGCTGAATCGTTTATGGTAGATATGATTAGGTATATCGTTTATATAAAAATAGCTGGTGTAGTCTCAGTGATACATATTGTGGACCCATTTGGTCAACTGTACCTATCCAGTCATTCTGAAATGAAACAGTATAAACCTGAAAAAAATATTAGGAGGGTGCGTGAGTCAACTTCGCTTGAGACCGTTATTGTAAAATAACTGAGACTTATCAGGTGGGAGTACTCATTTGTAAGGCAACCCATCTGAATAATTCGATTATTCCCTTGTCCTTTCATCGAAGGCTGTAGTAGTTACGGTTTAACAAATCGTATAAAGAGGAGCGTTCTAATTAAACTTGTTCAAATCAAATAGCTAGGTTTTACGTCTCTGTAAATGGAAAACTGTTCTTTGAAACTATCGGCTTTCAATTACTATCCCATCCAGATTGTGGATTGATGTGAATGGCCATTTTCCAATCATTTTGGTGTCTGAAGGATATACCATTTTCGTGACCATCACACCCTAGAAACAAGGTAATCGTCGATCATTTCAAAATTTCGTACACTTCTGGATTTAGAAGCATCAAGAATATGAACAGGATCTCCCCTTGGTATGTAGGTATGCCCAGTGAGTTGTATTCGGGTACTCTGAACATTATAATCAAAAGCTTCAGCCTACTCTTGATGAGTGGTTGTTCATAATTATTAAAAATTACTTGTTATATCAAGCCGCAGTTTGGTCGTCTTTAGAAATCATAGTCGAAATAATAACCTACTTACATCATCACGCGACACCCAACTTGTGCACAGGGATTCGAATAAAACTGCTTTGGAAGCTATAATAATTATTTTCCTATTGAAATTTGTTAAAAATATTATAAGTAAGTAATTACAAACATGATTTTGTATTCGATTTTGTGTTGAGTAATCCAGTGATTCGATATAACAAATAATATTATTAGGTGTAACCCGCGTTTTATTACACCGGTAGATGAAAGTCAAGAAGGTGACGGTGTGGGTACAACCTCGAGCTTACCTATTCTCTCCTTATACGTCTTTACAAGGTCCCATCACCTTCGAGCGCAACCTTAATTTGCTTCAAGTTATATATCGAAAAGTGAACGGTTGGCTGAAGTTCTTTCCATATAAGTAAGTATTTTACCGATAGTTATGGTGGTTTCTACTGATTGCAGTTGAGACTTTTAGCCCGCAAAATATATTGACTGAATCAGTATATCTTTTTGATTGGGGTTATTTGATTTGCAATTAAAATTTTTAAAAGGCAACAAGCAACCTTGCTGAAGGTTTATGCGAGATCTCTAGTACTCGAGAGCAGCTTAGTATTTTAGGGATTGGTATAATATGTCTGTTGGATAGCAAAGTTCAAAATTCAGTTACCCATAATTTATTATTTATCGAAATTAACAAGTAAGTGAATGGAATGGAGTTGGCATTGCTCTTATATGGGTGGGAAGGAGGGCGGGTCCATCTTGCATCTTGTTTATAAGTCGGGGGACTGTCATGTTTCTGACCAATGATACGAGATTTTTGTGAAATATCTGTGTGTGTCCAGATGCAGTGTTTGTCGGTTAGCAATACGTGCCACACATTTCTGATGAATTTTTGACTTTCAGTGAGCCAAACCTCATTTACCTTCAGATTCCATCTTGTTTGGACTGTTTTCCCGTGGAGTTGTGTAGAGTTTAACAGAAATTTATTTGATGTTGAAACTAGGTGCAAAAGCAGGTAGTCAGTTGTATCAGTTTGCTTGTGAATCGCCTTGTAGGAAGGTATCATCATCGTTAACTGAAACTGGGTCACGACGTATGAGATGTTGATGATTAACTCGTGAAAGGAAGATAATACTTGTCAGAACTTGGCGAGTCGTCCAGTGGAAAATGTCTCCCTATGCCCCTTGTACTAGACGAAATGACACCATTACGTCACTCATTATTATGCCTGGGCTCGGAGCTTTTGTAATGTTGGTATATATATATATATATATATATATATATATATATATATATTGTGGTAACAACTCATTTGTCTCAACAAGGGAGGTTGGGAATGAACGTGGCGAATCGTAGTAGTTACTCTCTAACAGTAAAATAGTCCGTTACTTGAGTGTCCCCGGTGCCACGTGGATAGTAAGAGAAAATTTCAACCAACGCCACCGTGCAACCTTCCAGGACAAAAACAGACGGCAGAAGCACCGAACTTCGGGATGCCAGGAGGGAAGGCTATCTTTGTCTACCTTGAACAAATTTAAATTCTAAATCTAACTCTTTACTATAGGCGAAACTTGTCGATTCCGGTATGTGTTTAACACCTTTTCCATCAATCAATTAGTTTATATAGCGCATTTATGAGCGGGCTTATACCCGAACTTCGTACAAAAGTATCTTAGCGCCGCCTTGCTAAGGAAAACTGTGACTTTCCCAACTTTTGGTGTCTCCCTAAAACCTTGTTTCCCTTTCCTCATTTGATCCAACCCACCTTTAAACTCATCCAACTTATTTATGAATATTATCCCCCCTTTTTTTTGGTCCAGTTCTTGTGGTCGGAAGTAGAATAGCACCAGGATTTTGCCGCATCGGTCATTGGGTTAGGTTGTGTGGTGTTGAATGTTCTTGATCGGCAACAAACAATAGCTAATTTAGGGCGAATTTAGGGATAGCTACGATTGATCCGCGTGAATACTGGTTCCCAGCGGTTCGAAGGTTGGCACAATATTCTAGTCATATGGGTCCATTTTTCAACGTCTTGTTTGTCAGTGGGTGTACCTCTGAAGGGTCTAATGGTGAAAATACCACTGTCCGGAGATGAGCAATTTTCAAAAACAAACTTTGTGTCCAATAGGAGTTTTTATGGTTCACAAATTGCTTATAATATGTAGGTATGGACAAGATCAACAAAAACACTGCAAATTGTTACACAACGGTTTATTATTTACATGTATACATGTCCTTTCTGCGTAGATCACTGTTTTCTGTGGTCAATACCTATCCTCGTGCTTCCCACAAGAGAGCCATAAATCGAGTACTGTAGCCAGCCGAGGAATTACATTTCATAAGTAATATGCGGTGGAATCAAGAATTCAATCATAATATTATTGCTGTTATTCATGAAGCATATCGTTTTTTAAACTGAAAAATTGCCTATCAACTGAATTCGAAATAACCATCATTCTTCATCTGAACAACCAAATCGTTTTCATACAACCATGCGTGATTGTAATCGCGTGTTCCTTAGCAATGATATCTGGGCCGGATTCATAGCATTTCATTCACGATCATGTTGACGAACCTTTTTGGTGCGAACAAACGGCTGGACCTAAAATGCTCCGGGTTGTCTCATAAAATGCTCAAGATACAGATAAATGTAAAAACAACCCCTATTTTTTGCCCCTTAGAGATGAATGATAGTAACGCCGAGTTCGCGGGCCAACTAGACCCCAAATGGGACTTACCAAACCAGATTTCATTAATTTTTGGTTCATGGTAATTAAGGAAAGTGTGAAGTACGGCGGACGGACAGAAATTTTTTAATTCCATTTTCGGATTCTACATACCTTGGAACGAAAACTATCACATTTTGAGGGAGGGGGGGTTAATTTTGTTTTTTCATGCTCGATTCCGAAGGTTCATTATTGAAAATAATAAACCAAATTGGTGGTCTCACCAAAAGTGTTATAGAGAGCTAGACTCGAGACATAAAAAGACTATTTCAGAATCAGAAATATTTTTTCCCAAAAAGGGGTAAACTTCAACTGGAACTTTTGCTTTGTTTTCATCTCGTTCTGCTGATGGCACTCAGGGGATAGCGTGTTCCCTGAGTATTTTACAGCTCTCACCCCAACGCTCGTAGGGTGAATGGGTTACTTGATCGATTAATCAAGAGTCCCATGGGGGTCTTGTCTTTAGTGCTAGTGAAGAAAGTTTTATGAAGTTTTATCGCGGCCAAGGGCAGAGAGGGAGAATTATCTCCCCGTTGAGGGCCTTCAACTACCCATCGTTGTCGGAGCGTTTGAGTCGTTGCCAATGATGGAACAGGTGATTTATTTTCTGTTCTCTGTTTTTTTTATTCCCCGGTGTAGTGCAGCTGAATTTATTCTACATGGCCGCTATTCTGTAAAGCCTGCATATAACCAGGACGGGGTGAGATATCTTAGTTGATTGACTGATCGATTCGTATTGTGGAAAGTATGTCGGGAATGGCCAGTAGTAGGTAAATTCGTATGCTGGGACACGTCAATTTTCAAATAATTTATGCAGTTCTTGCTGCGCATGGGCAAATGTGCGCAACATGCACTCCAGGTACACTTTTTTTAGAGTTTCTCCAAATTTTCGAATGAATGAATGAATGAAAAAATTGAGCACAATAGGTACAATAAAGTATATATTATAGTATTTAAGTTATATAGGTAGTAAGTAGTTGATTTATTAAGAGAACAATTTATAAATTATTAGAAAAGAGCAAACCTGTCTTTATTACCTACCTAACTTTGCAGAACTTTGCATCAGGTACAAAATTTGGGCCGTAACTCAATACTCAACCAACAGGGGCCAGGTCCTGATCGTGGGCATCACCGTGCTTGTTGTAGGTGAAAAGTTGTATTATACTATACGATACCTATGTCAGAATATAATATAAAATACAAATGATTTATAATATAAAATGTATAAACTATAAAAGAGTTGGATATTTTAAATTTTAGTACTTAATAAATTCACAATGACCTCAATCAGTCGAGCAAGAGTAACTTCGATACTTCGCAACAATTAATACTTCTGTACTTCACAGGTGAAGCGGTTTTTGTGTTCAGTATGAGGAAGTTCAAAAATTCTTCCTCCATGTAGATAATCCAGGTCTTACATTCAGAATTCCATTTCTGATTTGCACGTGTGCTGTTCGGAGCTTTGAGATGGTCTGAGGGTTGAGAATGATTGTATTAGACGCAAAGAAACGTGTGTCGTGTGCACACATGTATGTTCGCAGCTTCGTTTAAAAAATCGGATTATGCGCTTGTAACGTGATATCCACTGCGGGCCAAACTTTTACCTCCCTTGATCTCGATCAAATCCAACACCAAAATCCTTAGCTTGGACGGTACTGCCAAAGCTTCAATAAGGCGTTGGTGTTTCTTGAAAACCGTTTGACCGCGAAGTGGAAAATCTTGTTAAACGGTATCCGTCGGTACTACTGATTGAGACCTTACACAAGCTGGTGGCGTGACATTCAAGTCCTCAGAGGGGACAATGAACAATTATAATAGAAGCCAACCAAATGTCGGAGTCTATTATAGTAAGCTTTCGCTGAAAGACGAAGTGCATCTACATGTTGAAGATGGAGCTATATTTTTTGTAGTCATTTTCAAACTGTCACTGGTTTTTAATATTTTAAAACGTCTATTTATGGAATAACGAACTTATTCAATTTGTTCACGATATTTACATCAATTCTCGCCTCCAGTAAGGTTTAGTTTTAGACAGAGTAGGCAGCTACTATATACAAACAACACTGACCTGATCGATGTATTGACGTTAAGGTATAAAGAAATAATCATGAAATCACATTAAAACAGCGACTTACATAGTCAACAAAAACTTGATTTTTAGCGAATTTTCGAAACAAATTTATTTTAGTAGGTACTCGAATTTTTGAAACCTATTTATTTCTTTTCCTTTTCAAAGCATAATCATCCCTAGATTTTAACCAACATTATACGGCTCCGGGTGCAAAGCTCCAGGTGGTCTCGAAAAATCCTCATGTTCGTTATCAGTTTAAAAAGTCATAAAATGTCATACCTACCCTTCTACTGAAAGTTTTCGAGCTATGGCGTTTTGAAAATGTCTACGCCTATTTTCACCCCTGACAGTAGCGCCCTGAGAGGAATGACAGTAACGCCGAGTCTGGTGCGATCCAAGTATCACGTTGTCAGAAATGACAAACATACAAATGGTTCAGTAATTGATACAGGTAACTGAACTATGGATAATAGCGAAATTTGATTGATTATGGTTCATGGTGACTAAGAAAAGTTCGATGTGCGGCGTGCGGTAGAGTACCTATGTTTTTATTAGATTTTCGGATTCCAAGTACATACCTTGAAACGCAAACCATCACATTTTGAGGGTGAGAGGGGCGAACAATTTATTTTTTGTGATCGATTCCAGAGGATCGTTATTGAAAATAATAAATCACACTTAGAAAATTTGTCAAACAGGATGATGCTCACCGAGGGCGTCTCTCGAAAATACGAGTTAGAAGTGGGAAAAAAATTATACCAGATGTTATAAAATGGAAACGAGACAGAAAAGACAATTTCAATGAACAAAAAACCGTTTTCCTAGAAAAATAAATAAATCTAATTCAAGTTTCAATCTCTTCACGGCCGTGTTGCCTATTATATGACTGAAGCGCAATTAACATGTTCGCAAAATTCCGTATGGTGCGCTTTATTATATTGATTTATATAATCTTAATATGCGAATGACGGTGCAGGTTATTGGCAAATGGCATAGATACCACTTTCACTGTCCATCCTATAGGTTTCCAGCTAGTTATTTGCCATATTACTACGTCTCATATTCGCATGGCAACTCGTTTTTGAACAAAAGATGAACATTTGAGCTCTTTCTATCTTCCGTAATGCATGTAATTACTGATGTTGTTAAACGCTGTTTTTTAAAAACAGAATTGGTTTAAAAAAAAACAAAAAAAACAGCGTGTATCAACCGGAATTCGCTGATAGACTTTATTAAATAACAATCTACTGATGTTATAACAATCAGTAGATTGTCACGAGCACGGGAAGGCGGCCGGAGAAACCGAAGTAGACCCATTAGGTACTTGCTTTATTGTTGCAATCAACTTCGGAAACGGATATGAGAGAATACGCCATCTTTATCGTTAGCGGACAGTAATTAAACTGCCTACAACAGCGCATGGGCGAGGCAACTTCTTCCAATTAAATTTTGTGGGCGAAGATGGCTTTACAACAACATCACCATTATCAAGAAGTTAGTTCAAAGAAAAACGGAGTTATTGAAAAAATAGTCTATTTCCACTAATACACGAAAAAACGCAAGTAACAGTGTTTTTTGCGTTTTTGGTTTATTATTCTCTGAATAATACACCTATGTAATCGCTCAGCAAAAAATTTTTATAACCCCCCCTCAAACTTTTTTCTTTTCCATTTCAAGGTGCGTAGATTCAAAAAATGCAATGTCCGTCCGCCGTCCGCCGTACGCCGTACGCTGTATCACGTGTACAGGCTTCATTTTCGGTCTAAAAAAGTCGTTCTTTCGCACACATGCTCTATTTGGGCCCTAGTTGTGTCCCGAAACTTTTCAGCCCGATCGGAATATACCCAGGGGTGTTGTGAGTGAAAATGTGTGTAAAAATAGGTACTTTTTGCGTTTTAGCAACATGTTGGTAACATGAGCTTTTGAGGTATCGTTTTCCATGTTTTTGGGGACGAGAAGACCGTATATGAGGTCGATTTTGGCCAAGGAGTGGAAAATTGAGGTTGTACCAGATGTTCAGCTCCCAAAATTGATTTTGTATGAGTCAAAAACCTGCGAAATCGTCTGAAATCACCATCAATTTGTAGAATAACACTAGAAAAAGTGTCAACACGTGGATCAAGACGATTAAATGCCACTACCAATGATCAAAGTTAATTTGAAAAAAAAAAAAGATCGTACCTACCTAATTTGTGTTTTGGGGGCCAAAATTGGTGGAAACTTTCAGAAATAGCTATTTCAATTATTTCACATGAAACAAACAATAAATGTTCAGCCAACATTTCTGTAGAATAATAAACCCCATGTGACAAGGACTTTGCAGCGTTTTTCGTGTATTAGTGGAAATAGACTATTTTTTCAATAACTCCATTTTTCTTTGAAATGGGTTCCACGATTTCTTCTCGAGTGATTTAGTTCGTAAGAAGTTAGTTGCTTAATCTGATGCAATAATAACATATTGATTATTACAGTAAATGTCTTGTTTTAAGTTCATTAATGATTTGTCATGGTACGGACTTGTTATATTTGTGTACAGATGAAATTCCCATGTGATCCCTTCTCTCGTCAAAATCGAAAACAGTGTGGTAAGTTAACGCTAATATTATAAGTACAGCCTTTGAGGGATCTCCACGAAAAAGCTATAATTGGTTCCGGTCACTTACTCTTATGTACAAGTCTTTGATAGGTTAAATGCCTTTAGTACTGTTGTCGACATCTTCATTTATTTTCTATTTTGTTTCAGGTATGACGTCCAGTCGTTCGAACGATTTGTACCTACTTAGTTGAGGTTCGGAGTAAGTATACGTACCTGCTTGAATGCTAACACTGAATTGTTATTCAGTGTATCTGAGACGATAAATAGTGAACACCACCTTGCCCCCTTCGTTTCCTATTCTTGAATACCTACTTGAGATATCTACTCGTAGGTATACAGTGGCGGATCCAGGACAAAAAAATGCATACGTTTGTTTTATGAAGTGATAGCAAAATGCATTATTTTATCAATAAAACTCAAAAGTTTGTATGTAGAAGGTATGTCTTGAGTGGATGGCAAACGACTGAACGGATCTTGATGCGATTTTTTCTGCCGGTCTCTTCAAACACCGGCGGGTAACATAGGCCACATGAATTTTTCCAAGTCAGACTCCTTCATCGTATAACTCGGTGGCCATTCGCGACGACAGAATTTTTACATTTCGCTGTAACTAACTGGGCGTGGCCTAAGCGGTTTCGGAAGAAACGGGATTTGATGGAAAGAGATTTTCTCGCTGATCCCAACGACAGCACAAACCACAACGATTTCTGTGCGATGAACCGTTCTTTCATTATAACAGGATGTAGGGAATGTTGCCTGGTGGGTAGGTAGGAAACACTGACAGTCGACGTTCAGCCTGTTCACCGTGCAACGCACGGGTGATCCAGCTAGTTTACAATAAAATCTTTACATTTCCGATCTACAGTAAATTTTCTATGAAATACCAGTCTATATTACAACATTCTCAAGATATATTTAATACGGGCATTTGCCCAGGGTGCCGGTTTTTGAAAGGGTGGGAGAACAGAAGGACAAACAGTTCTAGGGACGGAAAAAATAAAGTTTCTAACGTACGGTAATGATTTGATTGAAAAAAAAAGAAAAAAACATGTCAAATCCTACGATTTAGGATACCCGACATGAACACGTGTAATATCCCTGCGCTTTCCATAAGAGAAACACGTTTGATTAACCTCATTTGTAAGGTTAAGGGGGTATACGGGTGGCCTGGGTTCGACGGCTATTTAGAAACAACAACAAAAATGTAGATCAATTTGTATACTTTATTCAACATTTTTGTTTCATAATTCATATTGGGTAGATCCTATTACATAGTTCTTTATGTTGATTTGTACCTACAAAACTCTATTTTTAAGAGTTTTTAGTTTTCAAAATAAATGAAAATAAATAACTTCTGGCTTTGGTTTTGAAAACTTTACATTAAACAAACTAGGTACATACCTACTTAGTTTGTTTAGAAATTTAAAAAAAAATTTTGTTCCTGTTTTTTGTAAAAAATAATTTTTTTCCCATAGATTACTGTCATTGGGCAGAGCCAAGGAGAAACAAATGTTAATTTTTTTATCGTAACTTGCAGTGCGCTTAAAAGTATTACTCCTAAAAGCTAATACCTATCATTTTAGATTACCTGTATTTAAAACTCGTTTAACAATAGGTACCTATACATTGCACTACAATTCATGTTTTATGAACGGTAGTTATAACAGCCGTATGAAACTGCAAGAATCATTTATCAAATAAGAAAAAAATACCTTAGTGTTAAGTTGCATAATGGTGCTGTTTTGAAACTGATAATAAATAAGCTTGAATTTGTAAAATTGTGTAGCGTTTGGGAAACTGAAAAAAGAATGATTAAAGATTAAAGATTATCTGCCCAGGGCGCTAGCCACCTGAAATGGGTGCCTGACAGTAGGTAGAATAATGTTTTCGTGTTTCAAGGAAAGCTTATTTTATCCGGTGTATATTTGGGGCGAATGAGGTGGGGGGGGGGGGGGGGGGGGGGGGGGGGCTAAAGCCCTCACTTGATCCGCCACTGCTGGTATAATCCGCTGAACTAAATTCTGGACTTCTTCTTGTGTCGGAACTGAGAATGTCGGAAACAATAATATTATGTTGAATCTAAATGGGCGTTACCGTTGTTTTGCTTTTAAATCGGATTTATTCCTAAATAGAATCCACGTAACGCTAATTTTTAGGTACGTATTTTCATCTCCCGTAAAACCAGTAGGTATCCCACCCTGACCCAACGACTTCTTCTACCCGTGAGCCCGTATTTCAATCGTTAAAATATATTGTATATGCACATACGTATATTGTTGTAGGTACGTCACCTACCCATCGAGATGGATGTATAATATATGCCTCTCGTTTCCTTACCTTCCTAATCCTCCCCAGAGCTTTGAGAATTGTGATGATCCCGGAATTCATGTTTTACCTCAAGTATAGTCAGCATTAATTTTACTCGCATGAATCGTTTAGCCATGTTATCTGAACTGCCGTGTTATACTGGTATATAGACAAAAATTTAGATTATGGCTTAAATCTTCTTCAAATAGCACGACATCGAATAGAAACAGAAAGTAGACCAAATTGAATTTTTTTAATAACAATAAACATAGTTACCGTTTTACAATATTTGTATGTCCTATTTCATGACCCCCCCCCCCCCCCCCATCAAATGTAGAAGGTAATGTAAAGGGGGATTTAGTATCGGCATTAGGTTGAGGTGAAGACTGTCTTGTTAGCACCAAATCATTCGGTCATCTGGGCGAGAAACATGAAATGCCGACTGCAGTGTCAAGACCAAACTCTTCAGTCTACTGCCATGCTATGTCAAGCTCTGCTTAGCTTTATACATCTACTCCTAGTGTTCCTCTAGCGATGCTTAGCTTTATAATGAGCCTAATCCCAGAGTCCGATGTCTAAATTAGACTGGTAGGATGGGCTTTTTATTATAATCCTAGATGCCATTTGTAGCGCTGCTACAGTTCAGAAATGTCGTCAGGGAATCGTCACAGACATTAGTGTTAGAAGTCTGCGATAATCAGGCGGACCCGGTTTGGAAGTAGTCGAAAGAAAGGGTAGTCTAGGCCTGGGTTTCCTTTACTCACGAATTACTAGTGCCAAATTAAATTGAATTAATCTATCTGGGACGATAGGAGTTGCTTGAAAGGAGTCGGTTAACCTTCTGTGAGCTGAGCGGAGTGACCGGTCGATTACTCCATTGCGACCCAAGCCTGTCTGTCACAAAAACCTCTGGTTCCGACTCCCTTTTTCCTTGCAGGATCTCCATCTGTCCTCCCAGGCTCTGGATCCTCCTTGACAGGTTCTCGGTACCTGTCGAGACGAAACAGGTTCCTTCCTAAGCCACCTGCAGGATCAACACCGGCTCCCAGTAAAAACAAAATCTAAGCGTCACTACATGGTTATTATATATATAGGTACTTAAGACATTTTGTGCTCATTCTGAATATATACCATGTTCTGAAAAAAACTAGTTAAGTTCAACAAAACACCTAAATTCTGAAATCTAGAAAAGACTTCCGCCCCCCTGAAAAAGTGACATCTCACTTTGCCATCTCACCACAGATCTTTTGGGTTGTAAACATTTATAACCTGCTTATGCTTTGCCAAAATTTTATTGTTTAGTGTTTCAGTTGTTGGTACTGGTATTATCGGTCGCTTGTTTTGATTTGTTTGATGCTTTCAAAATTATGCTCATCCCTGAGGAAAACAAAACCCTTACCCACTGTTATTATCATTCCCTGTCATTCCACCCTCGAAAAGTTTGAGGTTGAAGTCTTGGGTAAGGAACTCAAATTTCGAGCGTTTCCGAAAAGTTTGCCTCGCTTCGTCGGAAATGCGATACCCTAGCGAGTTTTTTTTTCCTCGAACATTTAATTAATTCACACCCAAAAAAGAAAGAGGATCGTTTGATTTCTTGGTGCTTGATGGTTTCATGGGGAGGGCGATCCAAGCTAATTTAGTGTACCTTCAGTAATATTCACAATATTAACAATGAACCCAACAGGTTGAGGAAATATGATATAACCTGTTACCTATACATATATAATTTCGATGCGATTATTATTTTTGGATCCTCTCAAATTAGTTTCTTCATTCCGTTTAAATACTGTAAACAGACATTACCGTTTAATTCCGTTTAATTTTTTCTGTAGTAGGTCAGTAATATTTCATACTAATAACTCAATATAGTAAAAAAATATATCGCGGTTGTCTTTTTTTGACCATGGTACATATTATAAACTATCATCACTTGCTGGTGTAAATAATATATAGTTATTTTGGGATAATTGATAATTTGTAGTTGTTGTATGTCCTTGACCTTGCAGAGTTCTGGACCCAGAATAAAACAGCACAAAACTTAGGTTTAGGTACCTAAGTTTCCTTTTTAAGTATATTCTGTTTGTTTACTCTCGTTTTGCATAATTAATTATCAACATGTAAATGGCTACCAAACAGTACTTTGAGTGTTTCCTCTTTTATGACTTGGAAAATACTCTTAACTTAGGATACGAATAAATTGTAACACCTTCAATTGCCAGTCTAATCAGTATTGTGTATCTATGTATTGTATCTGATGATGCCTTAAACTAACAGGAAATGCTTCGTAGTTAAGTGCAATACGGTGGAAAACTAAAGGTGTACTCATATCGTAAGTAATGGCTACCAAGCCAGTATGTTTGAGTTGCGAACATGAACTAGACGTAGATAAACGTGAGCAGTAGGTAACTACTAGCATTAACGGATGAATTTTACGTGTTAACTAATGAGTTTTAGTAAGCAACCCCTTGTCATTAGAAAGAGTGCCATCCTGTGTTACACCCCCTGAAAGAGCTTAAAAAAAAGAAAGAAAAAAGCGAATACTGCGCCGCCAGTGATAAAGATCAGAAAATACAAAGGCGAAAACCTCCCAAATACGAAGACTATTCGCTTTCACGGCATAGGATGAAATGGGTAGGAAGTGGCTCGAATGGAATACATACATACAACTGTCAGACGTCACGCGATTGCCTTTCAACTCACATTTTCAGAGCTGATAAGGATCGGGATCTAATAGCTGTGATAGCCCGGCGGACGATCCCGCTTTCGTGGAGGCAATGGAAGCGTTTGGAAGACCAGTCGGCGTGTAAAATATGGAATTAATGTTCGGTTTCTGTGACGCATTCTGAGGAATTTTTATAAAGAAGTGGTATAAATGCAGAACATCTTCATCTACTCGTATTCCAGTAGATGACCACGTTGAAGACACTTTATCATCAATCGCCACTGACTGAGCACATTTTACTCTCTCAGTATATTCGAAATAATTCGCATTTGGCGTGGAACTAAGTTGTGTGGTTTCCTCAGATCTCGGGACTGTTGGCTGTCGATTCCCACCTTGGCTGACAATGTCATCATACGGCTATGATAGATTATTCTCAATCGAGATCTCAGTCCATTCGCTGATTACAGCTGACATGCTCCAGCATCTATACCAGGAGCGTAGCGTGCCTCTGGTGACGGGGGTACCGCAATGAATTCCACCCCCCCCCCCCCCCCACCAACATTCACACTTCCTCACACACTCTAAAAAATGTAAATGTGAAGCAGTTCTTAGCATGCTGTTTGTCAAAGGAATTTTATGATATTATTGATCTTCCAAATTCATTAGAAATAATTCATAACATTCCCTTGCAAACAAAATAAAAGGTTTTTCGAACTACAGCCTGATAACCATTGGTACCTATTGTATGTTTCAACAGTGAAATGCCGAGTGTACTCACGGTTACGTTCCTTCACAACTCTCTTGAAATCAGGCAACGCTGAGATTGACCGGCCGGCTCTGATGATGTCGTTCTTTTCGCTAAAACTACGAGAACTAAACGAACGCCGAACCACGGAACAATTAACGCAACAACTATCCATTTTAGCAGGAGACTAGGACACTAGGAAAGATTCGAATTCAAACAATTAAACCTGAAATTAGGAACAATTATTGTGAAAACTACAAGTAATAAAATTATGAGAAAACAGGCCGTCGTAAGAATAGCTTCCGAAAAGCAAAATGGATGACAGTGACAAGTTGTCAAAGTTTTTTTCTCGAGTTTTTAATTGATAGCTACAATCGATCCATACGCCAGTATCCCTCCTCACCAAGATTGGATACGCTGGATATTTGCGCTAGCCCAACTTACTAACACAGTCTCCTGAAGATGTGTAAGACACTCGCTCACACACGCAAACACACTCACACAGACGATGTAGAGACACACACACATCGGATTCTGGGCCTCCGCAGACTGGTAGCGGTACCCCAGCGACCTTGAGATTTCAAATATTCGAAACCTGCCGAAAACCATAATGATTCTAATCGACTAATCGATACTTGGCTGTTTTTCGTCCATGACTGGCTGACATGGAGGTTGGAGGATAGTTCATGGAGGGAGAGTCATGGAGGATGGAGTTATGAGTGGACAATTCAAATTGCTACCTACCTACGGAATGTAATTTTTTTCATTTTTCGTGTAGGGTAGCGCCGGTACCCCCGGTACCCCTGACGCTACGCGCCTGATCTATACCGATAAATTCCCTCTAAAAAGCCATACAAGTGATATACCTACCTACTTCCCCTAAAACTGGTTACTAACGATTGTGGCTGGGTGCTGCAGGCTGAGAGATGCTTGGAACATCCGTGCAGTGTCCATCAAATGTGTAATTCGCACAATTTGAACTTGTGAATTGAACCTATATTGGTAGGTGCCTGAGTGCGATCAGTAAACGTTTGGGGAGCGGATTATTCCTACTGAAAGTTCCTACAATTTCTGCAGAATATAAACTGTATGTATTACGAGTTCCAATATAGTACCATGAATTGAATATAGTAGGATGAATGGCTCATGAATCGGGTGGCAAAGGCCTCACTGAAGCCATTCAATCAGTTATATATCATAAGGCCGGGTATTGATGAGAAATCGTTGTTACATAATACCCCAACATTCCGGATAGGCCTCATGTCCTGGTGGCTGATTATTCTTGTACAGGTTCTTCTTTTCGTGAAGATACAGTTAATTTCCGGCATAATTTTCTTTAGGAATTTCTTGTGGATGCAATGCATGTCGTTCATGAATACTCATGTTCCCTAATGCCTTATCTTGATATTCTATTGAAACACATGTCTGTAGAAGAATAGATGGATGGAATGAGCCACTTTGAAGCGTCAAAGAACGTTTAATCGGTTTCATTGCTTTCACGGAACTTCCTGTTTCCCTTTGGCTGGTCGCGAATCGAGAAAGTATAGTTGCTCGGCTAATGGTGTTGAGGCCCGTGCATTGTTTCGAGTGAAACAATGGGAAGGGCTCAACTCGGAAGTAAATTGCTCTCTTCATTCGGCTCAATAATAACTCTCTGGGCTCAGGGGGGACTCAATAACCGCCGGCTTTTAAGGTGTGCTGGCTTGGAGGTCTGTAAAATGCTTTCTGAAGGGCTTATTTTCGGCGCCGGTCGTTTCCGCTGCGAGGCATTGTCAGACACAGAATGTTGTAGCTTTAGCAAACGACAACGTGTTGTGTCAATGTGCTTTCATGAAACAGACGAGGAATATCATCCAATGGCTTGCTAAAGAGTATAGTGGCTGCTGTTCGTACCTGTGTAAATGTGATACAGAAAAATTAAAAACTAATAAAGGTACTATTACTGTTACTGCTGAAAACGAAACACACTGTACCGCTTTCTGTAATCAAGACATCCTCAGTATCAAACAATAAATGAAAGTTCTTCGGCGAGTGGTTTATGTAGTCCCAAAAGAAATACGCTGAAAAGTCCTTGTCACATGGGTTTATTACTCTACTGGACACACCTACAGAAATTTTGGCTGTTCATTTATTGTTTCTTTCATGTGGAATAATTGAAATAGCTATTTCAATTTTGGCCCCCAAAAACTCGGAACTAGCCTCCTATTTTTGACAAATTATCTTTGATCATTGGTAGTGCCATTTAATTGTCTTGATTCGCCTGTTAATACTACTTCTAGTGTTCTTATACAAATTTATGGTGATTTCAGACAATTTCCCAGGTTTTTGACTCATAAAAAATGAATTTTGGGGCTGACACTTCGTTAGAACCTCAATTTTCCACTCTTTGTCAAAATCAACTTCATATTTTAGTCTCCTCGCCCTAAAAAAAAACATGGAAAAGGGTACCTCACAAGCCGAAGTTTACGAAGACTTTAAAAATACCTAATTTTGCACAAAACTAACCTTTTTCCGTTCGGACTGCCGAGATAGGGGACAGCGAGGGCTCAGTTGGAGCCTGTGTGCGGAAGAACGTTTTTTATCCCCACCCCTCCACCAGGCTTCACGCAGGTTAGGTACATGTGAACCCTAATGTATTTTATTAACTAGCAGCAATACCTAGTAGGGGGTATGATTGAAAAACAAATTCTGCGTGTGTAGTACATGATGTCTATGATGATGCCCAAGACGATTCTGCACAGTTATAGGTGGGGGATATTTGATATACTACAACTAACTTGAAACAGCCTAATACTGAGAGGCAGTTTTTCTGATCTACTAAATCTTCTTCTACCTCCGTTTCACATTTACCTCGGGATGTAATAAGGTTTTTTCGAAACTTGAAATGGAAATCGAAGGTTAGAGAGAAGGGAAACGGCATCATTACCCTTCTCCCGCATCCCACCTCATGCACCAGTCGCAACGTCTGCGGAGAATAATTTTCAAATATCTTTGTCGTTAGAGGGGATTCCTCCTCTCCTTCGCACATTTCTCATCTTCAGAATGAACCTCATTCGCTGTATCATTTTTTCGTCCACGAGCCTCTTGAAATATTCAGTGAATCTAACGGCCCAAAATACATAATTAAATTGTAACCCAGCGGCGGAACGTTTTTTGGGGTTGTGGGAAATTATCTAAATCTCGGGAGGATTGAGAAATGAGAGAAGCTTCAAAATTTCGGGGCGGTCGAACGAACTTTATAATAATTCATGGAGTTTTCCCCGTTGTGTCCACTTCTTTTCCATATCTAGTTAAGGATATTGACCTGTCGAATTATATTTAGACAGCGTACGCAGGTACCTAATTGAAGGGCTTCAGGTACAAAGGGCGTAAGTGCCATAAATCCCAAAAAAAGTTATAGCGGCCCGCACACGATCAATATTATTGTCAATATCAGTATTGTCAATACAGGTATCAATACTCGAGTCAACCCTTTTCAATACTACCCCACCGCACACGATCAATAATATTGAAAACATTTGGTCAATAAATGTTCTCAGTTCCTTTTTCTGCCGCGAACGAGCAGGGTGATAGCTGCGTGGATTTTCTGGTTTTTTGGTGTTTACCAAAAAACTTGGTTGATCGTGTGCGGGCCGCTTATCGCTGTTTTAATTTAAACTTGTTTGTCATTCTCACAATATGCGTTCTAGAGAGGTGATTTAAAAAAAATTAAATATTGCTGAAATACGTTTTATCTGTGCGTTGGATTTGTTCATAATGATCTTCCCACAGTTTAAAAAAATTATTTTGTTCACAATCCTATGAAAAGGGCCTAAGTGCCACCTCTGTTTACCACCTGCCTAAGTGCCATACCCACCTACTTCTTCAAGGTTTCTCCAAGTGAACAGTTTTAAAAACATTGCTAATCTTTTTTCATATTGGTAGGACGGTAGGGTAGGTACCTAACGGAGTTTTTTGGGGAATTAGAAGAAAAAGGATGTGTAGTGATTAAGGATGGAACAGCCGAAAGTTAGCTTGAGAATGGTTATGTAGTTGTTGGCCCCTCGGCTCTTTATAGGCCCCTGACATGATCAGAGGGGGGTCGGGGGGTCCCCACTCTGAGGTACAACATGTATGTACATTACATTGGTTGTGGAGGAGCAGCCGATCACAACACTGCTCCCCCCAGAATTTAAGTAACGCATTTAGTTAAATTTTGTTCTGTTGCGGTGGCGGTTGTCGGGCGTGGGAGGTGCGTGTGCTGGTTGCGGTGGTCCGCTGTGGCTGTCCGGGTCGGTGTCGTTGGGGGCGGTACGTTTGCGACGTATGAAGAGCCGGGGTGTTGGTTGAGTGCGTGGGTACGGCCGCGGCGGCTGTTGTTGCGGGCGCCAGGTGCATGGGGTGCGGCGTTTTTGTGCTCGGGGGTCCCATGTGCGGCGGTAGAAACACGAGCCGTTCGTCGCGCTGCGTGTGGTCGGTCGTGGCTGCGTCGGCGGTCGCTGTTGTCGTCTGTTCGAATCACACGAACCTCTTCGGTGACGTTAGCCACTCGAGGAGGGGGAGCGAAGGGTTTGAGGCGATCGGCGAGAGCAGCGAGTTTCGTGACGTCGGGTTCGTCGCGCGCCGCTATGTGAAGGCGAATGCTGTCTGGAAGGGCGCGTGTGAAAAGCTGCCGAACGAGCGGGGTCGGTGTGTCGGCCGGGAGTGCTCGAGTGAGTCGGCGGGCGAGGACTGACGGTAGTTCGTCGTCGGAAGTCGGTTGAGTAGGGCGGTGAGCCGGGAGCCGTCGGACGGTGCGTGCGTGGCGAAAAGGCGAGTTGTCAACGTCTGGTAGCTGTTGGCGTTCGATGGTGCCAGCCGCTAGTAATTCGCCGAAATGGGCCGACGCTTTCGCGTTGAGGTCCGGTAATATTCGGCGAAGTTTCGCGTGGCATGGAGGTCCCTTCGTGACGATTTGATGTTCTACGCGTTGCGGTGTGTCGGCCGGGAGGGCTCTACGGAGTCGGCGGGCGTGGACTGACGGATTCTCGTGCTCGGAAGTCGGTTGGGGTCGTCGTAGAGGTCCGCTTGTTGGGGCTCGAAGGCGCGGGCGAATTTAGCATGCGGCGTCGTGAGGCCTTCGTGAGTCAATGTGATCTCGAGTTGGGCGAATCAGACGTGCGGGAATGCGGGGTCGTACGGCCGGAGCTGGAGCGTTGATGTCGGTGGAGTCGTTTCTGCGGGTGTCGGTGGTTTCGGGTCCGTGTTCTCGTTGTAGGCGCCAGTCCCGGAGAGGTGTCGTCTGGAAGTGTCAGCAGGAAGTGTGCGAGGCGCCGGCGTCCGTTTCCCTATATAGGAATCGGATGGTGGGGCGAAGTAGCGGGGGGCCGTTGCATTGGGCGTCGAGGCGGGCGTCGGAGTGGGGCGCCGCTGTGTGGCGTCGGTGGGGGCGGCGCTGTGGGGCGTCGGAGTGGGGTGCGTGTGCCGGGCGTAGTGCTGCGGAGGTGGGGCTCGTCGTAGACGGTCGGCGGGCGCTGAGCGGCGTTGTTCGTCGTTGCTAGGCGCTGTCGTCGCACCGCGGTCGCAGACGGCGGGCGGAGGCTGCGTGTCACCACTCGGGGTCACCATTGTAGTGATTAAGGATGGAACAGACGAGGCCGAAAGTTAGCTTGAGAATGGTTATGTATTGGTTGGCCCCTGACATGATCAGAGGGGGGTCGGGGGGTCCCCACTCTGAGGTACAACATGTATGTACATTACATTGGTTGTGGAGGAGCAGCCGATCACAACAGGATGTTCTCACGAAAGTGATCTGTAGTTCCAGTATAACTTTTTATTAATAAAATTCAAAACTAAGTAAAATCTGTAGTTTCAGTATAACTTTTCATTAATAAAATAATAAATTCAAAACTGAATAAAATATTCTTCTTAAAATTTCTTAAAAAGTAAAATTTCTTCCTGCTCCTCTCTCCATCTTCCACTTCCCTTACCCCGTCTTTCAAGTCTTTCCATTATATAAACTTCTAAACATTAATAACTAAACAATATACTAAACTGAACTAACTAACCTTAAACAACTATGACAAAGGACAAACATAACCCGACACTGAAGGTTTCAAACGCACAGTGTTGCACCGTGGCACTTACGCCCTTCCCCCCGAAAATACCCCATGGACGACAGGTAGTATGGATAGGTAGTATGGAAAAACGGTGAATTTTGGGCGGAGGACGTTGGTAACACTGCAACGTGGTGATCGATGTAAAAGTGATTGGAACATAGGCCCTTTCCAGAAAAATAGCTACTGGTATATGGTAGAAAAGTAGCTACTGGTATGGAAAAATAGCCATTCATGAACTTGGTTTTCACATTTTTCTGTACTTATATTCTTCATTATGCACTAAATATGTGTTTTAATAAAGAATTGAATTGAATTGGTATATAGGCCCAGAAAAAAATTGTTGTGATCGGCTGCTCCTCCACAACTCAAATTGTGTCGGAACATGCTGTTACTCAGAGTGGGGACCCCCCGACCCCCCTCTGATCTTGTCAGGGGAATATAAAAGAGCCAGGGTGCCACCAATAAACAACCATTCTCAAATCAAGCGATCGACTCGTCTATCCGACTCCCAATCACTACACTGGTGACATCCGACGTGAGAGCTCCACCGCCAGCGCCCGCCGTTTGATAGCGTCGCAGCCCCGCCTCCGCTTCAACGAGCCCCACCACGCGCGGCCCCCACCGACGCCACAGCGGCGCCCCACTCCGACGCCCGCCTCGACGGCTATCGCAGCGCCTCCCGCTACTTCGCCCCACCATCACCGATCCTTATATAAGGAAACGGACGCCGGCGCCGAGCACACTTCCTGCTGACACCTCAACGGACTGGCACCTACGAAGAAAACGAAGATGACCGAGCAGAAACCGCAAGACACCCGAAGCGAGCGCTCCTTCACTTCTCAAGCTCCGGCCGTTTGACCCCGCATTTCCGCACGTCTGGTTCGCCCAACTCGAGATCATCCTCGCACACGAAGGCCTCACGACGCCACATGCGAAATTCACCTAGCCTTCCTCGCTCTCGAACCTCGACAAGCGGACCTCTGCGCCGACATCAGCCCCTCGAACACCAGTAGCTACCAGACGCTCAAAACACGCCTTCTCGCGACACACGCACCTTCAGATGGTTCACGGCTCACCGCCCTCCTACAGCCGACATCCGACGACGAACCGTCGATCCTCGCTCGCCGACTCACCCGAGCACTTCCGGCCGACACACCCGCACCACTCGTCCGACACGTCATTCTTCGAGCCCCCCACGAGCATTTTCGACTACACATTGCGGCCCACGAAGAACAAGACATCACCCGGCTCGCCAAACACGCTGATCGCCCTCTCCCATTCGCACCAACTCTTCAAGCGGCTACCGTCGCTGAAGAAACAACAGTGATTCACAGTAGACGACACCGGCGATCACCGACGAGAACCACAGCGAATGAGCCCCGGTTTCCAGCCCTTTTCGACGGCTACGAACCTTCCAACAGTACACGCGACGCGCCGAACCACGCACACGAGATCGTCACGAAGGGACCCCCGTGCCATGCGAAACTTCGCCGAAAACCACCGGATTTCGGCGAATTACTAGCGGCGGGGGTCATTAAACCTTCCGAACCTGCATGGTCCAGATCACTGCAGCATAGAGCCACACCACGAGCCGCTACGATTCTACGTCTTCAACTCGCCGCAAGCACAATCGAATCACGACCGCACGCTCACGTGGACTGCCGACACGCAGATTTCAACAGCACAAAACGCAACCACGAACGATCTACCGTACGCCACTCACGATCCATCAAAACGCCGCAACGCCCCTGACAACAGCGCCCGAGCTACCGCACGGGACACATCCGGCACCGGCGGGACATTTCGCGCCCACACCGGCACCCACGCCACTAATCGACCACAACCCATCGCCGCCCCACGACACCGACCACAGCAGCCACCCGGACAGCCCACACGGACCCAACACACGCACCTCCCACGCCCGGCCACAGCCACAGCGACATCAACAAAATTTAATTAAAATTGAAAATTACTTAAATTCTGGGGGGAGCAGTGTTGTGATCGGCTGCTCCTCCACAACTCAAATTGTGTCTGAACATGCTGTTACTCAGAGTGGGGACCCCCCGACCCCCCTCTGATCTTGTCAGGGGAATATAAAAGAGCCAGGGTGCCACCAATAAACAACCATTCTCAAATCAAGCGATCGACTCGTCTATCCGACTCCCAATCACTACAAAAATATTATTTGGAAAAAGTCGAAAATGGCACTTACGCCCTTTGTACCTGAAACCCTTCAATTGTAGACGTTACTCTTAGGAATGCCCGTGCCTTGCACATGAAGTCCATTCCATTCTATTATATAGATATGATATATGATATAGATTGTTATAAGTCCTCTAAATAGGTCCCCTTCTATAGTCGTGCATCATATTTTATCTCTTTTCTTCACAAACCTTCGAGTCAGTTCTGAATAGAAAATTGTGGGCTTCGAAAGATGCAAAACAGAACAACTGCAATACAATTTAAGAACAATAATAGTTTCCATTGTTAGCTTAGACCAGCAGCAAGTTCATGGTGTGCTCGTCTCGTCTTTTTCCATCCATTTACTCAACCCGCTTTCCGTCACCGATGGAAATCGTTATTATTAAAGTTAAGAATCTTACCGAGGGGAATATCAACATCGGAGAGGGAAGTTGAAGATGAGCTGAGTTTACCGGCGGAGATGAGGAACGAAGTCGCGTAACAAATCTCATTGTCAAATGCCGCCCGAGTCCTCAAATTGCACTCAGGACTCCGGTGTGGGGTCGGAAGTTGTTATTTATCGTGAATCGTGAGGCACGAGTAGTATAGAGTTGGAGGCCGTAACCCACAATGAGATTGCTCGTCCCTTCTGTGTTAGCATGTGAGTGGATGTGATATAAGAGATATTGATCGTTTAGTATATTGTATTTCCTCGATATATATTATGATTTTAGAGGACTCGATTTAGTTTTATTTCAGTGTGTACGGCGTCGCCTTGGCTCAATAATATATATTATGTCTGTTCCAAATGTCGACAAAGGCGAAGTAAATTTTCCCTATTTATTCCCATGCTTTTCGGGCGAAGTTTTACGCGTTCAGAACTCCGGAGTGGAGTCGGAAGTTGAAATTTATCGTAAGGCACTAACATGGGGTTTGGAGCCATTACCCACACTGAGTTTGAGTGTCCCTTATTCGTGAGCATACAGTAGGTACTACTATCGATCGAGATGGCATATCAACGGTTTTGAGAGTGGTGAAGTGTAGGACACATGGTGGTGAGTGGTTTTTCTTATAGGAGTTTCTAGGATTATCAACTAAACAGTCATGCAGCATGGCTATAAGAGCGAATTTTCAAAGAAATATTCGTGCTACTGTGTAGAAAGATTATATAGTGAGAAACCATACCACCTTTCATAAAATAATATCATTTTCTTGATTTTAGCCATTTTTACCGATTTTTGATCCTTATAAAGTCAAATTTGACCCACTCTTTATTTTTGAGAAAAATATTTTATCATCGAATTAGTCCCTCCGTCGTGTATCAACATCCCACGCAAACGTCAGGTGAATTAAAAATACTGATTTTAGCCCTTAATACAAATTTTTGCCCCCAAAAATCCAAATTTGAACCCTATTCTATATGAAAAACAACTGTAATGGTATTTTTCTGTATTTTCTCGCACTTTCAGTGATTTTATATCAAGTGTTCGCGATTTTAATTGTTTTTACAGATTTTTGACCCCCAAAAACTCGAATTTGCCCCCTTAGAATTTTTCTAAATTGCTCTTTCGAACTCTCGTCGTTTTGTTTGGCAGTGCAAAGATTTTGGCGAAATTTGGAATTTTTATCACGAACCCAAGGTCAGATGTCGTCTGGAGTGACACATAAATAAATATATATATATTCATACACATATAAATGTTCGTTAAAATCTAGGGATGAGTTGAGGGTGCTCGACCTCTGTCCTACTTGGGTCCACCAAAAGCTCTTTTACCTAATCTACATTATATAAAATAGCCTTGCGACCTCCCGACTATTTTTCCGTACCAGTCCTATCTCACCTGACCGCAGAGGGCTATCTCTTGAACTGAATCATTCTTCTTTCACCCCTTCCGCCTACCCGCTTCCCACAATTCTTCCTTTCTTTCCTTCCACTCTCAATCGTATACCCATTTTCCTGAGTTTCCTTCTTCTACTAACCTCCCGCATTCTTTGTTCCCATTAATAGATTCAGAGGGTTGCGAAGGCCCGCAGGTATTGGGTTTCTACCAATCGTAGAAAATTGCCTTAGCATCGGCTCACATGTTTCTTCCCCAACCCCAGGGGTGAACTATACTTTCCTGTAACTAAAGGTGAGAAACCGCAGCAGTTATGTGTTCTAAAAAAAATATATATATATATCCTGCCAGGCCAAGAAGCATTCTCAAGAAGGCATTATTTTTCGTACTATACCTCTCACGCCCACATTACGTCATGATATAAAAGTTTAACTGATCTTCATCTTATCGCAGCTTAACTGACGTAACTGCGAATTCCTTCAAATGCTCGAGTGTATTGTTGCTGGAACTTGCTAAAAAACCTCACATTACCTTAAAAATTTTTGATTTTGTTGCATAAATGGATTTTAGTTCGAAGTTTCGAGTTATTACAAAGGTGTGTATTTCTATTTTGTAACTTAAAAGAAAGGTTTTTCGATCGAAGTTTCCCAGTATCCAGTTATGTAGGTATCCAATGTCCCAGGATCTCAGTTTTTCTAGCGGATTTCTTTTGCTGTATAAGGACATGGAGACGTTCCAAATGGAAGTGGAGGTTGTTGAGTATCGCCTTAAGGTATGTCAAGGCCGAGTGCGCGTTTTTCTATCGTTCCGAGAGATAGATTCCGTCATAATTATTACTTCGCGTCTCGCACCACTCAACCAGACTCATTTGACTCATCTCTGTGTTCCTTCAAAAATATCATAAATCTTAATCTTAGTGTGTAGGACTAGGTTTTAGGAGAAGGTGACTATGTTCAAATACTATGTTTAAATAGTCAAATTGTCGTTCGATAGCTTGCTGACATTCAGTCTCAGTATACACTCATATTTAATAACAGTAACGCTATTAAAAATCAAAATTTGAATTACCTATTTTTTATGTACTCCAACTCATTTTTGTTCCATTGTTTGCTCTATTGTTTGAAAAAATGTAGCTATTCTGAGGTACCCATTGCTGAATGGAGAAAAAGTCAGGCTGAATGGAAGGCAAGTAAAACGACATTATCGCTTGTAGAGGTATGATGTGCAGTATGTCTGTGTACATGTTTGGCGCTATTAGAGGATTAATTATTGGGATTAACAATGCACGTATTTATGGCAATAGTAATTTACCTAATTCAGCAAACATTATAATAATCTTGCTTCATCTAACAATTGGATGAGAAAAGTTAAACTTTCTAAGTATGATCAGGTCGAAACAAGCTGCAATTTAATAGGTACTTACAAAAGTTAATCAGTGAGTTATCCTGAGATGGCCGCATAATTAAATCCCTAGTCGCTATTTTCAGAGGGCTGTTGTATTGCTAATTCCAAATATTATCCGCTGTACAGACATGATATGCCTATATTTACAGGCTTGGCGCTGTGGATTATAAGCTGAAGCTAAACAGGAAATAGTTAGCCAAGTAATTTTAGGAAAGAAAATTAATATAGGGGTCCACATTGGTACCTAGTATAATGGAAACGTCTCATATTTCACCAAGCGTGTAATAATCTGGCCCCATCTCATCATCGGATTCGTAGCCAATTCCGTCGCATCGGTTCAATATCCATAACCGGAGGGGAGGGATGAGAGTAACTTACTATTATATAGGGTAGGCAAAGGGTGGTTGGAGGGAATGTCTCATTATTCGACCCTTCATCCTAAAGGAACCCTTCTGCGGCGTTCCCGATAACTCAAACCCCTTGCATTCTGGTTTAATCCTGAGGAAGCCTTAAGACACTAACAAGGGGCATATTGTGTGTACTGAAGAAAACGGCAGTTCAAGCCGCAACACAAATAGAACCGAAGAAAAATACATTTGCTACTGTAGGAAAACCCAAGAAAACGCTTCTTGTCCCCTAATACTGGGGGATGTTGCTTTGGATACTTTATGTCCACAAGAATTGGAGTCTTGTGGACCAATCTCCGATGATGCGGTCCTATCCGACTCTTTCCCTCGCCCTTAGTATGGTTTTCTCTTCTACTTGATGAGAACCTTCAAGGGGACAACAAACAAACGGTCCAATCGGCGTATCTAACACAATAGGAGGGCGGAGTCTGGGTCACGATGTTACCCTTTGTTGGTAATAGGGTTTTTTTTATCATGAGACCATAACTATGCCATGAAAAGGCACCTGGCGTCGTGCGAGCATAGTATTATTGGATACCTTAACCTAAGTACACCTTAAACCGTAGAAGTGTCATATTATATGAAATTAGCTGTATAATGATGTTAAAATTGAAGCTTTTGTAGATGAAAATGGAATGTGTTCATTCGCTAACCTAATATTTTGTCTCAAATACGATTTATATCAATATTACGAATTGACGAGATACATCTTGCTCACATCCATCCTGGGTCGATATCCATTATCTCTCTACGAACTTGGAAATACTAAATTAAATGAGCAGAAACCCCTTACAACTTTCGAGAAAAGTTGTATCCGTAGAAGACAGTAGACAACTGCCTAGAGGCAAAAACGGGGGATGGAAATGAGCCGGACTGGTTTTCTTCATCTAACTTTGATGAATAAATTTTAATGAGTCTTAAATTCACAGCCGTTGAAATAATTTTCAGTTCTTCCTTATCGTTTCGGAAATAGTTGGCTAAACTACGCTCATTGTGGTTTATTATTCCGTGAATGATACGCCTATGTATTCGCTCAGCAAAAATTTTTCGAACACCCCCACACAATTCTTTTTACGTTTCAAGGTGCGTAGAGTCCAAAAGTGCAGTGTCCGTACGCCGTATCATCCATATCTTTATTTTCGGGCTAAAAATTTAGTTCTTTCGCACTCTATTTGGGCTCTAGTTGTGTCCCGAAACTTAGCAGCCCTATCGGAATATATCCAAGGGTGTTATGGGTGAAAAACGGGTGTAAAAATAGTTTTTTTTTTGGTTTTTAGTAACATGAGCTTGTGAGGTATCGCGTGTTTTTTGGGACGAGGAGACCGAATATGAAGTCGGTTTTGACCTACGAGCAAAGAAAGGTTCTAACAAAGTTTCAGCCTTAAATTTGACTTAAATGTTGATCTATAATCGTCGTTCTTCTGCTCGCAGGGTCCATTTGGCCCCTAGTTGTGCTCCGGTGCTCGGCAGCCCGATCGGAATACGGGGTTATGAGTGGAACATTAGTGCAAAATTAGGTATTTTTAAAGTCCTCGTAAACTTCGGATTGTGAGGTTCTAACGAATTTTCAACTCCCAGAATTCATTTTTTATGAATAAACAACCTGGGAAATTTCTGTAATCACCATAAGTATGTGTAATAACATTAGAAGTACTATTAACAGGTGAATCAAGACAATTGTCACTATCATTGATCAAAAATAATTTGTCAAAAATAGGAGCCTAATTCGTTTTGGGAGGGCCAAAATTGGTGGAAACCAGCAAAAATAGTTATTTAAATTATTGCACATGAAAGAAACAATAAATGAACAGCCAAAATTCCTGTCGGTATGTCCAATAGAATAATAAACCCATGTGACAAAGACTGCTGCGTTTTCTCTTGAAGTCGCCAGCGTTCCAAGTCCCTGTCCCATTCACAAGCAGCAAGGAACAGTAGTTGAGTATTGACACGCCACTCCAGAGCATTCACTCAGCTCTTGAATATTTATGCCAGAATCCCTTCTAAGTAATCCTCCCGTCACCCCCTCCTTCCACCACACACTACATTACCCCCAGTACTCGGGGTCCCAGAGCATTTTGGAGCACCTTCTTTTGCCTAGGGAAACTGGAATTACCAATGTAGATCGAGGGGTCTTTTGCCTTTACATAACGAATGATCTGAGTAGTACAAGATTCTACTTTCTAGAGGGGAAACGCCCTCACACGCAATCTCTTAACCCTTTTCCATTTCTCAGACCCCTGAGCGGTTTTCTAGGCAGCCTCGAAGAAAATGAATTATTGAGTCATGACTCCATTTTTGTTACTGTTTATCTTGTATGTGATATCAGTAGGTACGTGGGTATGGTTCACCTTTTTGGTTTTCGACTAAATTCTTTATTAAAAACGCTGCAAATCCCTGCACAACGGTTTATTATTTTGTACAGAATACCCTTCTGTTACAAATCACAGCTCTGTGTAGATAACCCGTCTATATAATATAATTATGTACTTCTCTATACATATTATGTGAATCACAGACCCTCCGTAGATTAGTACCTAACCCCTTACTCGTTACTAGGTACCTACCTAAATCACGAGTTAAATTTTGCTAAAATAATACAGCCGATGACAAACAGTAACTAAAACGACAAAAAGAAAAGCAAATAATGAAGTTTGTTCTAAAGGAAAATTGTTGATGTGGAGTGAAATAGATGCTCTTTCTGCGTAGATCACTTTTCTGTGGTCAATACCTGTAATGAACCGTTGTGTAATAACTTGCCCATCAATAATACGGTTGTTCAAGTTACAAAAATTCCCATCAACAAAATCCAGCCCCTTCTTGGTACATGAACCGATGTGTAATAATTTACCGTTGTGTACTAATTTACCGTTGTGTGATAATTTACCGTTATGTAATAATTTACCGTTGTTTAATAATTTACCACTGTGTAATAATTTACCCATCAATAATACTTCAACGTTTGTTCAAGTTTCACAAGTACCTACCAACAGAATCCAATAGTCCATCACTTATCAAATGAAATAATATCACAGAACAACCAACTCGACTTCATACAGCCATCCTTGATTATAATCAGGTATTCCCTAGTGATGATATCCCGGCCGGATTTATACCGTTTGATTCACGATCGTGTTGAAAGCTTTTTGGTGGACACGAACGGCTGGACGTACAATGCTCCGGGTGGCCTCAAAAAATTGTTTAGCTCAAGACAAATTTAATAACGTAAAAAAAACCATACCCTTCTATGGATAGTTTTCGAGATACGGCGTTCTGAAAATTTCAACCCCTATTTTGAACCCCGTAGAGATGACTGACAGTAACGCCGAGCTTCGAGGACCAACTAGACCCCGAACGGAACCTGTAACCCGAATTTCATCAATTTTGTTTCATGGTAACTAAGAAAAGTGGCCAGTACGGCGTACGGCGGACAGATAGAAATATTTTTATTGCATTTTCGGATTCTACATAGCTTGAAATGTACCTAAACCATCAAATTTTGAGGGTGGATTAGAATTTTTTTTTTTTTTTTCATGCTCGATTTTAATGGTTCATTATTGAAAATAATAAACCAAAAATTGGCTGATCCAATAGTCGAGAATGTTTTTATTCCCCAAAAAAGGGAGGTACTTATTCTAATATTAGGTTCCTACTATGTGCTACACAACGGCGTAACATAGCCCGTCGAGATACGTCCCTGCAAAGTGCCTAAGCAGAAACCAAAGCAAATGCCACGTTTGAATGACCATAAATACGGTAGATGTGTCCATTGGAAAATGATAAAACCGCAGGTCTTAATTGAGTGAGTCTGGTGATCAACCGTCCCGCGGTACCCGGGGTCGTTGAGTGAGGGACAGACCTGCCTGACAGGCTTCCCAGTGGTCATTCAGAACCAGAATTGTGTTGGATCTGTGTGTGGGAAGCTCCAGATCGTCCGACGAGCCATACGTGCCATGTCCAACTTTCCGTCGGTTGACAGGGGATTGATGGTCGTACCTACTCGAGGGACAATTCCCCCTCGGGATTCGTGCCCGAACATTACCCGCGGGTGGCCGGGGTGAATTCGTCGTGTTAAAAACCCACTTTTGGTTTATTATTTTCAATAATGAACCATTGGAATCGAGCAAGAAAAAAAATTCTAACCCCCCTTCAATATTTGATGGTTTACGTTTCAAGGTATGTAGAATCCGAAAATGCAAAAAAAAAATTTCTGTCTGTCCGCCGTACGCCGTACGCCGTACTGACCACTTTTCTTAGTTAGGTACCATGAAAAAAAAAAAAAAAAATTGATGAAATTCGGGTTATGGGTTCCGTTCGGGGTCTAGTTGGTCCTCGAAGCTCGGCGTTTTTCAGTTCGAAAACAATGTAATATGCAAGACGTTCCGGTCAAGACTATAATATGAGATAATGTTCAAAATCGGGTACCTACATACTTAATCTATAAAATATACATGTACCTGTATTGATCACTAATATACCTATGTAATAACTTGTATCGCCGGAAGGATTTTCCAAATAAAACTTCTCATTCATTCATATAGCTATGTAATCCTTAAGGAGACCGAATATCAAATCACTTTATTGTATTTCCACTTGAGGAGGGGAGGGTATTCTTCGCCGGGCTGAGACCGAATATGAAGTCGGTTTTGACCGAAGAGTGAAAAATTGAGGTTCTGGCGAAGTTTCAGCTCCCAAAATTCTGAAAATTGCCTCTGGGAAATTGTCTGATATCACCATGAATTCGTATAATAACACTAGAAGTAGTATTAACAGGTGAATCAAAGCAATTAAATGGCACTACCAATGATCAAAGATAATTGTTTAACCAAAATTGGAACCTAGTTCGAGTTTTTGGGGGCCAGAATTGGTGGAAACCGTCAGACATAGTTATTTCAATTATTGCACATGCAAGAAACAACATTTCTGTAGGCATGTCCAATAGAATAATAAACCCATGTAACAAGGACTTTGTAGCGTTTTTTTTAATTTTTTAAATCAATGACTCAAGTTCCAACTCATATAAGCAACACAAAGTTTTTGTGGGTTACTCTTACGATACTTGTATTTTTGATCAATTATTTTCCTGGAGCCTAGGTAAGAGCATCGATTTCCCCTGTCTGTCGGTGATGTGAATAGTTCCTATCTACTACCCAAAAGGCAAAAGAAACAAAACATCCTGATTTTTTCTTGAAACTAATGAATTATTTTCTTTGAAAAAAAAAAGTTGAAAACTGTTAAGGTCAGATAATAAATTGAAAGTTTCGTATTTCCTCCATAATGGCAGAGGTTAACGTCGAGAACAATTAGCCATCGCATCGTGGGATCATTATGGTTTTTGGTGAAGAGTTCATCGGTCAATTAGGTATGGAAAGACGTGCGTACGTTGCAATGTGGAATTCGTCTGGTACCATCAGGACCATGATGTCTGATTGCGTAACCAGGCATCTATTGTGGAAATTTAATTTGTGGAATTTTTAATTATTTTAATTATTCGACTCTTGCTTGTCGTACAAGCTTCACTTACATTCGGTAGGGTGAATTCAGAGTATTGAGGAGGGTGTTTCCAATCAACCGATGTGAAGAACGCCTGATGCCAGCCACTGTATCGCTGTTCGGAAATGATCAAGGTGATTGAGTCTCGTGCCAAATCAATTTTCCGTCGACGTTTTCGATTACTTACGTCGATTCCATCGTCGGCGCTCACTTTAGATGACCAGGCAATCCCCGTTTGGAAAGACATGAATTTCCTGGACACCTTCAGACTCCAGGATCAAATTCTGATGAGACGTCGGTTTTCTGGTGACGGGCGGCTGGAGCACAATGGGATATCGCGTGTCACTTACATCATCAGTCCTGGTTTCCCATGGTCCAGCCCCAACAGCTGAATCATTCGTTCGTTGTTTCAGCTGAATTATCTTGCAGTTTCGAAAAGATCCTAAATCAACTCGATTTGAACGACTTTAAAATCATGCCATACATCGCTATTCTTCATCTTGTGCAGTGTGCGGTATTGCTGAAAGTACAACTCATATGACTTATCGTCAAATTGCACCTAGACGACCATGGCACTCCGTATTAGAATCTAAATTGAAAGAAAGATGGTACGTAGATTTAAAACGTTTAAAATATTGAGATTTTCGAAAAATACCTTGATGTTACGTACGTCAGAAACCTGATGTGGGTACCTACTAGAAATGCTAATTTGTATCAAATTCTTCACTTCAACTCTACTAGGTACTTATTCCAAACTTTTGTTCTTCAAAGTATCAGACTTGTAAAACTATATCCCAATATATTCAAACATTCGTTTTACTACTTTTAAAGGGGGAAAAATCATAAAAATATTCCCATTGCCCGAGGCGAACATTTAACATTTTTCTTACTTGAAAAGCTTCACCCGACTGGAAGAACTTTTTTGTAGTATATCAATCACTCTGCGAGACATAGTTTTCCTGTTTTGAATATCGATATGATTTAACTATTAAGGCTCTAAAACCACAATTCATTAGAAGGAGGGCTTAGGAGGATGCTGTCTAAATTGGGTTTAAAACTACTTGTCTAGCTGTATCGTCTAAGTTCATCATGCAATAATATAGTACTTGAAAGTGAAGTTTTTCTCTCATTTCCCTATTGCCAGCTAACGGAAAGCTGTAGCTTTTTATTTTTTTCTTCGTTCTATTTCTCGTAAATCCGTAGAATCTCTTCCTTAGAGCCTGCCCTCGAACGAAAGTAACTGCCATGATTTTCAATGAACCAAACAACTTTCACGACAACATTTAGTAGATTTTCAGTCAGCTCGTTTCCTAAGTATCGATCCTATTTCATTTTACCCTCTCGTTTGGGGGGGAAAGAGACGCCCTTCGCCCGTCAAAAAGTTTTTAATGGAAAACTCTGCGCACAATCGAAGAGTTTTGCTGTTTTCCGAACGAGGGGGAGACTGGACGTGGTTTGTCGTAGGGTGTTTTTTTAACCCTTTTATTCTCTACTGGAAATAATTACCTTCAGTTATTGGAAAATGGAAAACTGAATAAATTTTTTTTGACGTTTATCTTGCCTATACGCCATGTTTTTGGGAAAGTCGAATAGCAGGTTAGAAACGCCAATATAGGGAAGGCTTTTAATGGAAACAGTACGTTTGAGTAATGTGCCTGGGAAAAGTTTATTGGTTAAAAATACTTGTTAAATGAAAAATTGTCAGAATAAAATAGGAAATAAAAGCAGAGATGAGTAATTTTCAAAAGCAAATAGTGCGTCAAATTTAAGTTTTTTGGTTATTAAAAAAACGCTAAAAATCGCCATAAATAGGTGAATCACCAAATTTGAAATTTGCCACTGACGTCGATACCATTACTGAATGCAAGCTATCAGCCAAAAGAGCCGGTACACAGGGATTGTAAATGATCTTGGGTGTCAAATGTGTGCTTGGGGTGGAATAGCTTAGTTTCTGTTAGGCGATCAGGAACTTCATTGTTAGTAGAAGTTGATAGTAGATACAATATTCAATACTAATCCGTCCGAGGAGTATTTCTTCTCATTGCCACCATCATTTTCGTACTGGGTGTTTAAGGCTATTGCACGTTATCTGAATACTGATCTATATATATAAGGAAATCTATATAGCAAAAGGTGGACCGTGAAGAATGTGCAGCGTTTTTATTCGTAGTAATTTTTTAATTCCACCTACATAGCGCTGTCCAGGAAAAAAGGCAGTATCAAGGGTCATTCGGGTCCGGAAAGGGGTTGATCACAGCAGAAAAACTCGGTTGTTTCAAATTAAAATTCTCGTTCCAAGCGAAAAGGGGAAGATTTCGGCATGAGAGCTTTTTTTTATTCTTCCGAGGTTTTTTTAAATCTGTTTCTTTTTAAAGTTTATTTTTTCTATGAGTATACTCGAGCAAATTTTCGCAATTATTAGGGAAATGCGTCGTATTTGCACGGGCTTGCATATCGCAAGCGTAATGTCATAAAGTCAAGACGTCTCCACTCAGTTAATACGAGTAATCGTTGGAATACAGTTGTTACCCTGTACAAATGATACTATTATAAAAGAACACTGTTTCCAATATAGATTTTCTGTAATTAATACATTCGTTGCACGCAAGAATCAACAACCAGTTTTACAATACTTATACAGTTTTACAAAATAACAACCAAGCTATTACCTACGCATTCCAGACATACAAGTGACGGAGTTTAGATAGGTATGTTTTCAGTAAATACCAAGAAAAACATGTGGACTAGTGAAAATTATTTGACGTTTTTAAGAGCACAATTATTGATCCCACAATAATAGTGCAGAGCACAAATTTGTTACTTAGTGAAAATAAATTGTGCACAAAAAAATCTATTGAGCTGTATCCCAACTTCCCTCTTAATTTGGATACACAGTTTGTCGAGTAAACACTTTTGCACATGCACATTTAGATGGAACTATTCGAAATTAAGGTGAAGTTCAAATCGGTGGCACGCTTGCTACTGACTCAGACCTATAATTCGTACAACTATTCGCTATTGAAAATAATTTAAATAAATATTCGGTAGGTAGATGCTGTCTGAACGTAGCTGTAGGAACCTGCGCGTTCAACAGTCACGGTGAACGGTATTAACGTGGTGAGAAACGCCTGACGTAGAGAAATAGAAGGTTCTATGATTTTGTGATCCTTGGTTTGATGGTAACACGAGTTCGGAACTCCCGACTGGTAGTTAATTCCGGTTCTTGATTATGATTGAGCTACTTTTACCTACTCATCTTGAGTTTTAGGACTATTCAAATGTCAGAAATCAGTAAGCGTGAGAGGGAAGAGAAACACGTAAAATAGGTTGGTACTTCCATACGATTTTAATACATTTTTCGAAATACACAAATCTCGGATAGGAGATATTTACGTACATCACGCACAAGTAGGTGTATTTTGTTTATGTTAGTAATGGAATCAACCAATACACGCCTTTGAAGCACAGAACACTGACGCGTAAATACATTCATAATATATAATATCTACCATATTCAATTGATATGTTTCCGTTTGACAGTAGAACAACGCGAATGTAAAGGGACATTGACAACAAAGGGACTTGATCGGTTGGACACATCAACTAAGTTTCATGTTTCGATCCAGGATCCAGAAGGCACTTGCGATAAGGTCTAGATGAGACGCTCATGTCAAGTTCTTGGGCTAGCGACGAGGACGGAAAATACGACGTCACAAACATGTCGACAGCTACCGTTGGAAGATATAAAGGGTTTGATAAGGTACGACAAGCCCCACGTAGATGAGATTGTCAAATGTCGAGATAGGATTCAATCCGTCGAGTACATAGTAATAGACACAAAAGCACCTCAAAGAACTTGGTTCTCTTCGTTGTGACTCCCGATACTTTCCGTGTGTGAGGTACCTACCTACCTAAGAGAAGAGCTCTTCACTTCCCGTTCTTTACCTGTCTCTCCTATTCACCTGTCCATTTACCGTTCTTTACCTGTCTCTATTTTGGTTTATTATTCTGTGAATAATACACCTATGTAATCGCTCAGCAAAAAATTTTTATAACACCCCCTCAAACTTTTTTCTTTTCCGTTTCAAGGTGCGTAGGTTCCAAAAATGCAATGTCCGTCCGCCGTATCACGTGTACCTACAGGCTTCATTTTAGATCTAAAAAAGTCGTTCTTTCGCACACATGCTCCATTTGGGCCCTAGTTGTGTCCCGAAACTTTTCAGCCCGATCGGAATATATCCAGGGGTGTTATGAGTGAAAATGTGTGTAAAAATAGGTACTTTTTGCGTTTTAGCAACATGTTAGTAAAATGAGCTTTTGAGGTATCGTTTTCCATGTTTTTGGGGACGAGAATACCGAATATGAAGTCGATTTTGACCAAAGACGCGGAAATTGAGGTTTTACCATTGGTTCAGCTCCCAAAATTGTTTTTTTTTTTAGTCAAAAACCTGGAAAACTGTCTGAAATCACCATCAATGTGTATACTAACATTAGAAAAAGTGTAAACAGCTGAATCAAGACCATTAAATCGCACTACCAATGATCAAAGATGATCTGGGGGGGGGGGGGGGGGGGGGGGGAAAGTGTACCTACCTATTTCATGTTTTGGGGGCCAAAATTGGTGGAAATCATCAGGAATAGCTAATTCAATCATTCCACATGAAAGAAACAATAAATTTAACTGCCAACAAGAATCTCTAGAACTCCAGTTGAATAATAAACCCATGTGACAAGGACTTTGCAGCGTTTTTTGATCGTATAAATGGTTTTTTGTTTTTGGCCTTCATGCGTCTACTGTACAGTGGCCCTCGAGATTATACCGAAAGACAAAAGACAAATTTATTATGAAATTCTTTAATCCACCACATATTATTAAGAAACTGTAATTTTCCGGCCGGCTCCGGTACTCGATTTAGGTCTTTCCTTGGACGTGCTGACCACAAAAACAGCGATCTACGCAGAAGGGGCATAATACAGGTAAAAATAAACCATTTTGTAATAATTTGCAGCGTTTTTCTTATAAATTTGAAAAATCAATAATAAGGTGGAATCCAATTTTTGTCATCTTTGTAACAGTGCGGCTGTTCTCGAGTCGTGTTTTGGTCCGGTGGAGACGGGATCGGTGAGCGGAAGCCTTATCGATATCCCTTCTTAACCGGTGATAACAGTGCGGCATGGGAGGATTCGTTTGGCAATCAGAGCTGCAAAATCTGAGTGGATTTCTGCCCACTGTGACGAGATTGAGGAACTCCGCGGGAAGCATTACGACTTCAACCTTCATAAAAATATCAGAGAGCTGACAGACCTTGGCTGGAAAACTTTTGCAGTGGGAGGACGAATCTGGGAATATCTATGTGACAAAGGAAGATAAGCTCGAGGTGTTGGTGGATTATTGAAGGGACTTTTCGGGGATACGCGAGAATGGTGATTGGTGATCAGTGGTGAGGGATGTGAAAGCCCATCAGTCTACAAATGAGTCAAGTTCACACTACATTTGCAACGTAGAAGCCTCAGCTTTTCCTCGTGAACTGAAAGAGCCACGAGTTCTGATTTTCTCTGAAAATTTACAGAAAGGATATCCCCACCAAACTGAGAGTGGGAAAAAACCCTGAAAATCGTGCTTTGGGTAGTTAACTGCTTGGTGCAATTACAAAACCTTGGTATTCGTGTTATGCGCATAGTTTTTGCGGATTTTTGTACATGTTTATGCGTACATGGTTATGGGCCATTGTGGCCCATCGTGTAGTTATAGTCACCGAACCCCTCCAGGTACTTGCTTTCATCGACTTTGTGACTCCCTTTCCATTCACGGAAAGAGAGCTATTTAAAAACCTCTCTTCTTCCTTTTCTTTAACCAGTTGTCAGCCTCCATTTACTTTTGGTTTATTATTTTCAGTAATGAACCTTTGTAATCGAGCATGAACAATTTCTTTTAAACCCCCCTCAAAATTTGGTGGTTTCCGTTTCAAGTGACGTAGAATCCGAAGGAATTAAAAAATTGCTGTCTGTCCGCCTTACTCCATACGTCGCATTTTGCTTAGTTACCATGAACCAGAATTGATGAAATTTGGTTTGTAGGTCCCATTTCGGCGTTGCCGTCAATCATATCTCTTGGGGGTGAAAAATGGGGGTTGAAATTTCCCTAACTCCGTAGCCCGAAAATTTACAACAGAAAGGCATGTTTTTTAAAATTGTTTTTAAATTGATCTCGAACTAGAGCATTTTTTGAGACCACCCGGAGCATTGCGCTTCCAGCCGTTCGATTGCAACGAAAAGCTTTAACAACAGGATCGTCAATGAAACGGTATAAATCAGATCCAGATATAGGGGTTCGATTGATAGGGAACACCTGATTATAATCACGCTTGCCTGTATGAAATTGAGTTGGTGGTTCTGTTATATTATTTCATTTGAAGAATGCTCTTTTAGATTTTGTTGACGGGTACGTATGTATCTTGAACAAACGTTATGCCTCATGAATAACAACAAGCCATTAATGATAGAATTCTTGATTCCACCGCATTTTTATGAAACTGTAATTCCCGCGTCGGCTCCATGCAGTACTCGATTTAGGGCTTTCCTGGCGGGGGGGGGGGGGGGGGGGGGGGCACGAGGGTAGGTATTGATCACAGAAAACAGTGATCTATGCGGAAGGGGCATCTATAAATGTAAATAAATAATAAACCGTTGCGTAATAATTTGCAGCGTTTTGTTCGTATTTTGACTTCAGATATTTCATGACTTCTTCAAGTGTCTGCAATGAGTACCCCACCAAACCCGATGGATTTGTGAGCTCAATATAATAGATGTTAAAGATGATGGCCTTGAACTCGTAAGAAAGTTGGAAGATATTCATGAAACCAAAGGATGCCTTGTTGGAAAAGGCGAGAATTTTATACTCAATGATGGCTTGGTAGATAGATAGATAAATGTTTTTTAAAATTTCAGATAATGCAGATAATGAAATAGCAAGCATCCAAAGCCCCTTTATGTTCGTTCCCTTTGGACTGGGATGATTCCTGCTTTCCCTCAGTATCTAGGCACAAACGGCACAAAGTCCCACAACCCACTTCTTGAGCCAAATCCATTTCCCGTGATTCCCGTGGCAAAAGATCTGACGACCCCCTCCCCATACACATATACACCCATACGCGTCTAGGAGACGTTTAGGTGAGGATGTTTTTGAGGATTCCCATCACGTAATCTATAAAGCCCTTCCGTACGTTTACTGAACTCAACAAAGGCAGTTCGGTTCCTGGATGAGTTGCTGGCAGAGGTGAGTGCGGGATGAGGCTGTATCACGGCACTGAGAAGGAACTCTCGCGACGAAAATTTATTATTTTTACGCCAGTAGAATATAATGACATCGCACTTCGTTAACTTACTTGAGTAAAACTCCTTGCAACCCCGTTTTGAAATGCAAATCCATGTTTCGTGTCCTTCCATATTTATAAGAAATGTTGACTTGTGTTTATACATATATTTATGTCAACATTAATTTATTTTTAATATTATTATTATTAATATTATTATGTTGTAATTAATTCACAAAATTAACATATATTTCTTGATGCCCAATGCGATGAGAAAATACGTCGTACTGTGTTGTTTCATTTAAATTATCCGAGAGAATACTTCTTGCCTAGAAGGAGCATTATTTCTTTGAAATTGAGCTACCCAAATATCAATGGAAGGTTGCAGCCGATACTCCATTTATGGAATTGTCTCAGACATACGTGAATTCCCACATCCCCTGCCATAGGGTACATTATGTCCAGGCATATATTATAATACGCGAAGATCATGGGTCTGCAGAGGGTTCTACACTTTACTCAATACACTTTCTGTACTAACTGTATTTGCATATTAATTACCCAAAGTAACATTTATAGTCATTGATGAGATCATCATCATTCAAACGTAAAGACAACATTGAGTGTTTATATGGTGAACTATGTATTTGGACATCAACAATTTTTCGTGCTGTTGCTATTGCTCCAACCTTGTTACAGTGTCCTTCAGTATTTTCTTCATAGCAAAAATGCAAAAAACTAGATTCCGTATATCAACTAAAACTTTTGGGAAAACGCATCTCTAGGTTTTTGGTCAAACATTTTCGATCCTTGAGTCATTTTTCTTTTTCTTCGTTCGAGATCATTCATTTTAAAGTGGATTTGCGTGGTGTAGCCAAATATCCGGTATTTTTGTTGATAAATAGCAAACAAGGCGTGGAACATAATAAATAATTGGCGAAGTGTAAATATGTGTAGATGGCATGCGTTTTACTGATTTAAGAAACTTATCTGCAGTTTACAGAGTATTTTAATGTGATTGTATTATTATGTGTCCTTCCAGACGATGTCAGGCCACGAGGTAGAAAATTTTATTTCGCCAAAATATTTAATGACAAATGGAAGGATGAGTCCAAAGATGAGCTGTCATCAAAAATACAACATGGGACAAAGTCGAGTTTTTGTGGGTCAAAAATGGACTGAAAATCAATAAATTATTTTTATAAAATCACTAAAATTGGTATGGAATGTTACTCGAGACAGCAGTTCCATTTATGCTACATATCCATGTTAGTGAATTTTTGAAATAAAAACCAGGTGCATAGCAGACTGGGAAATGGAACGAAAAATGATTCAAAGTTCATGTACTTAAAATATCCGACACATTGCAGTAGTTTATTTTCTTCGAAAATTCGCTACAAGACTTAAGTATTTCAATCGTCAAAAATATTTGGAAAAATGGGTGCAGTTCTAGATTTTAGGGACATAAATAGCTAAAAATAGAAAAAAACTGCCATGAGCCACGAACTTTGAAAATTTGCTCATATCTTGCAAAGACTGACGAATATTTTCAACTTTTATTCAGCTGCTCCCTTTTTATCACTTTTAAAAAGAAACCCCCGCCCGTGAAACATTCGCCCTAAACTGCGTGAGGAAGGGGGACGTCAAGTGGCTCTTCCCAGCACTCGTATAAATGCTTTGTGCGAGGGTCGGGCACTTTGGTAGCGAAGCGTTGCAGAGTTGTGCTTTGTAAAGTTTATGGAGCCCATCCCTTTCTCCAGGGCATATTATATGACCGATATGTGTATGCAACGTCCCTTAGTTAAACATTCATAGGATATCCCGCCCCGCCTCCATGTAACGGAAAGTACCCACATTGAGCTCTCAGTAAAACGGATACATTATTACAGTATACTAGTGGGTAGGGTGTCCGTATTTCAGTTGACATCAGTACGTCGAGTTCCATAAACATCGTGATGCATACTTTGTTTCTAAATTTACCAATACAAATGAGAATCAGAAATCCAGCAATTATAATTTAAATACTGCACAAACACGTATTCTACCTAATAGCGCTAGTAGTGGCGTAATAATAATGATAATAATGGATTTAGTCGTCATGGGACTCAGTAAACACAGCTACGAACTTTTGTAAGTACTAGTAGAGCGATTGTCGGAAATTATAATACAGAAATCAATTGTCATATTTTCAAAGCACAATTCTGAGCTTCAAACTCAAATCGTCAACATGCTGACTGAATTCCCTTCGATTGCCGAGGAACTTCGCAACATCTGAGAATTTTATAAACTGACCACCAAGCTAGAATCAAGGAGAACGATAATTTTTTTGAGGAAGAGGGACCCTCCAAATTTCAAATAGTAACAACTAAGATTACCTCGCTCCCTGCCGTTGCCCGTCTAACATTATTTTTGTGCTTAAACTTCCAACAGTTCAAATTGTTGAACTCAATTAGCGGTTAGCTAATTTTTGGAAATAAAGGGTCCAAAGTTTTTAGTAGGAACCTGTATTTTGAAATAACTTTTGACTCGTTTTCGTTTCTGATCATCTTAAATGCATCCTTGGATTTTAGCGGTTTCGTATACAGGCGCGTAGGTTCTTTTGACCCATCATAAATTTGAGGGTTTGTGGGTCATAAGTCTCTAAAACTTGGTAAATTTTTGCTAAATATAATGAACTAGAACTATGTAGTAAAACCCGTCCGTCTGTTCTTTGGCACCTTATTCGTACCCAAAAACTAGACTGCAAATTCCGATGGCCTGTCTCACGAAATACGAACAGACAAACATATAGGTACCTATACAGATACAGATACAATGAACTATTTTGCCCCTCTATAGGTATTATTGAGCCCTATGCCGTTATGCATTAGATGAACAATATCATTGCACACTCCATTAATTTGTTTTCATCACGTCCTGTGGCGTTTATTTCCTGTACCTACACGTGATTCTGGTTCATAATATTGAATGCATCTGAATTAGTCTTTTTACAGGCTTTTATTTTTCTGCCTCCTGCTTCGTAGGCAAGAATGAATGTTTCATTAGATCCCATATCAAACAAGAAACAGCGAAGGGTTGGTTTAACGAAGAAAGAAATTACGCTTTTAATAAATTAAGAGATATCTTCCCCTTTTATTAGCGACAAGATAATCCAACTCACTGTATTTTAGTGCGGTTTGGTGGTGTAAATTTAATGCGTTTTCCCCCTCTGTAATTTCATTTACACGACTGAAGATTATTATTCGCCTGGTGGTATTAAGTCCAGTCATGAGAAAATATATAGGTAGTACATCCCCACCCTATTAAAATCAAGACTTGTGTAAGTAGGTGTATAATTTTAGTTATTCGGGAATAAAGTGAGGGGCGGCACAAAAAAAGCGACGTCCTACGGATGATAGTAGGTAGGTAATATAGATAGTAGGACTTGAATGCTTGGCGTTCAAGTCCTACTTGAAAATTGGCTATCTTAAAATACGTACGTTAAAATTACTGGAGGACTACTTATAATTACAACTAGGCGAGTGAAACCGAGAGGGTGTTTTAAGGCAGAGATCAGCTCCTGAGGTGGTTTGTGGTAATGTTGGAGTAGCATTTACTGAGACTATCATCAACAAAAATTTGCTCATATGGTCGTGCTACATGAATAGAATTAGGATTTTGCGGGCGCCTGATGGCACCAAAACCTGTACCGACATCGAATACTGGTGGCTCAACGCATGTACCTAATGCTCAAGTCTAAGATACGAAGGTAGCTGTTTTTTGTTGCTGTGATTTTGTTGCGCAAATACTTCCAATTCCGATGGGTTTACTAGCAGAAATATCTCAAAATTTAAAGTCAAGGCGGATTTGGAGGCTTTTTTTTTCGTGGAACATAAACTTCAGTGTAAAAAAATGCTCTAAGCATGAGCCTCGCTAACGTTGAGCAGTTTGCTAGGTACTTGGATTTATAGGTATCAGTTGGTAAGAATGTACATATGGAGGTTATGTGAGTGGGTAGGTATGTACATGTTAGTTAGATAAATGGACACCAGCTGGATTTGTATCTATCATCACAAATTTATCCACCTGAGATGTTACATGTACGTATACAACTAAGTCAAAGTAGTATACTAAGTATACTAAGTAGTATCAGCATATATACTAAACAGTCTTCCTGCAGATGCACATACCTATCCCTTAAAAAGACTTGCTAACTGGTGAAAGTTTTAGGAAAGACATCACAATCCCAAAAGCATGATGGAGCTTGGTGTGGATTAGGTTGGTGGATTAGGCTTCGAAAGTATGCAGAACAAAACCCATATTTACTCAACGAATAATCTTGTAAAACTTCCGGCTTCATGGTCTGACTCGATATTTCGTTTTGTAACTTATAGCCTTAGAACTTAGTAAAACTTCAGATATTAAAACTGAAATAAAACAGAGTTCCAAAAATGAGTAAAGAGGTAAAAACGGGCGTCGTCTCTAATTCCTAGCTAATAGTGACCCATGCTAATGGATTTCTATCCCCACGGTTCTGATGTGCAAGTTGGCGGTCTAACCTTTTGTTTTCATTAGGTTTTAATTTTCAAAATTTGATTCAGATTAAATTCTTAAAGGCAGATCTAATTAGAGCAGAAGGCTGACATCGTTTGAGGAGATCCGTATCGAAATTATTTAGGCCATGTGCCTTCATCGTCTTTGTAAATGAATTGGGCGGGTAAAGAGGGTTATTTTTGGACTGAAGCCTGGAAATGCTCGGTAGCTCTTCTTGTATCTACGGCGAAGCCCTTGAATGATAACAACTCCCCCACCACCGCTATTCCCTTAACCATCCTCTACTTCCCTCCACACTCTTACCCCACTTTCATCTTGGATTCTGGATAAGAGCCAAAAGACTCGACGTCCTCAGTGGAATGTAATTACATTTTATATTTCCCGTGTTTAAGGATTGTCATTTTTTCCCTCCGATCTCTTTGTTCGATTGCTATGGCTAAAATCACGAAATAACTTATATAATTTTACGAAAAGTGGTATGGTTTCTCGCTGTATCATCTTTTTACACAATACACGAATATTTCTTTGAACGTTCGCTCTTATAGCCATGCTGCATGACTGGAACTTCTCTTGTTTCATTGGGCTACCGATGATTTTGTCACTATGAAACCATTTGAATTATGCCCCAGAAAACGTACCTCATTCTCCAACTGCCTCAACCGTATTGGTGATGGATGGATTAAGAAACTCGAGGCATAAGACCACGAGTTACCATCGACGCGTATAAATCAACCTCAGCTTCATTACCCCTCAATACCTCCTCTGAATTCCCCCGCCCACATCGATATGCCTTGTCGGGGAGCTTGTAGAACTGTAGGGAGCAACGAGCTCAAATCGGCTTTTCCGAGGGAAGGCAAGGAAATCAATAGCCATCCATCACTCTTAAGGAGTCTGAACCCACTCAAAGCCCATTCGTGGGATCAGTCGAAACATTATGTTGTTTTTCGACATCCCTCTTCCCCTTCTCCTCACCGAAAACTCTAATTAGACTTTGGGAAGGTTCATTCAAAGCCTCTGTGTTGAAGGTGGCTAGATGCTTTGGACCTAGATCTATGAGAAGTTTTCATCTTCCGCTGAACCGAATTACTGCCACTGGTAGGGAAAATTTGAGGTATTGATATCCGAAAGTTGTTTTGGATGTTTTATTTGTTGTCATTTTTCAAGGAAAAAAAATCCTTTTCAAGATCTATAATTCGTAACTACCGCATGTATGTGTCTACGAGCAGCATGAATCAGGAGGAATGGGGTGTGCATGCGCACATATGTGTTTTTTTTTAAATATGAAAGTAGATTCCATCCTGAGAATTTTGACACTAACCGCACTGTCCTACGACAAGCAGTTCTTTTTCTATGATTTTTTCCAAGGTTTCTACAGATTCTGACGTCATTGCACCCCTATCGCATGGGCTGGGTGGTAACAGGGGGCCCAGTGTGACGTCAGAATTGGTGGCAACTTTGAAGAATCATAGAAAAAGAACTACCTACCAACTCTTTGTATGACAGTGCGGTTGGTGTCAAAGTTCTCAGAATGGAATCTAGGCTCACTATAAAATAATATAAACCGCTTTTGTGACCCATGCGCATACCCCATCATGAACAAGCTCTTCGAGATGTGTAATTTTAATCCACAGCAATGACTCCAGGCCCTGAAATGTTGAAGAAGCGAGGTGACCAGTCTGAGAACAAGAATATATATTACCTATAATCGATCTAGTAATAGAGTAATTTTCTAGATAAAGAAAGAAATCTGGATTCTACGAGTTTATCAGTTAAACCTCAAGTGTTTACTGGGGGCCTATTCCCTAAGCAAAAGAGGTATCTCTTTTCGATCAACTCTCTCTTTTGGCAAAAGAGATTTTTATATTATCCAAGACTGGATTATTCATTAACTTCTAAAAGAGATAATCAGCGGCCATCTTGAAATTTTTGTTCTCTTTCAGAAGTCTTTTCTTGAAAGAGATAATCTCTTTCACATTTCTCGTTTGTTTGATAGTGATAATATATTATCATGTGTCAGCCTTCGTTTTGATCACTCATCTTTCATTTTAATTGTTCAGTAAAAATATATACGTATTATCGGTTCGTGAGTAAAATCGCCTATGAGGTAGGTCACGAGAGCTATTCAGTAAAATATATGAATTTGGGAGACATCGGAAGAGACTGTCTCCTGGTGGAGACTCTCTCCCGGGAGATTTTCAAAATAGATTACCTTTCACTATCTCGTTTAGTGAATTTGGAAACCCTACTTTTAAGAACTCATTTCTTCCGATTTTCCGATGTTAGCACATTTTTAACAGATAATTTTCAGGTGACTTATGGAACGTGCAAGTAAACCAACCTACTGTTCTTGTAGTTCCCGTCCACACTAGGATAGCTGTTGTTTGTTAAGTATCATTTTTTGTGTGGCAGGCGGGCGTTTTTATGATTTTAGTACGCAAAATTTCCAAAAGAGATTTTTTCCACGTAGGCCTGCAAAATATATTTGTAAATTGCCAAAATGTATTAAACAAATTTAGATCTAAAAAATGAAAAATGTGCGGAATATATGTCCCAGAAATCAAGTCAAAAATTGCAATAGAAAATTTCCTAATTAAAGGTGAATCATCATAGTTTAAAATTACTGCAACTGTTACTATGAGTACTGTATTATCTAATACGAAAATTCCATGGGTTAGGATTGATGTGGGTGAGATGCTCAACACACCTGAAAAGTCGTGATAATAATTGTGGAAAATAATTTTTGGGAGTTTGAGCTTTGTGAAAGTTTCGGAGAAAGCTTGCTGACACGTGTTACATCGGTGATACCATCTTGAAGGTAAACGTGGTTACAGGCGTTTGAGTTGTTGTTGATTCATTTAGCAACCTGGTGAATGGCAGTGGCACAGACATCATCGTCCTAAAGATTCACCCTTATCGATTTCTGGCGTCCCGAGCGAGTTATTTTAACCCCCGACGACTGTTTCACCTCCCAAAAGTGTCCAACTGTACTCTGTAACGCCCTCTCCTCCGAGCTCCCTTCATCCTTCAGTTCCAACAACGTACTGATGAATGTACTATATCTCACTGTCCCGCAACAGACGTAGCAAATCCCTCGGTACCATATTCGCGTTCTCTTCTCGCTCGTCAATCAGAGGTGTATCAGGGTTTAGCAAAGGAAACATTTACCAGGATCATCCATCAGCGCGGGGACTACAGAAATTGTTTCCCCATCCAAGTTTATTGGGTCGCGAATAAAACCACTCTGTTGTCCGTAGTTAATGAGTCCCCTTCGCTCAAACGCTTATATCTCTGTTTCCATTCACACGCACAACTTCCTCAATTCGAATTTGCTGACATTTTCAAATGTTGGGGCCTTGATGGTCCTCTATGAATTTTGTATGGCCACTGCAAACGCTAAGTCCGTGGTACCTACTGGTTTCTCACGAATCACTGATCCTGTTTTGCTCAAATTCGTTGGGTAAGTAGTTGGGGGTGTAGCTCTTAGATAGTCCCCTATGAATTTCAGAACTTTTGGATCATCGGTATTGGTATGATTTGTTCCCTATCCCTATCAATTAATTAGGGCCAGTGGTACGTATACCTTATTATTCACACTCATATTGATGAATTTTCAAAAATCCTCAAGTTCGGAATCAATTTGAAGAGATTTTGGTTTAATGTTTTCAGTAATAATCTTTGGAATCGAGCATGAAAAAACGCTGCAAATCCCTGCACAACGGTTTATTATTTTGTATAGAATACCCTTCTGTTACAGATCACAGCTCTATGTATAGAAACCCGTCTGTCGTGAGTCCCTCCCGGGAACACTCCTATATTATTAAGTTCTCACCAACATTCAAACGCCAAACTAAAGCTCCGTAAATAAAGATATGAGTGGGGACAGGCGACAGAACCCAGGGTTACTCAACCTGGGGCCCCACTACCAGCTCCCTGCAAGGAGCTGGAGGGAGAGGCCCCCAAGTACTATAAAACCCCGGATCCTGGCGCTCAAGCTTCATTCGACACTTCCTCTAACCAGCTCTCTCTTCTCTCTCTTACCTTACCTCCCAGATGATCGGTTGACTACAGCCGCCTGGGAATTTCACCTCCTCTCTCCTCCTCCTTGTCTAGATGATCGGTTGAATACAGCCGCCTAGACAAGGGACCTCTCCTCTCCTCTCCTTTACCTAGATGAACGGTTGACTACAGCCGCCTAGGTAAAATTCCCTCATCCACCTCTCTCTCCTCCAAAGTCGTAGATGTTCGGTTGACTACAGCCGCCTGCGACTTTTCCTCACCTTCCTTCCACACCACCTCTCTCTCCTCCAAAAGTCGTAGATGTTCGGTTGATTACAGCCGCCTGCGATTTTTCCTCCTTTTCTCTCCTTTACCTAAATTCACTCACTCACCTTCCACGCCACAGTGATGAAAATTCTAAATTCATCACAGTGGTGAACCCGACGTTCACTCAACCTTCTTCCTTCCCACCTTCCCACCTCATGTGTCGCCCCAGTCAAATAGTTCGGTGTCCCAAATTTTAAATTCAAATTTCAACCAGTCAGTGTAAATTCGCAATTCTTGGCCCAAACCTCACCGCTCACCTCTCAACTCGACGCACCACCGCTCCCGCCGATTGCGAATTTCAAAATTCAAAACCACGTCAAATTTTTGAATTTTAGTTACAGAAATGGACCCGAACTCGCCGACGCCGCCGCTCCTGCGACCAGCCACACTGCAGCCGCCCGCCGCTGCGACATCCGACGCATTGGCCGACAACCCTTTCTCCACGCTCTCCCCACCGACCTCTGCAACATCAGCCGCCTCCGCCGCCCACGCCGCCGCCGCGGCCGCAGCCGCCGCCGACGTCATGACGACGTCCGCGGCGTTCCCTCTGTCGCTGCCCCCCTTCTACACGCACGACCCGGCGCTCTGGTTTTTCCAGGTGGACGCAGCGTTTTCGGCCGCCAACATCCGCAGCCAGAAAACTCGATATTCCCGGATCATCTCGTTGCTGCCCTACGAGATCCTGCTGCAGACTTCCGATATCTCCCCCGACGCCGCCACTGCGTATGACGACCTCCGCAGCCGCCTCATCAACACCTACCAGCTGCAAAACTCGCCCGAGTCGCCGCCCTCTCCCAACCTCAACACCTCGGCGACCAGAAGCCGTCCCACCTCTACCGACGGCTGCGGCACCAGCTGCACGACATTATGACGGCCGACATCGCACGTACTTTCTGGTTGCGCGCCCTTCCCCACCCCATACAGATGGCCCTCGCCAGCCACCTCGACGGTCCCGATGAGCCCCTTCTGCGACTCGCGGACACCGTCCACGACTTAGCCGCAGCCGCCAGCGTCGGCGAAGTACACGCACCCCGTCATCCCCCACCTCTGCGTGACCGTACCGCCTCCCGGGGTCGCAGCCGGACCCCCTCCCTCGACAGACGCAGGCCCACTTCCAGGGATCGCCGGCACTACCCCTCCGCCGACCGCAGACGCCAGCGCTCGCCGGAGCAACGCACCTCCCCTCCCCATGAGCTACGTAGGGGGAAATCCCCAACGACCGCACCCCCCTCCACTACGAGACGCCCCACCAAGACCGACTACCTCCCTGCGGACCCCCCCCACCGTTGTTTCTATCATGTAAACTTCGGTGGGGAGGCCCGCAAGTGCCAACCCCCCTGCTCCTTCGCCCCTAAGCAGGGAAACGCAGACGCCCGCCGGTAAATCCGGCGGGCCCCCCTCCTCGCCAACACGGGGGGGACCATGGACAAAACCCCCCCGCCCGCATTCACACAGCCACCACCACCAAACCACGCTACCCCTCCTACGCCGCCGCCACGGCTGCCAACCTTCCGGCCGCGCCTACAGCGCCGCCGAAACCCCCACCCCACCACCACCGAAACGGACCCTCCCCGCCCGCCACCAGGGCGACCAACCTTCCGGCCGCCACTCACGCCGCCGCTCCCGTTCCCCCACCCCGGAACGGACCCTCCACGCCCGCCTCCAGGGCACAACCCCCTCCGGCCACCACTCAACCTGCCACTACCGTTCCCCCTCCCCGGAACGAAGCGAAGCCACCTCCTACCAAACTGGCCAGCCCCCCTGCAGACTCCACCGTTCCCCCCCTCCGGAACGGCAAGAATCCGCCCCGCGTCTCCTTCGCGGCGGACCAGCCAACGCCGACACACGTCCCTACCTCCGCAATTATACCCAACGCCCTCCCGACCCACCAGCGACTTTTCCTGCGCTGCAGGAAAACTAATGTTCCTTTCTTGGTGGACACGGGGGCGGCGCTGTCAATATTTCCCAACAACATCCTCCGTCGTCAGGCGCGCTGCTACCGGCAGCTTCTCTACGCCACCAACGGTACCACCATCCCCTCGTACGGGACGTACCGCTCCTCAGTTTATATGAGCGGGCTCGCGTACGAGTGGGAATTTACCGTGGCGGACGTGGAGAAGGCGATCCTGGGGGCCGATTTTCTTGCATATTTCGGTCTCCAGGTCGACGTCCGGAACGCGCGCCTGATTGACCCCGCCACCAAAACACCCATACCCGGATTCATACATGCCATCAACCACACCCCAACACAATTTGAACGCCTCCTCCTCAACTACCACCCCCAGCGCCGCCCCTCTGCACACATCTCCACTGTCCAGCACCACATAGAGACCACAGGACCGCCCATCACCGCAAAAGCCCGCCGCCTACACCCCCTTCAGTTGTCAAAAACCCGCCAACACTTCGACAAACTCATTGCCGACGGTATCGTCCGCCCCTCAAAATCCCCTTGGGCTTCTCCGCTCCACATCGTGCAGAAGCCCAATGGGGATATCCGCCCCTGCGGGGACTACCGGCGGCTTAACTCTAAAACCACACCGGACCTCTATAATGTCCCCCACCTGCGAGACTTTTCGTCACATCTCCATGGCGCCACCATCTTTTCCACCCTTGATATTTCACGTGCGTTCCATCACATCAACATCCACCCCCCCGACGTCCCGAAAACCGCAATAATTACCCCGTTCGGTTTATTTGAATATGTGAAAATGGGCTTCGGGTTAAGGAACGCGGCGCAAACTTGGCAGCGGTATATGGACAGTATCCTACGGGGCCTACCGTTCGTATTTTGCTTCCTCGACGATATCCTGATCGCCTCCAAGACACCGGAAGAACACCTCGCCCACCTACAGCAAGTACTAAACATCTTTTCTACCGAAGGCCTCCTCGTCAACACGGACAAATGTGTCCTCGGCCAACCCTCCGTCCGCTGCCTCGGCCACCAAGTATCCTCTGACGGCATCACACCCCTCCCGGACAAGGTCCACGCAATCATTGACTTCCCGCAACCCCGCACGGTCACCGAGCTCCGCCGCTTCCTGGGTATGCTAAATTTTTACCGTAGACACATAAAACACGCCGCACAACATCAACAACCACTCATACACGCCATTCCCCAACCCTCCAAAAAAAATGATAACCGCCCCATCACCTGGACCCCCCAACTTTCCGCCTCCTTCAAAATTTGCAAACAGGACCTAGTAGACGCCGCTCTATTAGCCCACCCCGACCCTCACGCTCCCCTTTCCATCACTACCGATGCGTCCGATTGGGCCATCGGGGCAGTGCTCCAACAGCACACCGGCGCCACCCCCCAACCCATTGGCTTCTTTTCAAAAACTTTATCCCCCACCCAAAAAAATTACTCTACCTTCGACAGAGAACTCCTCGCCATCCACGAAGCCATCAAGCACTTTCGTGACTTCGTGGAGGGCAGGCAGTTCTCTGTCATTACAGATCACAAGCCCCTGACCCACGCCCTCCTTCAGAACCGCAAGTCCGCCTCCCCGCGTCGCCTCCGGCAACTCGAGTTTATCGGACAATTCACGTCCGATATCCGATATTTGCCGGGGGCCGACAACTGCGTGGCGGACGCGCTCTCCCGACCCACCCCTACCCCCGCGCCGGTGGCGGAGCTGCTGCCATTCCCTTCCCCACCATCCATCAAATCCAAACAAGACCCAACCTCTGACCCCGCCCTCTCCAACCTTATTTCCGCATCCAAGTTGGAACAGCTGCCTCCCCTCGACCTCTGGTGCGACGTGACGGCCGATTCACCGCGCCCTTACGTCCCACCGGGGTTGAGGAGGCAGTTGTTCCTCCACTACCATTCCCTTCACCATCCTGGCATTCGGGCGAGCCGGGACCTCATCAAGACGCGGTACTTCTGGCCCCATATGAATACAGATATTCGTAACTGGGTTCTGGGGTGCCAGAAGTGCCAGCGTTTCAAAGTCTCGGCCCACCCGCATGTCCCTCCTCAACCAATCCCCGACTCCCTCCCGTGGGAGCATGTACATTTGGATTTAGTGGGCCCCCTTCCCCCGTCCGAGGGGAAGAAATACTGCCTCACGATGATCGATCGTGCCACCAACTGGGTGGAGTGCATCCCCCTCTCCAACATCACCGCGGACGCCGTCGCAACGGCTTTCCTCTCTCAATGGGTTAGCCGTTACGGTTGTCCGTGGACAGTCACGGTCGATCAAGGGAGGCAATTCGAATCGGCCCACTTCTCCGAATTGCTACGCTCCCTCGGGATCCAAAAAATCCACACTACCCCTTACCATCCCCAATCCAACGGGAAAATAGAGCGGTGGCACTCGGTCCTGAAGCAAGCCATTTCTACATCAGCACATTCCCCTTCCTGGACAAAATCTCTCCCCTACATTTTACTCAGCCTTCGAACATCCGCCCGTCCTTCAGACCAAACTAGCCCCGCACAAAACGCCTTTAAAGACCCACTACGTTTACCGGCCGACATTTTCACTCCACACCACACACCGTCAATTAACAGGGAACCTCTACACTCCACAACACCCACAAACGACACCACATATCCCAAACGCTTTTTCACCACCACACACATGTACCTGAAAGAGCCCGGCATCCATAAAACTTTCCGACCCCTGTATGCCGGGCCCTTTCAGGTCATCCGCACAACACACTCCACCGCTACCCTGTTAATTGACGGGAAGCCCCACACCGTGCCGTTGGCACGGTGCAAACCAGCCCCAGTCCTCCCCGACCACTCTCACCACACCAATCCCACACCCAGCCCTACACCACCAACGCCACACATCGCCTCCATTTCACCCGCCGGACCCCGGCGTCGCCGCCTCTCTCCGCGACGCCCCGGGTACCGGCTCCCACCGGCTCTTCCCCTTCACCGCCACCCTGGCAGTGAAGGGGCCCCTCTATCAGACTTCACTAACGTGAAGACTGTTAGAGGGGGTCGCCTCCCTCACTCACACACTTCACACACACACAACCACTCGCCACACACTAACCACACCCAGGAAACGGCGGATTCTCACGACCGCCTCCCACATGTTGACCAAATTTTTGCACGCCCCTCAACTTTTGTAAATACCTCTTTATCTTCTGTGAATACTCCTTCATCTTTTGTACATACTCACCCATCATCTGTAAATACTCATCCATCAATTGTAAATACTCATTCCTCCTTTGTACATACTCCATCCTCATCATTGTAAATACTATAACACACATTGATCACATTTACAAATGCGAAATGTTTATATCTGTCGACTCATCATCACCCAATATTTTTGCCTTATACTTACTCTATCTTATACTCTCCTTACCATGTCTTATACTCTACTTAATCTATCTTATACTCTACTTACCATATACTCTGTCTTATACTCTACTTACCATCTACTTACTCTAGGTTTACCATTCCTTCCCATGTACTTACCTTATATATACTATACTTCCCATCTTCTTACATACTCCTAGCTTTAAGACTGGCCTTCAGCCCAACCGCCTGTTTGCATCGGCCTTCAGCCCCTGTCACCTTGCGCCTTCAGCACCACCTTTGTTTGCCGTAGCCCTCAGCTCCTGTCACCTTGCGCCTTCAGCTCCACCTTTTGTTTGCCGTAGCCCTCAGCTCCTGTCACCTTGCGCCTTCAGCTCCACAAATATTGGTTCAAACTGGGGGGACCTCTGTCGTGAGTCCCTCCCGGGAACACTCCTATATTATTAAGTTCTCACCAACATTCAAACGCCAAACTAAAGCTCCGTAAATAAAGATATGAGTGGGGACAGGCGACAGAACCCAGGGTTACTCAACCTGGGGCCCCACTACCAGCTCCCTGCAAGGAGCTGGAGGGAGAGGCCCCCAAGTACTATAAAACCCCGGATCCTGGCGCTCAAGCTTCATTCGACACTTCCTCTAACCAGCTCTCTCTTCTCTCTCTTACCTTACCTCCCAGATGATCGGTTGACTACAGCCGCCTGGGAATTTCACCTCCTCTCTCCTCCTCCTTGTCTAGATGATCGGTTGAATACAGCCGCCTAGACAAGGGACCTCTCCTCTCCTCTCCTTTACCTAGATGAACGGTTGACTACAGCCGCCTAGGTAAAATTCCCTCATCCACCTCTCTCTCCTCCAAAGTCGTAGATGTTCGGTTGACTACAGCCGCCTGCGACTTTTCCTCACCTTCCTTCCACACCACCTCTCTCTCCTCCAAAAGTCGTAGATGTTCGGTTGATTACAGCCGCCTGCGATTTTTCCTCCTTTTCTCTCCTTTACCTAAATTCACTCACTCACCTTCCACGCCACAGTGATGAAAATTCTAAATTCATCACACCGTCTATATAATATAATATGTACTATTCTATGCATATTATGTAGATCGCAGACCCTCCGAAGGTTAGTACCTAACCCCGTACTCGTTACTAGGTACCTACCTAAATCACGATTTAAATGTTGCTAAAATAATTCTGCCGATGACAAACAGTACCTAAAAAAAAGAAACACACATAATGAAGTTCTGAAAAGAAATTGTTGATGAGGAGTGAAAAAAGTTGCAAAAGTACCTACCAACAAACTCCAGCCCCTTCTACGTAGATGGTATAATGAACCGTTGTGTAATAATTTACCGTTGAGTAATGATTTACCGTAGTAATAATTTACCCATCAATAATACCTACTTCAACGTTTGTTCAAGTTTCACTACCTACCAACAAACTCCAAAAGAGCCATCATTTTTCAAATTAAATAATATCACAGAACAACCAACTCGACTTCATACTCCGCCAATATAATCAGGTGATCCCTAGCAATGATTGGCCGTATTCACAAATTCCTATTGTGGGCGCGTCTCTGGTTACGAGATTTGGTTTGAATTGTATACAATTTCATTCACACTGGAGTCGAAAATGCCTGTCGGTGCAAACTTCGGGGCCTTACTGTGAACGAACGGCTGGACGTACGATGCTCCGGATGGTCTTAAAAAACTCGCAAGTTCAAGAACTATTTAAAACCGTAAAAATATTTACGTAAAAAAATGGTATAGGCGTTTTGAAAATTTCAACCCCTATTTTGAACCCCTTAGAGATGACTCACAGTAACGTCGAGCTTCGAGGACCAACTAGACGCCGAACGGAACCTATAACCCGAATTTCATCAATTTTTTTTCATGGTAACTAAGAAAAGTGGCCCGTACGGCATACGGCGTACGGCGGACAGACAGAAATATTTTTATTGCAGTTTTGGATTCTACATACCTTGAAACGTAAACCATCAAATTTTGAGGGGGGGTAAGAATTTTTTTTTCATGCTCGATTCCAAGGTTCATTATTGAAAATAATAAACCAAAATGAAAAGAAAAAAAAAGTGAACCTCCCTCAAAGTTTGATGGTTTGCATGTTTTGCGATGGTAGATGCGTAGGTAGAATCCGAAAAAATAACCTGATGTTTATGTTTACATTGGTTCCAAAGTCTGGATTTTTGAGACCACCCGGAGCATTGTACGTCCAGCCGTTCTTTCATAGTAAGAGTAAGGCCTTGAAGTTTTGGACAGAAAAGCTTCATCAACATGAGTGTGAAACACACTGTACTACACATCGAGCCCAGATAACCATTAGTAGGGAACAGCTGGTTACATCACTTATTTAATATTATCATAATTTGTTGATAGGCAGGTACTGTATAGAGGAGTTATATATACAGAAAAATAACAAACCGTTGTGTAGTAATTTTCAGCGTATTTTTATTTTTAGGTACCCCCCCATTGGGGAATCGACCAAGTTAAAATGTAAAAACGAGAGTGGATTTTTGATTTTGGAGACAAAATTTTTTCCTCCCAAAGTGAAAATTCTTCCGCTACCTTGATATAGGCTCGGAAGCAATAACAATAGGTTCGGTTCTTAAATTTTTGAAAGAGATTGGTAGCTATCTACCTACATTAGTTTGATTAAAGAATTCTGCTCCAGACCTGCTTATGCATATAACTGTTTTATAGGAGAAAATTATTCTGCGGAATATCCTTTCGGAGCTGTTGTTCTCGTCCATGTGCCTAATGAGTTTCGCTCAAATGTTATTAATCACTTGGACCCGATGTTGCGGAACAACAACAGACCTGTTCGATCACGGTCACCTAACAGTGTTAGAGGCTGATGTGGTTGGGGGGAGGGGAATGACGGCATGGGAATTTGGCCATCATTCAATTAAAAGTTGACGACAATGACCATTTTCACCCGCCCCCAGGCCGACGACACGTAAATACGCTTAATGGAGAAATGGAGAATTGGCGATCGATGGAGCTGCGGGTGCAATCGATTTCTCGGTTATCGAGACCGCTGGACGCCGCGCCGCTGAGTTCTTAATAATAAATCAGTCTCCTGTTAAGTACAGTTGAAATCGAAGAAGAAAGGATGCGAAACACGAAAAAACCGCAGTTGGTAGGTAAATTATATTGTGATAGGAAACGCCAGTCAATAGGAAACCCAAATCTAAATAACGTCGCAATGTTTTGGATCAAGTTTGTTTTGTTGTGATGTATTCAATTGCAACCGTTGAATGGATAATTTTTGTCAAGTTTTGTTGTTGAAAGATAATATTCAGAACTCTTGGACAAATTGTAGTTCGGTACCCGTTTTCAAAAATAAGAGTTAAATGAGGATGATTAAAAGTAAAAACGACGGGAAGTCCTTGTCACATGGGTTTTTGTTCTTGACTGAATACGGCACGATTGGGACCTCAGTGAAGAGATCCACAAAGCTATATTTGGGGGTATTAAATCGAATATTAAGTTGTTATTTCTGACGTATTATTTTCGATCAGTGAAATTGTCGTTGTTCATTGTCTTGACTTACTTGTTAACATACAAGGATACAAGTTAATATACTCCTGTTTTATACAAATTTCTGGTGGTTACACCATTTTCACAGGTTTTTTACCCATAAATATTGACTTTTGAGAGTTGAAACTTCTTTAGAACCTCAATCCTTCACTCGGCGGTCAAAATCAACTTCATATTTGGTCTACTCACCCTAAAAAATATGGAAAACGATACCTTACAAGCTCAAGTTCATTATTAAAACCTCAAAAATACCTAATTTTGCACCCAATTTTCACCCATAATACCCCTGGGTGTTTTCCGATCGGGCTGCCGAGATTGGGGACACAACTGGGGCCCAAAAAGTTTGAGAAGGTGTTCCAAAAAAAATGTCTGAACCGAATACATAGGTGTACTAAGTATTCAGAAATGTGACATATATTATATAATGACGTAAATATAATAAATTGACATAAATAAATATAATTGACATCTGGTTGGCTGTTGGCCCACGGAGGCGATGGTTCTCAGTGTTGCAACAACTCAGCATTAGAAATGGACCTCCCTGGCAACCTTCAAGAACCTCTGCCGTGCCCTTTCCTCTCAGTTTGATTTTGAGGGCTTGTTTTTAAAAATTTATATATAAATTTGCAGTTCCATCCATTGCGCTTCTGTACATCGTTTAAAGTGACGCACTAGCGTTCCAAGCGGGATTGGATTTGAACTACTCGGCAATTTACATGTTCGTTTCTAGCGTCGTTTCTGTATTCTATATTTTTATCTGTGTCAACTGGTAGTGTACACATCGATTGCTCCAGCTTACAAAATATTTTTTGGCAAAGGTGGCCTTGTCCGATGGTTATCGCCCACTTACCATTGTCGGATCCTTGTCGGATGGGAGTATGGGACCCTAGAATTTGGATGGAAACGGGAGCGAAAAACGATCAGTGAGTCCTAGGGAAAGTTCTCTTCCCAAGGATCCTCCAGTGGTAGCTGTGCGTTTGACAGACTTCGGTTATTTCAACAAAATCAAGTTGAAAATCCGTTGGAGTGAGTGGCTGTTCCAAGGTTTTTCTCTTGCTGTAACTCGCTGAGGCAAAAATTCACAGTAGAACCGAGGCGTCCACCTCTGTCACTTGAAAGCAGGGTTGGTACTGTTTTAAACATTTGTTTCAAACATTTGTTTTAAACAGTGTTTAAAAAGCATTTTTGGAAAAAGGGGTGTTTTAAAAACATTCGTTTTAAATTGTGTTTAAAACATTGTTTAATACTGTTTTAAACATGCCCTTCGTGAGTTGTTTCAAACTGGACCTATAGGAGGAAAATGATATTGACCTCATGAGAAATGAGCAACAAAAAACATAATAGGTACAATAGATTTCCATCGCCATTCGCCAGTAGTCAGAATGACAAGTTAGATACCTACCAGCTTCCACCAGCCTGGAAATTCTCGGAAATAGAAATGAACTTGGGTTTGTTCCTTTGTTCGAACTTTTGGCGTTCCGGAGAAATTTACCGATGGGTCATTTTTTCATTTGAATGGTGAATTCGCTATAAATTCACCTCCCCGTTCTGCGAAAGTCAATGCATTACATGCTCCCCTGAATATTTTTTCTTGGTGGAAGGCACTTGGGAATAAAATTTCTGAAGAAACCATGTCACTGGCCACTTTTCACCGCCACCACGTCTTCAGCAGGCATCGAAGGGCTGTTCTCCACATTCGGAGTGGTTCATTCAAAACTGCGGAATAGACTGGGGGTAGACAACGCTGGGAAGCTTGTGGCCGTGCTGAAACACCTGAATTCTAGAGCATAATTTTTGTGTACCTATGCGTATTTTTTGCTTTACTTCATTTGTAAATTGTGATCGGGGTTTCTCAAAATTAATTTTCATTTTCAGCAAATTATGTCGTAGGTAGGTATGAGTTTATAACTACATTTAATTGTAATAAAAATATTCAGCCATGGTTTTAAAAGAAAAAATTTGGATGGTTTCTTTCTCAGCCCTGTTACCTAAAGCACTATGTTTTGCGCCAATCTTTTGTATCCACACAAGCTGCCATAGTGCTTGACTGCTTGATGAGCAATCTTTAAAAACTTGTTTAAAACAATGTTTAAAACAGTTCTAACCGCCTAAAAAAAACCTTTGTCACACATAGGAAAAAAACGTTTTGAACTGTTTAAACAAAAAAAACTGTTTTTTGTATTTAAATTTAAAAAACTGTTTTTTTTCCAACCCTGCGTTGAAAGCGTCCTTAAATTCCCCTGTCGTAGATTCCGAAGCCCCTCAGGCCTCCCCCAACCTTAATTTCAAAATTCTAAGAGGTTCGGTGGAGAACTGGCTGGTTGTTGGCATAACTAGTTCGACTTCGCCCATAGGCCTGACGCACGTTCCTTCGCATACAAAGAGATTCTGAGGAGTTCCTCGTCATAACTCGAGTACTGCCATACCCCTCGCTTTCTTGGGCGAATTCGCCGAACCCTTCCACCATCTGGGAACTTCTCTTTCCCCCTCCCCTTGATTTTTTTTCTGTAGCTTCCTTTCATTAATTCCAATAACTCGTGAACACCTGCAGGGCTTGACACCCCTCACCAACATCGAAAACCGTCCTCTTTGAATGTTTTTACATTTATTCATCACGCTTCAACACTTGGAAAAATTTGGGATATCTACTTTCCGTAACCCTCACCACCCATACAGGTCCTTTTCTATACATCTCCTGACTTGCTCGATGTCTCGCCTGCTGAGAGCAATAGATGCATATTTGGGAATATTCATGTATTTATTTATTTGTTTATTTATTTACGGGCATGCCCAGCAGTCACATTGCAGAAGTACATAATTGAGTGTGGAATAATGATATGGATAAAAAATTTAGTACAGTTATGATACGATATGTGAGTCCTTGAGAATAGTTACCTGCGAGAAAACAAACGGCGAGGAAAGAATTAAACTTCTTAGAGAGGCCAGTGAGGTGAGCGAAATATGCCTTTATTAAACTGATGCGCCATTGGACTCGAGACATGTTGAGCTATGTTTTGCCTTTGATGGGAAGTAGAAAATGCGTTCATTTGCTGGTAAAACGCGATAGGGTCTAGTGCAATTTGAACTCACTATAATTTTCAATTAGACATCAGCTATGGTCCATTTTTCCTCATTTTTTCCATGGATAAAAAATAAGGGCTACTATTTAGGAGACACACATCAGAAAACTAAATACTTAATACAAAAAAAATTATATAATAACGTGGTCTTTGGTTGGCTACTAAATGAAATAATATTCCTGAAAAAAAAAATGCTTCAAAGTCCTTGTCACATGGGTTTATTATTCTATTGGACATACGTACAGAAATGTTGGCTGTTCATTTTTGTTTCTTTCATGTGAAATAATTGAAATAACTATTTCTGATCCACAATTTTGGCCCCCAAAACACGAATTAGGTACGCTCCTTTTTTTTCAAATTATCTTCGATCATTGGTAGTGCCATTTAATGGTTTTGATCCACGTGTTGACACTTTTTCTAGTGTTATTATACAAACTGATGGTGATTTCAGACGATTTCCCAGGTTTTTGACTCATAAAAATCAATTTTGGGAGCTGAACATTTGGTAGAACCTCGATTTTCCACTCTTTGGTCAAAATCGACTTCATATTCGGTCTTCTTGTCCCAAGAAACATGGAAAACGATACCTCAAAAGCTCACATGTCACTACTAACATGTCACTAAAACACAAAAAGTACCTATTTTTATACACATTTTCACTCATAACACCCCTGGGTATATTCCGATCGGGCTGCAAAGTTTCGGGACACAACTGGGGCCCAAATGGAGCATGTGTGCGAAAGAACGAATTTTTTAGACCTAAAATGAAGCCGGTACACGTGATACGGCGGACGGTCACTGCATTTTTGGAATCTACGCACCATGAAACGAAAAAGAAAAAAATTTTGAGGGGGTGTTATGAAAATTGTTTGCTGAGCGAATACATAGGTGTATTATTCACAGAATAATAAACCAAAAATTAATAAATAAGCATTAAACTTACATATGAAACGAGATGTCATTTCCTTGATGCAGTTTCCGAAAACGGATGGGACACTCCTTGCCCTACTGTTATTGAGCTCTGGGAAGGGGAAACTACTGTGTGGGCGGCTGGTTTTGCCCCTTATACCATGATATTCCCGCATATTACAGAAGAAACTTCAGGTGGACGGAGGGAACGTATAGAAAATCCTAGTAATGGATATTGTTTTCAGACACCCAGACAACTCCCGCGGCCTGATAAATTCCTTGGGAAATTCACTGTATAAGATTCTCCGAGAAGAATCCGGATTCCGCCCTCTGAACCTGATGCGATATGTCTGGACCTCATTCCTGTGGTGGCTTCCCATCATGAAATGGAATGATAATATAATCCCCGAGCTCCTTCCAACAGAAACTCCTTTCTTATTCGAACCCATCGAACTCTCTTTCCCGGTGAGCGCATCCACGTGGTACCCGTTTTTTCCCTTTGAAGGAAAGGTTCACCCCCTGTATCCTACCCTCTTTATGTCCTTAATAGCCTACGGAACCTTATTCCCATTGCAGAAGAGCAAGTTATGATATAAATTCTAACAATTCGCATTAGAAACGACACTGTAATGTGGGGAATGGCTGTCTCGAAACCAACGTAAAATTTACGGCTTTTCGTAGTTTCGTAGAAGAGGATTGTGTCTTCCAGAACTTCACAGATATTACCGTCTCCAGCATTTACGACTAATACCTACATCTACAATTCTAAACCTACTATATATTACTAAAAGTAGAAGACCATGTACCAATATTAGTACACGTAACAATCAATTACAGCAACAATTTACACAGAAGACATGCACAGTCCTTAAAGGCTCATGGGTCCTTAAAGTAGTAGAGGGTGCGTGTGTGTGTGTGTGGTTTGATGTACCTAGTAGTAGTAATATTAGATGGCCCCATATGAACTTCATCAAAATCCGTCCAAAATTTCGATCCACGCTTGCGCGAATTCGTAGTTGCCTAGAATCTCGTAACTCCAGTTCTTTTCGACTGATTTCGGCGAAGTTTTCTGGGAAGTTCGACCTCTGGTGGTCCCCAATGAATTGCAGAGCAACCGGAATGATTCGTGGACACTGGAAAACTGTTTTCCAGTTATAGGTAACTAGTAAGGAATTTAATAGGCTGCAAACGGCGTGCTTTGGTGCACCAAAAATGGTGGAATCGCTGTCAGCTGGATGCACACCTTGGATTTTCAATTCCCTTTAATTTCACACGGGCGCTAATCGAGCTTGTTCTAAGCCAGGTATTTGTCAATAACGGTGTATTAGAATCTTTATGATGAGGCATAATATTGAAAAATGGTGATGATGATCGAGGGATCAACGACTCCAAACGAGATAAAATAATTTTGACCACCTCAATTTGAATATGTCGACAGGCTTCAATGCAATCGGTTATAAATGGAGGAGGAGGGGCAACGTCACGTGACTGATTGACAGTTCGGAGAACCGCGATATATCCGACGTCACGACGGTATTAGGATGATAGGACAGGAGACCCAAGGGAATTCGATGGCACGGTGTACGAGGAGAAAATTGTGACAAGAACGTTGATATAAAAAATGAGGTCCGTGGGGGAGGGGGGGAATAGGTATGGAACTGAGTGACAAGGAATTGACGTTTCGAGGAAAATCAATATCAGCCGGAAATCCAGTTAAAATCACATCCCAGTCTTCCGTGGCAACCCTTCAAAATTCCATGACCGAGTCACCAATTGTGAATACTCAGCAAATTGGCTACAGTCAATATAGCACAAATACCTACTTAACCCTCAAAACAATGAATTGAGTAACAACCAGAAAACATGATGTTGAGCTTTGATGGAAACAAAACCGTGGACTTTTTTGTATCACTAACGCAAACATTGAATCATGAATTTGTTTTGGACTTCGTACATTTGGGAGTTCAACTTTCTACTCCGTTGAACTGGGATACCAATTTTCCACTCTTGTCATTGAAACATTAGGAACCAAAATATCCCCTTCGCTTCGTAGCTTCTTATTTTATAACAATTTTTCAGGTCGCGAGACGCTTATGTTTGATTTACCACATACTCTTACTTGAGCGATGTAAGTCAATGTATGTATGTGGGTACGTAATTTGTAGATAATTACCTATACCTACATAACCCTTCGATGATGATGTAACCCGCACACAACTTAATCTTCTCTGGTGCAAGTTGGCTGCATGAAATGATCATTCTTCCTCATTGCCTTCAAGCGTGTCCTTCTTTGATGATCCACTTCGCGTTAATTAGCTACATGTCGTGGTATCCTCCCAGAACCACAACCTTGCTGTGTGAAATTAAGATCTCGCTAAATAAACCTAGAAGTGGGGACGGAAGTCGCAGGAGAGCTGAGGGACAACCTGGGGATCCCCACCATCCTCCACTACCTGGAGGATGGAGGGAGACCGCTCCCAAGCCTATAAAAACTCGCCTCCTTGCCTTTCTAGCCATTCTACGCTCTCCTCTAGTCGCTGACTACTCTCTCTCTCTCCTAGCTCCTCATCTGTCTCCTAACCTAAAAGATCCTGGGAATTGTGGTGGTCCGCCCATAACCAAATTTGGCAACGCTCCTAAAAGATTCCGAGCATGGTGGTGGTCCGCCCACAACCAAACCGTGCACATCCTCCCTCTCACCTCTCGTGGTGGATGTGTGCTCTTATACATTCGTCACACTACAGTATGTTTTTGTTTATTTATAACAGGGCCATATTGTGGCCTTCAAAAGGAAAAGACTGTGCGAGCCCATATAATTTTCTTCCATACTACTACGTATGCATGAGGGGATTCTCAGTTATACAAGTGGTAAATGTTTTAGAAGGGAGTTTTAGTAGGGTGTAAGTGGGTATATTTACAGGACAGAGTAGGTGGCTGGGTATTATATTACTTACATTAGGTAGGTATAGTATGATAGGTACATTACTGATAGATAGTGGGTATATTACTGATATAGAAAATATCAATCATACTAAATCATTATAATTTAAGTACGATGGTACCTATCTGAACCACTTTCAAGTCAACCTCTTTTCATAAAATTACCGCCATCGAAATGTTTGTGGAATGTAGTTATCATAGTGACATCAATCCTTCAGTATTACACTAGTACGTAGTACGCAAGGCGAGTTGAGAGAGTAGGCCTTGCTTAGTACGTCGGCATTCTTAGGAAGATGTGCTTGCACAAAACGTCCCCCGAGGCGTATGACGCCGCCAGCCGCTCCCCAAAGGTTCGAGAAGGACGCTTCCCAGTGATTCGAGGAGGTTTATTCTCTCATTAACAGAAGCTGGAGGCGAGAAGGGCGTAAAGGCCTCTAAACTACCACAAAATTAACGAGAGGGGATGACAAGCGAGACAGTGCCATATAATTTAACCCTCGTGAACCCTTGAGATAGGTGGCTTATTTTCTCTATATCCGATGGGCCAGGTGTCGTTGTAAATCCTATCACCTTCTCCCACCCCTCCTTCCTTTATGCCGTTACTGTAATAAACTCTTACCCCTTTGTTGGAACCTATAAACAGTATAAATCCATTCATTTATAATATTATGTATAAGGATATATTATGTTCGCGTTGCTTGAAGAAAATTTCAAGTTGGTACAATATTGAACCACGTTTTACTGTACTGTACTACCTACCTAGCTATACAAAGGAAGTTGTATGTCAGACGAAGAACAAAATGTTCTAACTATGTAGTAATGAGCGATTTTTCAAGGAAAGGTACCTCCTTATCTCTCTATCTCGACATTCTATATCACTTTTTGTCTAATAAATTACTATTAAAAATTACTACTAACTTTAACAACATGTTTTGGTGATTTTTTTGCATTCTTAGGTACCGATTAGGATTTAATTCCAGGGATAGATTCGGAATGCTCTGAAACGGATTTGTGCCCAAAAAATTTCAAAAATTTGTATAGCTTATTTTCTCCAAACATTTGTTAAAATAGCATAATATTATATAACATAAATAACATAAATTATATTCTTGAGTCGTTATCGATTTCTCGGATAATTTCAAGAAGCGAGAAAAATCGTTAAATGATCTTCTCGAAAAGGATTCGAATACTAAAACAATTTTTCTCGACCTTTAAAAACGTTTAGTTAATTAAAACAGGGAAAAACGGTGAAGAAAAAAAGGGCGTTCGAGATACTTCCGGCCGTTACTCTTAATTTATAAAGGCCGGTGTTTAAGGGAGGGCATTTATGTAAGAGGTGGGGGCGATGAAATGCGTGGTGGTGAGAAAAGGGGATTGGGCAGTGTACGAGGAATACCTACTGAATTCTATAGCAGATCCTGTTGGGTACATAGCAACGGTAGAAATTCGTTCATGACGGATGTACGATTAAATATAACACGATATACCTGTGGCAAAGCACCCCTTCCAACCCTATCCACTTTACTGGGGTCGTCCATAAATTATGCGAGCAGAATTATTGAGGTCAAAAATCACTCAAAATCGGGAAAATCGATAAAATCACCACTAATATATATATTTATGTAGGTGAATTTTTCCAAAAGTGGAGTAGAATGGTGAACAGTTCAGGTTAAGCAGCATGAGCGTAAATATGAGCGAATTTTCGACCTACTACCTTTATTCATATGTATGGCAATCGTTAACAATTTTTTACACACAAAAATGCCGTCGATTCGAATCCCAACGCCCCTTGTCCCAACCCATGGCGGTGAGGGAATAGGTAGACATGAGTGAAATGATCAGATCAATTTCTGATCCTCCTGAGGGGGCACCCCGTGGTAGAATAAATATCGGCTGTCCCCGATCACGTCCGCGACGCCCACAGGGCAGTTGGACGTAAAGCCCCAGCCTGTAATGATTTTTTACTAACTTACTTTTTACACGCACAAATATGCAAGTTTGAGAGGATAATGTTGTGATTTGTGGAGTTTTAAGTGACGTTTGGCCAGCCCTTATTCCTTAGTGTTTAACTTGCTACTTCCCTTAGGGCTTTTGGCAACGCCCTCCGCACCAGCCTTCTAATAAGAAGCAAGATATTTAAGGGAACAGCTAAATCACATTACAGCAAAAAACTTCCCCGAATTCAAACAGTAATTTCTCGCTCTGTTCCAAACACCCTGTGCTCTGAATTGTTATTGCCATTGCTCCAATTCCGAGGAAATCGCTTTCGGACGTGACCAGAATGTTAACCTGCGCACTTAGCTTCCTTGAGGGGCTTCTGACTCCAAAATTGTCTGCCGTTTGTCACTTAATCTATGTCAAGTGCCTGCAGATATTTTCTGTTGTCCTTGAAAGGGGTTTCGGGTGATGAGCTATAGGATATTAATTTATATATATGCATATCGCGTTTTGTCTCGTGTGCACTAGATATCAAGAAGGATCCAACGACTACTTGCATTATCGGTAACTGAAACAAACGGCAGTGCTAGCAAATATTCGAAGGAAAGAAGTCAACATTTCTAGTACCTACCTACCAAAATGAATTTGTCAAACGTTTTTCGTTGAAAACCCCGATTTTACAGCATTCTGAATCCAGCCCTGAACTTCAACGAAAATGTGTAATTTATGTAAGTTGAAGTGTGAAACCAGTTAACACGAGTATGGTTGCTTATATTTGTACGACTTCAGGTAACAGTTTGGGCAGAATACTCTGAATGTTGCAGGTTGTCCAATTTTCATTTTGACCCAGTAAAAGTACTGAACGTTGGATTACATGAAGCTTCCGCATGAAACTCTTCTTATGTAGAAGTAAGTGTGTTGGAATGGGGAGTTGGACTGAAATTTTTACGACGTTCCAACACAGTTTGAGTAGTGAGCACAAGGTTGAGTGGTCGAAGGGTTTCAAATTGTCCAATATTGTTCATTTTGTCCATTGAAAGTATTGAACTTTGAACAGTGAAGCTCTTCAGCTGAAATACAAGTCAGTATGTTGAAATATCTGATTCCGTCCAAATCTATTGCGAGAGGGTTGGGCTGATATTTTTACGATATTCTGATATTTTTACGACATTCTTAAAAATATCAGCTCGACTCACATAAAAATAAATTTGAGGAATCAGACATTTCAACACATTTGTTTGCATGACAAATATTTTTGGCTTATTTTTATAGACGTTTAATAGTTTTACAAGGTCGAAATGTAAAACTCGACCTTGTAAAACTATTAAACGTCGGACTACTTGATAGATTATTAGCAAATGTGTTGAAATATATTGATGATTCCTTCCAAATCGATTTCAAGTGAGTTTTGTTGATTTTGTTACGACATTTTGGTACAGTTGGCGCGAGCAATACAGTTGAGATATCAAAAGGTTTCAAATTGTCCAATATTGTTCATTTTGTCCATTGAAAGTATTGAACTTTGAACTACGTGAACAGTAAAGCTCTTCAGCTGAATTGCAAGTAAGTGTGGTGAAATATCTGATTCCGTCCAAATCTATTGCGAGAGGTTTGGGCTGATATTTTTACGATATTCTGATATTTTTACGACATTCTTAAAAATATCAGCTCGACTCACATAAAAATAAATTTGAGGAATCAGACATTTCAACACATTTGTTTGCATGACAAATATTTTTGGCTTATTTTTGTAGACGTTTAATAGTTTTACAAGGTCGAAATGTAAAACTCGACCTTGTAAAACTATTAAACGTCGGACTACTTGATAGATTATTAGCAAATGTGTTGAAATATGTTGATGATTTCTTCCAAATCGATTTCAAGTGAGTTTTGTTGATTTTGTTACGACATTTTGATACAGTTGGCGCGAGCAATACAGTTGAGATATCAAAAGGTTTCAAATTGTCCAATATTGTTCATTTTTACCTAGTAAATATTGGACGTTGGACTACATGAAGCTCTTCAGCATACACACAGATGTGTTGAAATGTCCAATTCCGTTCAAATTCATTTCAAGTGAGTCGAGCTGATGCTTTTACGATGTTCTTTCTAATGCTGTTTGAGCAATGAAACTTGAAAGGTTTCAGATTGTCCAGTATTGTTCATCGGGACCCCGTAAAAGTTTTGAACACTGGACTAAATTAAGCTCTTCAGCATAAATACAAGTAAATGTGTCGAAAATCCATTTCAAGTGAGCCGAGCTGATATTATAATGAAATATAGTTATTTCAATAGGGTATAATTATTATATGAAACTGAGTTGGTTGTTCTAGGAGTCCAACGTTTCTGACTGACGATAAGTAAAAAAGAAAGTACACAATTCACAGTGTAGGTGTTAGGTGCCTTATTGGTGTCTAGTGCCTTCCAAGAAAAATCATTCCTGGACCATCGCGTATAGCACAGTGATCCATCTATAGACGGTCGCAGTTTTTTTCATCAGAATATTCTTCTAGGATGAATGGACCAACATTGATCATAATGCGACTTCGAAATATAAATAACCGTTGGCTAATTACGTTTTCTCGAAGCACGTACAAACTAGAGAGCTTTTTACTTGAGAGCACGTACAAACGAGAGAGGTTTTAGATTGAGTTCTTTCAAGACCTCTTTGGACAAAATCGATAGTTAGTTTACCTGCAGAGGATGAAAAATTCATCGAGGTCTTTGCGTAGCCACCCACCAACTAATGGGTGGGACATTTACATCACAATGTACCGTACGTGCTGCTCTGTACATACATTCGAACTACCTTACCCAGGAATCTTTATCATCAGTAGTCAAATCATTATCAAGTAATTATTATCGTTCTTCTCTTGTATTCTGGAGAGTTAGGTACTTGAGCTCCCGTAAAAAGTTTCCTACGTTATTGCGACGTCGAATATTTGTAGACTGCAGAAGACAATAATTTCTACCACTTCCATGACTCCCGAATGACTGGGGACGTAGGGAGGGTGATTGATCGGCTTGGGATTAATGGACCCCTCGAGGTAATGATGTCACCGATGTTGAGGGGCGGAGGATAGAACGCCACTGGGAAATAATTTATTGTCCTTTCCATTCCCTGCCATCTTATAATGAATCGATCATCTTTAATGCAGTAGGAAGTCAGCATTCTATTAGTTTAATGTAATGAGAATTTCTATGAGCTGTCCCATAGGCAACTTGAAAGTCATTCTGAAAAATTACTAAAATTACTATTATGTTAGTAACGGATCTATTAGTACATGCATTTGATGTAATACTTCAGTCTGAAGCTAAGCGAGTGGTTGTGATTATATTGATGTCTAAGTCGTTGGATCGGTTGTCTAATAATGTCAAAAAGTGGATTTCTACAGTCGAGAAAAATATTTACATCACAGTATGACCAGCAACTTAGTATTTGTCTGTGCATGACACGGGGAAAGTGATTAAACCAACACCATTCCTTCCATTTACGTGTCGATGGTGATAATCACGTCTGGATATAACTTGAATCACTTGCGGCGGAGTAGTGGAAATCCATAGCAAAAAACGACAGAATAAAAAATAGAGATAGTCTATTTCCACGTAAACTAACAAACTGTAGACCGGTCTCGGTTGTTACACCAGCGTCAGTACACGATCAGTACACGATCGTGTACTGATGATGGTGTAACAACCGAAACCGGTCTACAGTTTGTTAGTTTACGTGGAAAAAGACTAATAATATTTTTATTCTGTAGTTTTTTCACGTCTGGATGCTCGTTGACGCTCGCACCTCAAAAAAAGTAAACACCCATCCTCTCCCATTATCAATTCTCTTAAAAAAGTTTTGTGGGTGTGAGTGGGGAATAATAAATACGTTGATCACCAACCAGCTTTTGCTACGAAACAACTATTTTGGCTCCAGTTCTTCTGCTAGACGCTCATCGTATTTGCTGGTGATGGAATATCTGTGTAGATACAGTTTATTTATTTGTAATTGAGCATTTTTGAAGAAAGGATTTGTTGTAAAATTTGTTTCTTGTTCGAAAGTCAGACTTGTTGCAACTCATTTGTCACAGTAGTTAAGGACAGAAATAGGCTGTTTCCGGCAGTGTGCCTATCTACGTTATATACCTATGTTATATTATTTATCTGGTATTCATTGAGGGGCTTGGTATTTATTGATGATTCATTTGGTCAAGCGAGCATCGAGACTACCTTTCTACTCAATGCAGGAGAGTGATTTCATCTCCCATCAAGTCAACTATTTTTCACTTGATAGAATATTATTATCAAAAAACTTTCCTTCCTCCATTTGAGGGCCCGAGAAAAATAAATAAAATTTAATGAAAATTAACTACATTTATGTTAGCACAAAACATTTCATCATCTATTACGGATTGTGTAACCACGGACGATCCAAATTCCTTCGGTGGACGATTTAAAGAAAACTGAATACTAGCTACTAATTTTGAACCGGGAAGAACATGATTTCTGTTCATTTAATCGATTTTAGCGAATTTTATAAGAAATGAGAGATAACGTTTGGTGTTTTATGTCCTCGTCTCGGAATAATTAGGTTGTCAATGTTGTTAGACAGTTTATTGATGGGATTCATAGAAAAGCAATGGAACATGAGTATGTCTGACCTAACTCAAGATCAAAGCCGAACGCTACCAGATGTGTGCATTCCTTCTCCTCTCTTACTCCCCACCACCCATTCCCTCACAGTACTTGTCAGTCTTAATAATAGACTAGGCGGGTTTTCTTATCTGAGCCCTTCGGCTTCATGCTACTCTCGTCAAAACTCACTCAGTGACCGCAACGTGTACCTAATAAACGCGTATCGATTAGATTCGGCGTTTAAAAAATAGCAGTAGAGAGGACTCCATAATAACAAACGACTTATCCCGTCTTTCTTTCCGAACAATTGAGATTCACAACAATCTGCAGCTTTTGAAGTGTTAACCCTTTGACTCCCAATGGGACAAATCGGGACATTTCTCACTTAAAAAATCCTAGCGGGACGAAAATTGCATAGATTCCAATCATTCAACGTCCCAGTTGTTCGTTAGGATCCCACCAACGCGAAGATACCTCAAACTGCCGCAAGAGTTCACCCCAAGTGGACCAGGACCCATTCTTATCAGTTGCGGCGTGGTTTTCTCTTCAGATTGGTGGTAGTGAATTGCGCCAGTTTCGGAAGGACCTCTAGGGCTGAATTTTCGTGTTTTTGCATCGAAACCTGTTTGACCTGTTAGTAAATCTACCCTACTAACTAGGAAAACTGTAAAAAGTTGCTGTCCCGGGGGTTCTGGGTACTGATATTGCTTATTTCTTTTTACCTGTTATCAGTGTGGGCTGTTGCATGATTTATGTTCAACCAACGTTATATTCCACCAATTTAGGCAACAGTACCATTCACTGTAGTTTTGTTCTTGCTAATAATGTTTTACTAAGTACCGACACGACATAGTACCATACATAACTACGTAGTTACCATGAAATGGTTATTTATAGCTACTGGGACAAGTTCTGTCCCAGTTGTATACCAGAGTCCACCAGTGGGTAGGTTGCATGGTGGCTGTTTTTAGGCTCGGCCGTCGGAGGCTCGGCCAAGGCCTTATGTTTTCATTTTTGTACTTATTACACGAATCTGTCAGAAAAAGTTGAAATTTCTGCTCCTTCAGGCAGTTGAGTATGTGTGTGTACGAATTTATGTGAACTGCCATAACTCATTACCCAATGGTCCAAATTGGCTCAAACGTTTATGGTAGTTCGGGGTTAGGTCTTAGTTGGTCCAACTGGAATTTCGTCGCATTCGGATCAGTACTGTGGTGTTCGTCGGCCTTTTTCGGCGTATCTATGTGTTGTGTTCATGCATCATGTACCTATCTACAGGATTCAATAATAGGAGTGAACTGCTAAGGCGGTGTGAAATAACTAAACAATATAAATGGAATAAACAAAACAAATGGAAATAAAACTAATTTTTACTTTCAAAAAAGTTCTATTACAATATTTCTGAATTTATACAACTGCTTATGTATTATAACCTATAGAACAAAATAATCCTTAGACCCTCAATTGGGTTGGATAGATGAGAGCAGTCTAACAAATTGGACAGATTTGGGAAATAATTGGTATTCAACTGGGACAGAATTAGGAGCCATGCACCACAACTGGGATTACTTTGTCCCACCCCATCATACAAATCTGCAATTGGGATACGTGTGGGAGAGCATATTCAAACCAATGGGACAGAACTGGGACATCAATGGTAAACAACTGGGACAAAATTTGGTGCCATACTCCATCACCGGGACATGTTTTGTCCCGCCCTGTAAAATTCACCCAAATGATCCCAATGACTCCAAATTTGGTCTGTGGCACCTCAAAGCTCCTTTCTATCGATTTCATCAAGAAAATCTTCGCAAATTCTTTTTTCTCAAAACTGGTAGTCAAAGGGTTAAAGTCCGTAAACTAGGAGCCTCACGTGAGACCGATTCGGTACCTGCGTTATTTTAATGGGATCCTGACCTCATTCACCTAATCTATAACTCTTACTTAACTATTTGGGATTTCTTCCTTTGGACTGAAGTGGAGAAACTCAATAAATTTTGTAACTCATAAATCAAAGCCTTGACTAGATTTGATCAGATGACTTGCAAGGGTACAATCCTTGTGTCCCTAAAATCTTTTTCATGCTGGCAGTCGGAAGACCCCAGTAAGTTCAAAACCAATCGTAGAGCGATTATGGATGGGTTTGCCAGAATAATGTGGCAACAAGATGTCGATAGAGCGACGGTATCTTCATTCACTGAGGTTTACATCCGTTTGACTCCAACCGATTGGTCCTCCGGCTTGCTATCTGAATTTTTACATGAACATTCAATGCAAAATATTAAGCCAGATCAGACTGTGTGGCTCAGAATGGTACTCAATCTATGAACGGGGAGTCAAGACATCTTTTGACATATCTGAGGGGTGCACGGCGTTTCATGTGTGTCTGAGGATGAAAATTCTTTGTTGCACTTTGTGGGTGATTGTTCCGGGGCTCGAAGCGAAAGGAAAAAAAAAAATACTTTGTGGGTGATTTTTTTGAAAGTGAGCTGCTGTCCACGGATAATATGATAAATGTCTTTGGTTGCAACCAAGAGCGAGGCGATTAAATTGTTTTCATACTTGGTGGCGATTTGCGACCTGATAGAGGAAGCTGAATACTGGTGCAAGTATGTTATAGCCCCGCCAATATCGATTGTATCGATTATCTCAAATACATCGATCCTTGTGGTATCGATGACGGCTCAATATGGCGTCCCGATGCCTACATCCCGGGTGCCGATATCAACTTACAAAATGAATACGGGAAGACCATTGTAAGGACACCAAAAAATAAGAGTGACTATAACATACTTGTACCATCTATTCAGAAGTCCCAAACAACCTGCTCATTCACGGGATGGTTTCTGGGATTGTTTATCTTTTTTGAGATGCGAGCGTTAGCAAGCATCCAGATCGCTTGACAATGCGAGCGGCGGAATGGGAACTAAACTTCTTGTACACCCACCGTCTTGTCTGATACACGTCATCGATACCACAAGGATCGATGTATTTGAGATAATCGATACAATCGATATTGGCGGGGCTATAACATACTTGTACCTGAATACTTACTGTGATGAATTTGAATTGGCGTATTTCATCACGAGTGATGTGAGGATATGCCCAGGCGGGTTATGAGCGAATCACCACCCTTCCCTGGGATCTTTTTGAGGGATGCTGCCGGGTAAGGTTATGGGCGGACCACCAGCAACACCCGGATCTTTTTGGATATGCCCAGGCGGGTTATGAGCGAATCACCACCCTTTCCTGGGATCTTTTAGGTTGTTTGGCTGTTGGTTATGGGCCACCAACCACCACCATGCACAGCATCTTTTAGGAGAGGAGAGAGAGATGAGGTAAAGAGGAGAGAGAGTAGTCAGCGACTAGAGGAGAGTGTAGAATGAGGAAAAAGAGGCAGGCGCCGGAACCAGGCTGGGCTTTCATCCCTTGCGTCTTTCGTCCCCACTGCTGCGTGTTTATTTGCGAGATCTAAAGTTGGCGAATAATGGTTGTGGGTCTGGGAGGATCCACGACACTTACCTAAGTTTTTGTTTCTTATGACTTGTTCATTGGGAAGTTCTGTATTTGACTTTTTATTTTCATTGACCGTTTTCATCGACTGTAATTTATTAGTAGTGTAAACTTCTACACGTTATATTTTTGGAAGTGCTTAATGTTGTTAACCTTTGTACGGTGATGTTGGAAGAGGAGTCTGTGTGTTTTTCCCCTTCAGTTTTCTTCAGTTTTGTTTTTGGCATTGTTTATGTTGAACTAACGCACCTACTTGTAATTGCTAATCATTGTAATAATCGCAAGATTTATACAAATAAACGCATAATAAAATAATAAATGAATCATTTTCATGCTTCTCATTTCTTTCTCTTAAATTCTTACCATTTCGACCACAGTACTCAATTCCAAAAGGCCACTTCAATTTACACTTCCTGCCCCACCTTTGTCTTCAACGCTAGTTCGGTTTTTAACTGAAACTAATGACGGTTTGAGATTATTTTTAGTTGCATATCCGTTTTTAAAACGTTCAGTACCCTCTGTATAGTAAAATTTGTTTAGCTAAATTCCGTTCACTTACTGTCAATCTTACCAACCAATCAGTCTTCCTGTCTGTTGATCCTACCTACAGTGGCAAGCCGCATGATTCTGAAATAGTAGGTGATATGAAGTTCTTTGAATGTTAATACGGATATATCGCTATAAGTGAGTGTCTCCTGTCTATGGAGACTCATGCTTTCTACTGTGCCTTTTACGTGCAGGTTTTCTTCTTCTTTTTGTTTTTAGCATTTAAAGTTTCAAGTCTTAAGGTCAAACGACAGTGACGCAAAGTGCCACCTGAGTCTAAGCATAACATTGGGAAATCACGTTGTTTTCCCGTGATTTCTAATCATCGTTCTTCAACACCAAGAAATCACAATAGTCCAGACCCTTTTCAAATCAAGCCGCCTAAAAGGATGACAATCCTCTCAGATGCTGCGCAAAACACTTCACGCCACGCGCTCGCCTCAAACGCCATTTCCTCCAGGTTTTCCGACGGATGTAATCTTTAAAACTCGCCCCGGTTTTCTTTTCTCCAGCCTTCGCTGAAAGTTTCCTTTTTTCACTAAGAGCAAAGATGTGATGGAAGGCTTTTGTTGTGGTGGAGCGCAGAGAAGCACAACATTGGTAACAGCTACGTCACCTCCAAACATCGCCGTTTGCTACAGCCCCACCCCACTATTTCTACGTCCTATTGTTGTTTTCGAAATGCATTTCAGATAAGAGTTTGATGCGTATGTAAATGCGATTGACGAGTTCCATTGATCGGGTTCCACATTTTTAGAAGTACTTCTTCTTTTACCACCTGTGAGCTTAGCTGAAAATGAATTTCAAATCTCGAACATTGAAAACTTCGAAAAATCATAGAAAAATAACTACTTATCGTAGGAGCGTGCGGTTGAACTCAAAATTCTCAGGATGGAATCCACTTTCATTTAAAAAAAATAAAAAAATAAAATAAATACGTGCAAATAGCCATTGGCAATACAAACCCGCGAGGCTACAAGTCATCCAAGTAGTTTTTAAACTACTTGGATGAAAAAGTCCAGTGATCTGTACACCCGCTTGGATGAGTGAGCGAATAGAGCGGACACAGCTAGTATTTATTAGATTAACGTAGATTACAGTAGATTAACGTATAAGATCATTTGGTTCCCATTCACCAACCGTACAGGCCTTTTTTTGCGAATTCTAAAAAAGTATCCATCTGTTTCACTCACCGGACGTAAAATTTTAAACTTCGTCAAAAATAACTAAGATCGTTTGTAACGAAGACAGAAGAGGAAGCTGATCGCGTTGATCTGTTGACAAGTTCCTCGGTTGAGTGTTGTGTGACTGTGATGTCAAACATATTCAAAACGCTTTTTTGCCCATTGATTGCCCGTTGTTTTTTGAAATTGTAGCAAATCTTTCAAATCTTAAGATAAATTTTTGTCCTCAACATTGTCCTCCGTTGTTATAATTGTTAGTAGGGCAAATAAGATGGGTATAGTACACCAATCGATGAGGCTGCTTTTCAAGAGAAATTTTTTTTGCAAATAACAAAGTTCAGCAAAAAGTTTAAAAAAATTGTCCAAGAACAGAATGAAAAGTTTTTCAGTGGGAAGTAATTTTCACTGTGAACTAATTTTGACTAGGAAAAGCAATTTTACTTTTTTATCTTTTTCAAACAAAAAAATTAAAAAATTAAAACTTTAATAAAAAGGTAAAAAAGTAAAATAGTTTTTCCCAATCTTAATTTTTTCAAAGTGAAAATTATTGCCCACTGAAAATTTTTCATTCTATTTGACAATTTTCAAAATTTGTTCAAAATTTTTATTATTTTCAATAACAAAAATTCTCTCGGTAATAGACGTATCGTTGTGTGATGGGCCATTCTTGTTTACCCTACTATTGTTGCCACACTCACTGGATGCACAATTCATATATTTGTATTAATTTTCGGCGAATGACAGTGAGTTTCGATGGCAAGCTTCCGCCACTGCCACTGTGGCGAGCTGTTGTTCCCCATTCCTATTGTTGGTTCGTTTTGATAAATGTCAGAGGGAATGCCGCACGGGCCACATTTAGGTACTATCCTAGGCATCTGGTACTAAATACTATTAGTCCTTAGGGCTGCTGAACACTTTTGACACGGCACTGCTACCTACAGTCACCGTGACTAGCTAGGGCCGCGGCGCCCCGTTCCCATTGGTTGTCCTTTGACAATGTGGCGAATGACGGTGATGCCTCATGCCAGGCTATAAAATTTATACTTGGAGGCGAAGGTTTTTTTACTCATATTTACTACAATTTTCATGGAAACATTAGTTACAAAAGCGCGAATTTCTACATAAATCCATATAGTAAATTTTGCTATGAGAAATTTACGGATGCTAGCATCCGCTCATTTCATCTCCAAAGCTGAGATGGGTAACAGTAAACGAGTGGTTAGCAAACAATGTGCTTAAATGTTGTCCCATTAAAAGAAAAACGGGTAGTCAAATAAAAATGCGTTCTAAACGAATGGGCTATACTATAAGGACATACAGCCCCGGGTTCCAACTAAATCCTGGTTCATTGGGTGGTCCGCTCATAAAGCACTGTGTAGAACCATCGCTCGGTTGCGTACAAATCATGGAGTCTGTGGAGCCTACCTACACCGCATCCACCCTGAAACCCTACCTCAATGAAGATTTTGCGAAATAGCAGTCGGAACACTCGAGCATCTGATCATGAAGTGCCCTTTATTTTACTGTGAAAGAGACGTTTTATTTTATTTTATTATTGATACTAATGCACTATGCCAATCATTTAATTATAGGTCCTTGCTTCGATCTGCAAATATTAACATCTCTATCTCTATATATTATAAAAACGAATCTCTGTGAGTCTGTCTGTCTGTCTGTCTGTCTTCCCACGGCCTAACGGCTCGACGGATATCGACCAAATTTGGCACGAATATCCAGTAGGCTCCCAAGTTGTGCAACGTCGCATTTTTAATTCCCTGACCATAGCGGAACTATGGTCGACCATGGTCAACTCCTGAATGGCTTGACGGATATCGACCAAATTTGGCACGAATATCCAGTAGGCTCCCAAGTTGTGCAACGTCGTATTTTTAATTCCCTGACCATAGCGGAACTATGGTCGACCATGGTCAACTTCGTTAATTGAAATGGTAACCCCTATTTTTTATCGCGTATTCGTAATCTACGTGAAATTCTATCTACGATCGACCCTTCGGACTACCCCCGCGGTCGACCATAGCGCATCCATGGGCCCCTCCATGGTCGAATCCCGAATTGCTCAACGGATATCGACCAAATTTGGCACCAATATCCGGTAGCCTCCCAAGTTGAACGTAGGCGCATTTTTAATTCCCTGACCATAGCGGAACTATGGTCGACCATGGTCAACTCCTGAATGGCTTGACGGATTTTGATAAAATTGGGCACAAATACCCGGTAGGCTATGGGATTTTTCCGTCGTTTGTTGGTTCCACGATACTGCGTACAGCGAATCTCGGATAGCGAGCGAAGCGAGCGGTCAGGCTAGTATATTATAAAAACGAATCTCTGTCTGTGTGTCTGTCTGTCTGTCTTGCCACGGCCAAACGGCTCGACGGATATCGACCAAATTTGGCACGGATGTCCAGTAGGCTCCCAAGTTGTGCAACGTCGCATTTTTAATTCCCTCACCATAGCGGAACTATGGTCGACCATGGTCAACTCCTGAATGGCTTGACGGATATCGACCAAATTTGGCACGAATATCCAGTAGGCTCCCAAGTTGTGCAACGTCGCATTTTTAATTCCCTGACCATAGCGGAACTATGGTTGACCATGGTCAACTCCTGAATGGCTTGACGGATATCGACCAAATTTGGCACGAATATCCAGTAGGCTCCCAAGTTGTGCAACGTCGCATTTTTAATTCCCTGACTTTAGCGGAACTATGGTCGACCATGGTCAACTTCGTTAATTGAAATGGTAACCCCTATTTTTTATCGCGTATTCGTAATCTACGTGAAATTCTATCTACGATCGACCCTTCGGACTACCCCCGCGGTCGACCATAGCGCATCCATGGGCCCCTCCATGGTCGAATCCCGAATTGCTCAACGGATATCGACCAAATTTGGCACGAATATCCAGTAGGCTCCCAAGTTGTGCAACGTCGTATTTTTAATTCCCTGACCATAGCGGAACTATGGTCGACCATGGTCAACTTCGTTAATTGAAATGGTAACCCCTATTTTTTATCGCGTATTCGTAATCTACGTGAAATTCTATCTACGATCGACCCTTCGGACTACCCCCGCGGTCGACCATAGCGCATCCATGGGCCCCTCCATGGTCGAATCCCGAATTGCTCAACGGATATCGACCAAATTTGGCACCAATATCCGGTAGCCTCCCAAGTTGAACGTAGGCGCATTTTTAATTCCCTGACCACAGCGGAAATATGGTCGACCATGGTCAACTCCTGAATGGCTTGACGGATTTTGATAAAATTGGGCACAAATACCCGGTAGGCTATGGGATTTTTCCGTCGTTTGTTGGTTCCACGATACTGCGTACAGCGAATCTCGGATAGCGAGCGAAGCGAGCGGTCAGGCTAGTAATATATATAAGGCTATAATATATCATTATTTGTCGGAATGTAATATTTCTGTTTAATTTTATTAGAATTGTTTATAACTAATTGTACATAACCATATGGCTGTAAAATGTGCTCCATTAATCTCAAATAAAATTTATATAAAAAAAAAAATAATAATAATACTGGAGACTTGACCCCTGCAATTAAATCTCCTCCTGAGGAGCGCACATTATGCTCTCGGTATTACTCAACAGCTGATTGCTTTACGTCTCACTATACGTCACCACCTGGAGCACTAGGTGTATTTATGTCTGTTCTTCTAATTAGCTAAGTTTCTGGGGCCTCGGCAGTTTTGTATGACGACGGCTCCGTTATATAAGGTGTAGTACGCTTATGCCTTGCTTCGCTAACTCTAATGAGGACCTTTCCCCGGTGTCACTTCATCACTTGTTTGCTTCCTTGTGGAAGCCTTTGAGATTGTACGGGGTATAAATGGAGGGCCAGACGGCAAAGTAGAGCCGTGAATTCAAAAACTCAACCGCCACTGTCAGCCCGGGGATTAAAAGTTCCATGAAAGCTTGCAACATAACGAAAGCAACACACTTTTTCCGAAAAAAGTACCTATGTGAATGTACCTGCATTAATTAATTTCCGATTGATATATCTGACAATTAGCCCGTTTTATTCTGAAAATTAGACAATAACCATAAACGATTTACTGCTATTTTTGGAAGCTTCCAATAACAACGCTTCTCGGAACCTACCACTCCCCCCCCCCCCCCTCTCTTACGAAGGCCGGGGACTTGATATTCTCCCTGGGACGGCAGTGGAAGAAGAAGAAGAAAAATAGTTTTATTTAAAGAACATACAACCTTCATTTACAAATATATACAAGTTATAGTAGGTTCCTTGGGAGTTGACTTTTTAAAAAGCACGAACTGGGAATTTACAAGTGTTCTTTATTTCGGAAAATACACGGAAGACTTCGTAGCGGTAAAATTACGGGGAACACGGAACACAGGGTTGATCGTACAGCAGCGAGCCGAGAACTGAAGGTTCGAGCTTGCTCGCAGGGGTTATATCGTCTATCATGACTGCGTCAGCAGTAAGTGTCGGTCGGGCGCTATAACTCTTCCCTCCCTATAGAAAAAATTGAAATTTAGAAGAAATTTCAATTTTTCAATTTCGACAAACAATCATGACACACTATACAACCTTACAGTAGCATAAAATGAGGTGGACACAGCTTGGTAGAAATTTTGTTTTACAATTAATTACAATACAAGTATACGATTAGTCCGATCAATTAATTAAATTACAATATAATTATACGATTAATATAATCATATACAACCAATACAACAATATAATTGTACAATCAATGTAAGTATAGAACAATATAAACATAATAACGTATGATAACCAGAATTGACAACATAATGATGGTAAACAGACGTAAAACTGACATGATTTTATGAACATGATAATTTGAGTTTCATTTCGGGTTAGGGGTTATTTTGTGAATTTGGAACGTTTCTTTTATGTTTATGGAAACGATATCCTGTGTACGCAAAGAATGATATAAGGCTGACGTACAATAGGATTGTCCAAGCACTGGGAGATATATGACTTATTATGAGTTCTTTTGTACTTGGTATGGGGACCGAAGGGGGTGATAATTGCTTTAGGGTTCTTAATTTCGTTATGGCAGTGGGTTTCTTATTCAAATCCCAATTATGCTTTTGGAACATGACCATGGAGGGGGTGTGGTTACTGTGGGAGGGTGGAGTCGTTAAAGTTTGATTCCTGTATTCTATGGTGCTCTTGCCCGGGGAGATAAGGAAAATTCCGTGGAGGGTCTTGAATTGTATATTATCATGGAGGATAATTTTTATCTGATCTTCGTAGGGGAATAAAAAGACGTAACGGTTTGTTTCTTCCAAGAATTCCACGTGATTTTGTGGTAGGTCTAATTGAATTAAGTCGCAACGACCGTTGATACCCTTAGTGAGAATGTCAGACTCGCAGTCATGTTCACCGGATAGCTGAAGGCTGTTAGGGCATAAGTAATAATCACGTCCGTATTCGCACGGTTTGTCGAGAAATCGTATCTCGTTTTTGGATTTTAGAGCATACTTGGCAGTGGGTAGGACAGTTGCATAATAATTGGGGATGAAGGTTGGTAGGGATTGAAGGAGAATCAAGTCGTAATGTGCAGGATGGACGATGGGGACATCCAGGAAATAGACGATTTCCTCGTAGCCTATGAAGCATGTTACCTTGATGTGATTTTGGATTTCCCATAGCGCTTCTCCTTCAAAGAGGGGTAACCTATCACCATAAAATGGTATTAAGTTTCTTAGGATTTTCTGTAGGGTTTCTGGTTTAATAATACTAGGGTGGAGTTTGCCTAATTTACAAAAAGTGACTGAATTTTCTATGTCTTGGGTCAGATCTGAAATTATTTGTAGCAACAGTAGATTATGCTCGAGTGCGTTTTCTACCTGTCCTGCATGGGTTGCAAGGGAACTTGCTTCCTTTAATCGCTCTATTTCGAAGGCCAGAATATCGTGATTGTAGTTGATATCTAAGATGGTCCTGTTCAATTCTTCTACAAATCCTTCGTTTATTGAGTAGTGATGACTAATTTGTTGGGACAGTATCTCTTGGTTTGTGTGTAGGTGTTGGAGGATCTGATTAAATTTTTCCTCGTCGTTGGCGTCTAAATTTCCCGTGATAAATTTGATTACGGAGCCTAAACCGTTAAGCAGTCCTCGCCTCTGACGGCGGGGTAAGGTTGAAGCAAATAATCTTCCTTCTATTATTTTTAGCATATGTTCAATGGCTTGAGTTCGAGTTCGAACTACCTTTTGGACTTCACTGTCAGTTTCTATTATCTGGTTAATGTCCTGGAAATGGGCTTTAATTTGGTTTACTTGATTGAGAATTCCTCCGAGCTGGTAGTAGTGAGTAACAGTGTGGTAATAGTGGATCGTTCGGGCGGAACCTAATCGAATGGGCAATAAACCTAAATTGGAGGTAATGTTTTCAATTTCTAATCCTTTGGTAATTAGTATAGTCGAGAGTGATAGAAGAACGGTGACGGCAGAGCGGCTGTCCATAATCCGTGGTTCAAGTCAGTAACGTCCTGGAATATTAAGGGTCATGAGCTAGAGTCGGAACCAGAGCTGGGTGGTGGGGAGTGGTAGGGTTTCCTTGCTATAGGAACAGGAATTCCAGAAGTACTGGGCTGAGGGGAGTCTATACGAGATAGCCTAGCTGGAGGGGTGTCTGGTGGTATGGGTAACGCTTTACGAGGGAATCTAGATGGAGGGGTGTCTGGTGGTATGGGTAACGCTTTGCGAGGCAACCTAACTGGTAGGATGTCCGGTGGTGCGGGCAATGATCCCTCAGGAGAAGGTAGAGGAACTGGGGAGGGAGTTGACTCCATTCTTGGGATTCTGGAGAGGTCTTTACAATGTCGTTTTGGGGCAGGGCTCGACGAGCTCGTCTCTGAAGGAGGCGGTCTCGAGTTGGGTGGCGACGGTAAGAGTCTATCCCGCTTTTGGCTGTTAGTCGGTGGGGGAAAGGAATAGAAAGTGGCCGTATGGGGAATCGTGGGGAGGTTAACGGGTGAAGGGAAACTGTCTTCGGAGGGTGAGTAACTAGAAGAACTAGACATCGGGGTTTGTGGTACTACTCTGGGCCTTTTGATGTTAGACATGTGGATCTTTGGTTGGGTGTTAGCATGCCGGGGTGTTATTTCGGCCGTATGCTTGGTTTTGTCCACGGACTTCACCTGTTCCGGGTTATACAGGGGTTTGGTCTTACTTTGAAGTTGTTTGGTCCTTACATAAACAGTGTCAGGGATTTCTGGAGGGTCTTCCCGAGTAGCATTTCTGTTTTCCGTTACCCTTTCCTTGAGTCGTGTGCCATTGTCCTTAATGTTTTGGTAGAGCGCTTTCATTTTTTCGCGGTGTTTGACGAGGTAATCGTTGGCGAGGCGTTCGTCCAAGTTTAACTTGAGGAGGTTTTCGTCTGAAATGTGACCTTGGATTATTTCGAACGGGGTCAGGGACGTTGTAGAATGGATCGAATTGTTGTATGCGATCAAGGCATACTGTACCCGGGTTTCCACATCGTCTCTTTTGAATGCTTCTTGGCAGTTCAGAAGCCGGAGATGTTCAATTACGGTCGAGTGGAATCGTTCGACAGGGCCATTCGAATCTGGGTGTTGGCTCGATATGAAGTGAGCATCAATATTGTGGTTAGCTAATAATTCCTTGACTAGGGAAGAGTTTAGGTCGGCCGCGTTATCGGAAATGAGTTTTTTGGGAATGCCATGGTGCGAGAAATATTTGAGCAAGGCTCGAACTACGTCGAGACTAGTATTAGTCGGTACCATGTACATTTGGGCGTATTTGGAAAAGGGGTCGAAAACGGTCAAGAATTTTGTTCGGTCTATGGTGATTTTGTCAATGTGCAGGGTCTCGAAAGGCCGGGATGCCGTGGGAGTCAAGTTATATTTGATTTTCAGGGGATGCCTGTCGTACTTAGTTCGTAGGCAGACGTCGCATTGGTTTATGAAGCTCTGAATGGTCGCTTTCTGGTTGGGCCAGAAATAGCTTCGTTTAAGATGTTCATACGTCTCAGGAATTCCTCGGTGATTAGTCTTACCTACATGATAGGACTTTATGAGTTCCTGGACGTCCTCTTCAGACTCAATGTCTTCCAATAATTTAGGAAATTTGGCCATGAGGATTTCTGACTCCTTGAATGTGCGAGTCATTATGGCAGCAAATCTCTGGAAGAATCGATCGTCTGGATCGTCATGGAAGTAGATCGCATAACGAACTTGGGGCCTGACATACTCCTTGACGAACTCGACTATGTCCTTGTCCAGATGGTAGTGGGATAGTTCCGCGGTCACTCGGGTTTTGGTGGAATTAAAAAGGTGCTTTATTGAGGGTTTCCGTGGGAGTGAGGTCACTAATTTGAATATTATCTGATTTTTGGCCTGGTTAACGGGTCCTTCTCTTACGGGGATTGTCATGGGCGGTATGTTAGTGGTAGTGTGTTCGGGGGCCGTCAAAGAGGGAGCTTGAGTGTCGGCGTGGACATCTAGAGATTGATTGCTTCCTCCAAGTGCTTGCCTAGAACGCGAGAATGTTGCCAGTATTTCGGAAATGGCTCGATTTTCGTTTTCTGCGGTTCTGGGGGAACTAGGGGCTGCGAGGAGTGCGTCCAGTTGCAATTCGGGGAGTTCCATTGGAATGCTCTCAAGCAACTCCTCGATATTGATCGGTGACATGGGATTTGCGGCTGGTGGATCTGACTCCAGGTGATTAAGCTCAATTCGAGAGAGAGCGTCAGCTACATAGTTGGACTTTCCAGGGTGGTAGTGGATTTCGAAGTTAAAATCACTGATTTTCAACCTCCATCGATAGAGTTTGGAGTTGGGGTCCTTCATTGCAAATAACCATTGCAATGGTTTATGGTCAGTGAATAACAGGAACTTCTGCCCGTATAGATAGTGGCGGAAGGCCTTCAGGGCATTTAGTACTGCAAGAAGTTCCTTTTCATTAGTAGCATATTTTTTCTCTGTCTCTGAGAGCGTTTTGCTGGTATAAGCAATTGGGAGATCAGAACCGTTAAAGTCTTGGCTCAAGACAGCGCCTGTAGCAAAATCGCTTGCATCACAAGTCACTCTGAACTGTTTGTTAAAGTCGGGGTATTTTAATATTGGGTCATTGCAAAGAAGCGTGGTACAAGTTTTGAAGCTTCTTTCGAATTCTGGGGACTTGGATGTTATTTTCCCATCCTTTTTCAAGGCGGAGGTCAGGGGTTTAGTCAGAGCAGCAAAGCCCTTGATAAACCTACGGTAGTAGCCAATGAGCCCTAAGAACCTTTTGATCTCGGTTCTTGTGCGAGGCATTGGGAATTTTTCGATCGCACGTATTTTCTCGGGGTTTGGTTTTACTCCATCGGGGGTTACTACGTGACCTAGATATGCTAACTCCCTTTTCAGAAATTCCGTCTTGTCTGGCTGGATTTTCAGGTTTGCCTGTCGAAGACGGTCGAAAATTTTCCTCAGACGAACAACGTGTTCTTGCAAACTAGCCGAGAATATTAAGATATCGTCGAGATAAACCAGACATATCTCATTATTCAAGCCCCTCAGACAGTTGTTCATCATTCGTTGGAATGTAGCCGGGGCGTTACACAAGCCAAAGGGCATTCTGAGGTATTCGTAATGTTGGTTGTCAGTGGAGAAAGCGGTTTTGGGAATTGAGTCTTCATCTAGTTCAATTTGATGAAAACCTTGTGCGAGGTCGAGGGTCGAAAAGTAATTGCAACGGCCAAGTTTGTCGAGGAGTTCGGATATGTTAGGTAGGGGAAACCGATCTGAGATCGTGGCTTCGTTTAATTTTCGGAAATCGATGACCATGCGATATTTGGTTTTTCCTGAAGCGTCCATTTTCTTTGGTACAATCCAAAGGGGCGCATTGTAGGGAGAGTTAGAAGGGCGTATGATTTTCTGGGCAAGTAGGTTGTCAACTTGTTTGGCCACTTCTTCTTTATAAATGTGGGGATACCTGTACGGTTTTACAAAGATGGGAATTTCGTCCTTTGTACGAATGTGGTGTTTGACCTCATTCGTGAAAGTCAAAGGACCTTCACTCTCTTGGAAAAGATCTGCATAGTCATGAATCAATTTTCTAATAGCCTTGTTCTCTTCGGGGTTTAGGTGGTCTAGTCTAAATTTCGAATAGTCTATCCAACGGTTTTGCTTACAGGAGGGGGAGGTATCGCAATAGTTGTTAAGGTTGTTTTCGGGTTCCTCATTTTTAAACTGTCCTTTAGGGATTGGTTCTGCATGGATTGGGTGAGTCAAGTGGAACCTAACAGGTTTTTCTTCTGAGTTCGTGACGTGTACAAATGCTTTTGAGTTCTTAACCCTCACTATGGCTGATGGTATTTGCAAACCAGGGAAATTGATAGAGTCGATCAAAGCTTCGCCATTCTCGACATTACCAATCTCTACCTGTACCTGCTGAATAGTCCTGGCATCGATTAGGAATGACACAGTATTTTCCTCGGGGCACAGACATCCGTTCGCAAAGTAGAGGGGTAAGTTGACGTTTGGTGTACGCAGCAAGTTATTTTTCAGGTCCACGGAAGCATTTAGTGTCCGTAAGTTGTCTAGTCCCAATAGTGCTTGGAAGTGGCTATGGAAATTGAATAATCGGAAGGGGAGATTGAGATGTTTTTCATTGAAAATTTCCCCACAAGGCATCAGGGTCATTTCCGTTATTGTGGACGAGCCGTGGGCTGTCTTAACTATACCCGATGCCGGTTGGATTTTCTTTTTGAAATAATTATGCGCTGTTTTTGGGAGAACGAAGGATCGAGTTGATCCGGTGTCGATTAGGAATTTTATCCCAGTTTTTGGGCAAACTATGAAAGGTAATTGGTAGCCGATGTGATTTAATTCGATGTGTTCTGGTTCAAATTTTTCGATGGGAGCTTTTGATTTAGGGGCAGGTTTTAACATTGGTATAGGATTTAATTTGGGAGCAGTTGCGGGGGCCGAAAAGGTTGGAGCGGGAGCTGACATTACTGTTGGGTGACCTCTGACGGGTCCTGAGGTTGTCCTAAAAAATGGTCCTGTGTGTGGTTCTGGTCGTCTTCAGTTGGAGGTTGGTCCTCCACTGATAAATTTTCGAATGTTTGAATTAGGTTGGGGTCATAGTACACCGGGGCTTGCAGGAAAGGGTCATAAACGAAATATCCTGAATTTGGCGAATACTCAGGGGTTTCGGGTTGCCGAATTTCCGAGTCTTCACACTGCATTTCTACATTGTGAAGGTTGCTCTTTGAGTGATCCTGACTGGAAGAGCGTGAGAGTTGGTGGGACCATGGTCGATTTGGAAGCGATTGTCTTTTGGGGGGTTGCTGACCTGGCGTAGCGGGTCTTTGGTTGAAAGAGTGGTGAACTGGTGGTCTATGAAAATTTTGGTAATGCCTGAAGGGCTGGTTGTAGGGTGTTGATGAAGGTCGGTAATTGTTATTCGGGCCAGAGGGACGGAATTGAGGAGTGGCGGGGCCGGTTTTTTGTGGCGGGGCTAATTTGGGTTTAGTTCTAAACTGAAACTCGTTTGTCAAAATCGCCATGCATTCTGCTAGGGTTGCTGGGTTCCTTGCTCGGATCAGAGATCCTACTGAATCATCCAGTCCCGTTACAAACACTCGAAGGGCTAAGCCCTGCACGAAGTCAACAAGTTCTTGCGAACTTTGTTCCTTCTGCAAGGAGGCGATGGTACTGTTTAAAATTGCCTCTAATCGAGAATAAAATTCAAAGCAACTTTCAGTCTGTTTCTGCCTGAGACGGGCTAGTTCCGCTGTAAGAGTGAACTTGTCCCTGCGATCTCCGTACGACTCCAGTAAGACGGAGCGTAACTCCGCCCAGTTGTGAGGGTCGGCAGCGAAAACGCGTTTCGCTGGATCGCCTTTGATTCTTGATAGGATGCCCTCGAATAACAAATCGTTTTGTAGGGTATTTTGGTTTGTGGGGTCAAAGAAATGGTTGAAAAGTTTATCGCATACCGTTATAAATCTGGTAAGGATAAGGGGATCGGTGGCGTTAAAGTCTGGGAGCAATGCGAAATGTGATTCCTTTAATGTTGGAAAGGGCATAGAATTTTGGCTTCTTAAAGGGAGATTGAAATTTTGCCTACTCGTAATCGGGGTTCCGACGGAATTTTGTTCGTTTCCCGCGCTTGTTCCTTGGTGGGTTTCCGATGAACCTTCCATTTCGGTGCTGTCTAATCTGGACCAACGGAGTGTTCTAATCCAATCAATATAAGGATCGGACCTCGAACGAGACGATGATTTCGTAGTTTTGGGAATTTTGGACAGCCTTGTACAATACTATAGGTAGGTTGTAAAATGTGGCGACAGATAATGTGACAAAATATGACAGAAATATGACAGAAAATGTGACAAAATAGGAAACAATTATGAAAAGCTGAAAAGATAAATATGTTATGCAGTTAAGTTCAGAGATTCTTCAATCGAGAGGTTCGTTGGATCTGCTTCGAGATGATTTAAAGGGCGTCGGATGTTGTAACTGGAGAGTTGTTGATAAGATTCTACGAAGTGTGACTGAAGCGAGCGGACTGCGTCCTTTCCGATGATTTTTTTTTTTTTTTTTAAATTTTATTTTTATTTTATTTGTTTGTTTTGTTTTAATTCTAGAAGGGCTTCTCTTGGAAGCTACTAACCACTCATGGGTTTGATAATTGAATTTAATTATTTAATTTTGAGGTTTCTTAAATTTACAGGCGGGGGATGCCTGGCTTCGGTAATCAGGGCAGATTGGATCGAAGTCTTTTCAGACGGGCGTGTCTGACTTCACTAGTCAACGACTGGAATGAAGATTTTGTGAAATGACCGGGCTTGGTCAGTACTAGGAACTATATGGGTCAAGATTACCTATAGAATCCTAGGAGTTCTTGGCAAGCTGCTGAGATAGTATACCTGGTATGGTAATCCGATATTCCCTGAAGTCTGCGTGATCGGCGAAGTGGAGAGCCGATGCACTTTATCCGATTGTAATTCCGATGCACTTTCACTTATCACAGTTCGGTTGACGAACTCCCGGGCACTTGAAGGCTTCGACGAAATTTCCGCGGAGACGATGGTCGGTCGCGAATATAATTTCTGAGTGTCGAAATTGTGTCTCCAAATGTCCTCCAGTGACTGCGTCAGTTATAGTAGGTTCCTTGGGAGTTGACTTTTTAAAAAGCACGAACTGGGAATTTACAAGTGTTCTTTATTTCGGAAAATACACGGAAGACTTCGTAGCGGTAAAATTACGGGGAACACGGAACACAGGGTTGATCGTACAGCAGCGAGCCGAGAACTGAAGGTTCGAGCTTGCTCGCAGGGGTTATATCGTCTATCATGACTGCGTCAGCAGTAAGTGTCGGTCGGGCGCTATAACTTACATATAAAACAAATAGGATTGGGCGAATCCGCCATGAATCCGGGTTCACCGGTACAAAAAGAAATTCATATTCAACGGGAGCCTATTTACTTGTTTTCTCCTCAAAACTAATCACAAAAGGCAAAAGACAAAGACAAAAACTAGTAATTAAATTCGGCAACTAAAGCATTTCTGTAGGACCTCACAAACTTATAAAATACCGGATCGGGGTTGACCCGTTTATTATTTCCATTAATTCTGGACGAACAAAAAATCCCTTACCGAAATATCTAAATCTAAATTCCGACAGGATCGGGCATCTGCAAAGGCAGTGGTAAATTATCCTCGTTTTGGCCTGTGTTGCACATTGAACATTTTGCCTCTTGAGTACCTCGATTCCATATCTTGCAATTCAAGTTTAATTGTTCACAGCGAATCTTAATAGTCAACTTAGCAGCTGCCTGGTGTAAATCCTTATGTTTCATAACAAATGGAGTCTCAACACATTTGTACAGTAAGTAGTTATCCGAACTCAATGCCAAATTTTTCCATTCGATATTTTCCATCTCTACCTCTTTGCCTAACAACGCGTTCGATACATCCTTAATATTGATGCAGGGCCAAACTCGATACCATCTAAAACCACTCCATGCTTCAACGCCATGCGTTTCCAACTCGCATACCAGAATGCCTCATGTCTACCACATTCTTTTGCGGGGACGACAGTGGTGGTACACACATATGGCGAAACACGTCCCCAACGTTGACTCTGTTCGTCCATTTGCACTCGAAGATTCCGGCTCAAATATTTATATTTTATTCACAAAAAAATCCCCGTTGTTTACAAAATAATTCAATTTCAATCAGACAAATACTCATGTGACATAAATATACATCACTTATAACATAATTATCTTATCCCTAAGGTCAACGACCCGAATGATCTTTGTCATGGCGTTATACCTAGTCCCCATCATCGCCATCAACCTTCACAGACACTCACGCGTTTTGTCATGGTGTTATACTCGTACCTAGGCAGTGATAAAAACACATTCAGTCGTGTTCTTCCTTTTGCCGTTTGGTCTACTCTTTGAGTACAGATAACATGGAAAGCCATTTTTTCTTATCCCCACAACGTAGGCGCAGACGGCCAACCATACGTGACGTGAAAAAAGCAGTTACTCGTTTGGCGCCATTTGCTGTAACTACAGAGATGAAGGCAATTTTATTCATATCATCAACTGCAGCTGAAAATTTCATTTCCGCAAGTGTCCTAATGAACGAATTGAACAACCAAAGATTGATCACACGAACAAGACTGTCGGCCATACTGTTAGCGTCACAGGAATAAAGTGATTTTTGTGTTTTCGATTGAAAAGTCTTTCATTATTTATCGAAACTTGTTGCAAAACGCCACTTCATCACTGTGCTAATTTTTAATCCCAAATCTTATTTGACTGCTATTTCTCATTGATCTTTACCATAAATTTAGGTAGGTATCTACCCTCTTCAAGTTTTCATGATTTACAATAAATTAACATTATTCTTCCTTGTTACAGGTAATTTTCCATGACTCTTCACCTTCACCTGCAAGTAGGTACCATTAATATCATTAATTACTAACCGGATCCACCAACAAAAATCGTTCACCTCTCGTTCGAAAGCTTTCAGTCTAATTGAATACCTCAAGTCCACAATCTCCTGAAACATAAATTAAACACATAAAACCTTGTGTACTAGAAAAAACTGTCTGCCATATCGACTAGGTCCTTTTGGTTTATTATTCTGCGAATAATACACCTATGTATTCGCTAAGCAAAAAATTTTTATAACACCCCCTCAAAATTTTTTCTTTTCCGTTTCAAGGTGCGTAGATTCCTAAAATGCAATGTCCGTCCGCCGTACGCCGTATCACGTGTACCGGCCTCATTTTCGGTCTCAAAAACTCGTTCTTTCGCACACATGCTCTATTTGGGCCCTACTTGTGTCCCGAAACTTTTCAACCCGATCGGAATATACCCAGGGGTGTTATGAGTGAAAATGTGTATAAAAATAGGTACTTTTTGTGTTTTAGTAGCATGTTAGTAAAATGAGCTTTTGAGGTATCGTTTTCCATGTTTTTGTGGACGAGAAGACCGAATATGAAGTCAATTTTGACAAAGGAGTGGAAAATTGAGGATGTACCAGATGTTCAGCTCCAAAATTTGATTTTTTATGAGTCAAAAAAACCAGTCATGCAGCATGACTTAATGAGCGAATTTTCAAAGAAATATTCGAATTAATGGCTATGGTTTTGAATAAAGGAAAACTTCGGTCTAAAATTTGGTTTTCTATGTATATTCTCTTCGTATTTATTTTGATTTGTACGTTTTGTCCATCCTGATTCTACCGTTTGTTATGAGTAGATTCCTTGTTCCTTCTGAATGGCCTTTCCTCTTGACTACGATTTCAGGCCTGGTATCTAAAATCAGTTCAAGATTTGCTCTACTAGGTAGGTAGATCCTTCCTTCTTCATTGATATTATTTTTATCATGTTAAGTACCTACCTACCTTTGAATATCAAATATTCGTATGATACTGATAATAAATTGATAAGATACCTACCTAACCTTCTTCCTCCTACTGTTAGTACCTAAATTGAATAATTTGAAATAGATTTTTTCTTTCGTCTTCCTTCTAGTAATACGTGGGCCGGTACTTGTCTATCTATGAAGGTATCATAACAATTATATGTCAAATGGGAAATTCAAGGAGTTGTACTAATCGTTTGCCTCCCCCTTTTTTGCTTCGAACTCTCGTCTTCAATTAATACTTCTCACATTTTTCAATCTGACCACTCTAAGGGGGTGGGGGGGGGGGGGGGTAAGAGTTTAAAGATTATCCTAGTTTTGGGTAATTTTTGCGCACTTTAAATGCTCTAATTTAAGAACGGATTTAGATATCTAAAATCCGATTTCACTATCGTGTTCAGCGTGCAAAAACCTTTAAAATGAGGGGTCACTTGTTAGAAAATAACATTTTGGGGATTTTTGGGTAATTTTTGCGCACTTTAAATGCTCTAATTTGAGAACGGATCAAGATATCTAAAATCCGATTCCACCATCGTGTTCAGCGTGCAAAAACCTTTAAAATGAGGGGTCACTTGTTGGAAAATAACATTTTGGGGATTTTTGGGTAATTTTTGCGCACTTTAAATGCTCTAATTTGAGAACGGATCAAGATATCTAAAATCCGATTCCACCATCGTGTTCAGCGTGCAAAAACCTTTAAAATGAGGGGTCACTTGTTAGAAAATAACATTTTGGGGATTTTTAGGTAATTTTTGCGCACTTTAAATGCTCTAATTTGAGAACGGATCAAGATATCTAAAATCCGATTCCACCATCGTGTTCAGCGTGCAAAAACCTTTAAAATGAGGGGTCACTTGTTGGAAAATAACATTTTGGGGATTTTTGGGTAATTTTTGCGCACTTTAAATGCGCCAAAACCCTCCTTAGAGTAGGCCAATTTCGCCCATCTTCGAACTTAGCCTTTCGATTGCCAAGATAGATTTTTTGTGCAAATTTGAGCTGTTTATCTCAATTCTATCGAGAGTTATCGTCTGGAGTGACACATATATAAATAAATAAATATATATATATATATATACATATAAAAAAGTGTTAAATTTCAGGAATCGTTTTAGAATGGTCTGAAACGGATTTCTATGAAGAAAATTTCCAAAAATTTATATTATTTAAATTTCGAAGCCATTGCAATAGCTTCATTTTCTTTGAAAATTCGCTAAAAAGTGTTAAATTTCAGGAATCGTTTTAGAATGGTCTGAAACGGATTTCTATGAAGAAAATTTCCAAAAATTTATATTATTTAAATTTCGAAGCCATTGCAATAGCTTCATTTTCTTTGAAAATTCGCTAAAACCTGCGAAATCGTCTGAAATCACCATCAATTTGTAGAATAGAACTAGGAAAAGTTTCAACACGTGGATCAAGACGGTTAAATGGCACTACCAATGATCAAAGATAATTTGAAAAAAAAAAAAAAAAGGAGCGTACCTAATTTAAGTTTTAGGGGCCAAAATTGGTGGAAACAACCAGAAATAGCTATTTCAATTATTTTGCATGAAAGTAACAATAAATGAACAGCCAGCATTTCTGTAGGTATGTCCAATAGAATAATAAACCCATGTGACAAGGACTTTACAGGGTTTTTGGTTTATTATTCTGTGAATAATACACCTATGTATTCGCTCAGCAAAAAATTTTTATAACACCCCCTCAAACTTTTTTCTTTTCCGTTTCAAGGTGATTAGATTCCAAAAATGCAATGTCCGTCCGCCGTACGCCGTACGCCGTCCACCGTATCACGTGTACCGGCTTCATTTTAGGTCTAAAAAAAGTCGTTCTTTCGCACAGATGCTCCATTTGGGCCCTAGTTGTGTCCCGAAACTTTTCAGCCTGATCGGAATATACCCAGGGATGTTATGAGTGAAAATGTGCACAAAAATAGGTACTTTTTTTGTTTTAGTAGCATGTTAGTAACATGAGCTTTTGAGGTATCGTTTTCCATGTTTTTGGGGATGAGAAGAAAATTGAGTTCTACCGAATGTTCAGCTCCAGAAATTGATTTTTTATGAGTGAAAAACCTGGGAAATCGTCTGAAATCACCATCCGTTTGTATAATAACACTGGGAAAAGTGTCAACACGTGGATCAAGACGATTAAATGGCACTACCAATGATCAAAGATAGTTAAAAAAAAAGAAAAAAAGGAGCATACCTAATTTGTGTTTTAGGGGCCAAAATTAATAGAAACCATCAGAAATAGCTATTTTGATTATTGCGTATGAAAGAAACAATAAATGAACAGCCAAAATTTCTGTAGGTATTTCCAGTAGAATAATAAACCCATGTGACAAGGACTTTGCAGCGTTTTTTTATCTGCTATGATGGAGACCTTCTGTCTTGTCTGGTAGCGCGACTGGCACTGCCTCCTCTATCCACATTTTCTAAACTCTTTTCCAAAGAATGTAATCTTGGTGAACTTTCATTTTACAAACTTCGCATTCTGATTTGGCAAAATAAATGCATGCCTGCGTTTCAGCTACGAGAAACCGTTATGGAAGCAGAAAGACTTTTGAGTGACGTAATCCAGTAGAATTTACCTAAGTGATGGAGTGGGCTTCAGCAGTAAAATAAGGGAGAGAAAAAATGATGGAATGAGGGTTCTCGCCCGTGTTGGGTGAACTCTAACTCGACTCAAACTGCCAGTTTGTTCTTGTTGTCCCGAAGGGGATTAAGGGATCGATTCCCCACCGACTGTGCATACTTTCTGGAACTCTTGTTATAAGGAAGGTCTTGTAGGTAAAGTTACAACCTCATTGTTGAGTATTCCCTGAAGAAAGGTTAGAGAAGAGCCGTTTTGCCTTCAAAGTGGACAAGCTTGCGAAGGACTTAGGAGTTACACGGTTTGAATCACTTGTGAATAGCCGTCAAGAACTCTAATTCGGCTGTTTCAACACCGATGAAAAATTCAACTGTTGAAGCCTTCATGTAACTGGCGAATCATATTCGTGATCGAAATACGTTACCTTATATTAGGTGATGTTTGCATGGCCATTGCAGGGATTTCTTTTTTCCAAGAAGTAGAAATGTTTAAGGGAGCTGAATTCTTTTTCGAGGTTGAAAGTGCAAATAGCGCAACCCCTACAATAATTGGCCCTTAGGTTACTTCTTCCAACTTCGCAGTTTGTATATGGTTTCGATAAAATTCTTTTTATTTTATTAGCTAACGAGGAACTTGTACACTTTTTTGTTTATTGCAGAAAGCAAAAGGGTAGTTATCCAATTTAAGATGGGAAAAGATTTTATAAAAATTACTCGTAACCCGTAAATGATTCCGTAAATTATCCCTAAAATCATAATAATTTTGAAGTAAACCATGTTTACTAAACCTGCATAAAACTATGTTTACTAACTTAAATAAACTACGTTTATTAAATAACTGAGTCTTGGTTTAAAAACATTTTTGTGTGAAAGAGCGCAAAATTAAGAAATCACACCAAGCAGCGTTATAATGTCTTTTCTGATGATGATGAAGAAAGAACAAGCGAGAATGATTCTTAATTAACTACCTATTGTCAAGATAAAGCTTGTGATACAACATGAAAATGTCTCACTGTGTTGCGGACTTGTGCGTAAGCGTTTTCTTTCTGTCAAATTTACCTATATAGATGCTCCTTCTGCGTAGATCACTGTTGGTAGATGTTTGTGATTTTCAGAGGGAGTGGGGAAGGGTTATCCTGTAGGTAGCCTAAATTTACTTAGGTAGGTACCTATCACTTTGTTGCACTTCAGTTTAGTAGGCCCGGTGCTCTGTTTCGTTTGAGTCGTCTTGGTTGAAACCACGATTACAGGCTTCCAAATATAGTACCTACCTAGTGGTCGGATAGTTTGAAATAGAGACGTGGAGGCGGTTGATGGTGGTTTTCATGACTTCCTCAACTTACAAGGTCTCTGTGGAGATCATTGTTTCTGACGCACCGCATGTGCATCCATTATGAGGCCAGGCGCTCTGTTCTGCTGTATCTGGACCTTGTTTTTGGGGCTTACTCGCCGAAACACGGGCAGAAGAGGAGTGGGGCCTTTCGATAGGAATAAAATCAGGATGCTCGTTAGAATGCTGGAGTGACCCTAATTAGATATGCACGTTACCATAACAAAACCCCAGGAAGACTCTGGGGCAGCGCAAGGCAAACGGAGCTGTGCAGCGTTCCAAATGCAGAATTAACGATGTAACTTATCCTCTCCACGTGGTGCAGAAGGAAAAGTAAAGGAAAGCTAGAAGAACAAGTAAGAACCCTTCTTTTGTAGAAAACGTGGGGGGTAATAAGATTAATGGAAAGTTTGGAAGGGGAAATCCGGTTGGCAGATCGGATCCCTTCTTTTGTGACGTTACCGTACAGCTTCCTCGCTCTTTTTAAACTCTTTTCACAACAGTAGAGGTCTCCTCAGTTGAGTATAAGAAGGGAAATTCGTTAACAAAAAGCCGTATCATCGTACCGCCATTTTTTAAATTTTCTTCTCTTCAGTTTTTCCTCGAGTTTTCCCTCAACATTGCTGCGTCGGGGGGGGGGGGGGGGGGGGGGGGGGTTCGCGGAAGATTATAAATTAAATAAAATATGAACAGAACGGGTTAATGAAGGATACATAATTATATTGTTTCATTTGAAGAAAGATTTTATTGTGGATTTTGTTGATAGGTACTTTTTCAACTTGAACAAATCTGGTTAGGTGTCTCAGGGATCATGCGGGTCGGGCCCTAGATAGTCCCGTGTGAATTTCGGAACGATCGAATCACTGGTATGCCCCTTGCTCATGCGCAAACACGAAATCTGAGACGCAACTTCCCACATACCTATGGCACTTACATATTGCTCATACCTCACATACTTATGGCACGTGCTGCGAGAAAAATTTCCTGTCATACCTATGGCGCAATTTTGATGAAACACTATTTTACTCAAATTCATTTCACCGCCGTTGCATGACTACAGGTCTTATAAACAAAGTACTTCACCCACCCTCGTTTTCTGGTCAAACCAGAGATCAAGTATTGCTTTAACAAGAATCGAGTAATCGAAAAAACTAGGTTATTATCAAACAACGTAATATGGCCATTCTTTTCAAACTGGCATAGTTTTGCTGAAGATAATTAAGTACCTATCCTTTTACTATCAAAATTCCGCAGTCCATTCATGCCGGGAGCGTTTATTTATTCTCTTTAGAAACCAGGACATCAAGACTGTTGGAGAGGGAGGAAAATACTCGTTCAAATAATCTGGAGGTACATGCGACAGGTTTTCAGTATTTCCACCTTTAGATGACATGCCAAGGCTGGCTGACGTGTGCTGACACGTTAAATTAATAACCTTGTTGGCAAGTTCATTTTCGCTTCATTTCAACTTTCCAAAACTCTGGTTTGGCAGTCCCTCTCAGATTTATCGTTGCGGCACGAAGTGGAACTGAAGTTGTCACCGAACTCAACTCTTGGTGTGAAACCCGAGTTCCAACCAGTTCGCACAACCCGGTGAATTGGGCTGTGGACTCCATTTCCACGTGATTCTTCATTCGAGGCATTAAAACGGGTGCAGAAAACGTGACGTGGGTGAAGAGGGCTTTAGGCAAGGGCTTGGGCGTTAATCAATCCCCAGAGGTCACTTTCGTCTCGAGTTACCAACCGAGAGGAGTTTGCTCTTTTAATAAAATAAAAAACACGATGTGAACCCGCTCCTTAGTGAGAGGGGATAATTTTCCAGGCTAAAGAAGGGTAATTTTTACTGTAGGTCAAAACGCAGCAAATTGTTACGCAACGGTTTATTATTTTTCTGTATAGATAGCACTTCTGCGTAGATCACTGAATACCTATACGCTTATGGACCTTGAATTAGTTGGGTAGTTTTTTGGGGTGGGGTAATTTCCTCAGTTACCATGAACGAAAATGAATGAAATTTGGTTTGTAGGTCCCATCTGGGGTCTAGTTGGGCTGCGAAGCTCGGCGTTACTGCCATTCATCTCTAAGGCCCCCATCCACGGTCAAACAATTTGCGCAAATTTGGTGTTTGTGCAAATGCCTGTTTGCACCAACATGAGCCCATCCACTTTTCAAACCGTTGTGCAAACATCAGTTTCGTTTTCAACATCCTGTGAGCATGTCAGACACGGATACTCGTCACTTTTAACCTTCCGCAGTTCGGGTAAACCGCGATAGCACTCAATAAACTCCCTCCAAAATTCTCGCCATTCACCTTCTTTTGTCGTCATATTCTGAAAAAGTAAACAACAGTAAACTGAAAAAAAAAATCAAAAATAACTTTCTACTCGACCATTAACATACTACGTTGAATTGAAACACTATGGAACTTGGAACAGGCCAAAAACGAAAATGAAACAAAAATAATAATTAAAAAAACTTACCGAATCCGAGGAAGAGGCGAAAAGGCGTCTGTTCACGAAGGGGAAAAGGCGTAGACTGATCCGAAGTTTGCACAATACTATCATCCACGGTCAAACAGGTAGTCAAACAAGGGTCGTTTGCGCAAAAGATTTCGATCCAGACCGATTTTACTCAAACAGTTTGCACAACCATCAAACAGTTCCATCGACGATCAAATTATTTGCTCAAACACCGAATTTGCGCAAATTGTTTGACCGTGGATGGGGGCCTTTAAGGGATGAAAAATAGGGGTTGAAATTTCAGAACGCTGTAGCTGGAAACTTCCAATAGAAGGGTACGGGTTTCTATGACGTTTTTTGAATTGATTCCGAACTTTAGGATTTGTTGAGACCACCCGGTACGTCCAGCCGTTCGTTCACAGTAAGGCTCCGAAGTTCAAACCGGAAAACGTCGTCAACATGAGTGTGAATCATACGGTATATATATCTCCAGCCCAGATAATATCATCGATAGGGAAGAGCTGTTTGTTTTGAAGAAAGATGTTCTTTCGGATTTTGTTGATAGGTACCTGATTTTTTTACCTATTTGTTGTACATGTTTGTTGTTTATGGCCAGTCGAGTTTGTTTTTCCATTATAAATTATTATGAGTAGTTCTTTGAAGAAAGATGTTCTTTCGGATTTTGTTGATAGGTACCTGATTTTTTTTACCTATTTGTTGTACATGTTTGTTGTTTATGGCCAAATGAATCATTCGAATTAGATGAAAAACTTGGCAAATGTTGTGGGTCCCACTTAGGTTCCGAGGAGGGCATTTCGCGCAATGAATTGCACACGGGTTCCATCAGTATTTACCTAGTTGTTGAAGGATAGGGTGAGTAGATGAGTAAATTCGAAAATTAGCTCATATGGTCGAATGCTGGATGACTGAAACATTTTTGCCTACTTCCTACTCACTAAACTCGCTGTCGAAGCACGTAGTAGCCAACGCAGCATCTGCCGTCTTGAAATCGTAGGAAATGGAAGGAGCACTCGGAGAAAGAGAGAGAACTGAGAAAGTGGAATCCGATGACTGAAAAAGTTTATCTCGCAAGAGAGATATCGAACGAGATGAGAAAGTTATGAGAAAACCTGTGGGACCGGGAAACTTCTTTCGGAGTTAACTTGAGTGAGTTAGCCGGTAGTTAGCAGAAGTGGAGGGCGCTAAGGCACGTCCGAACTGTAAGTTAACCCGAGGTCCTGAGGCATGAGATGTCAATAGGGTTGATTATTTATTATCTCTTGTTCCTCAATAACCGTTGACTTTTCCTGGTGTCTTCATCCTTGAGTATGAATAACACGGCGGGGGAAAGGCAGGTCCCGAAAAAATTGACCAGCTCAAACTTCAGAATTAGAGATCACTAAGGCTCTGATTTTTAGCTCACTAAAAAAAGCAGTTTATGTACGTAAAATGCGTCATAAAAACTCGAAATATAAACTGAAAAAGTTAAATATGCGCTAACATACCTAGTCGTAACATACCTAAACAATGATGCTTTATTTTTCAAAATTTGAACAAATTTTTTCAGTGACGACCAATTTCTTTCAGTTACCCACAACGTTTACTAAAAATATGAACGATGAATGTGGGGTCAAAGAAAACTCGCAAATACCCAATTCATCCAACATGAAAAGAAAAATGTTCCATTCATGCAGCACGATCTCTGTAATCCGCTGATTTTCGGGGTAATGCACTAAAACTCACTTTGCTTATCAGCTTACCAGCAGCATTCGCGATATGGCTTTTAGTAACTTAATTTGAAGGTTATCGTAAAACGCTGCAAAGTCCTTGTCACATGGGTTTATTATTCTATTGGACATACCTACAGAAACTTTGGCTGTTCATTTATTGTTTCTTTCATATAAAATAATTGAAATAGCTATTTCTGGTGGTTTCCACCAATTTTGGCCCCCAAAACGCGAATTAGGTACGCTCCTTTTTTTCTTTTTTTTCAAATTATCTTTGATCAATGATAGTACCATTTAATCGTCTTGATCCACGCGTTGACACTTTTTCTAGTGTTATTATACCAATTGATGGTGATTTCAGACGATTTCGCAGGTTTTTGACTCATAAAAAATCAATTTTGGGAGCTGAACATCTGGTACAACCTCAATTTTCCACTCCTTGGTCTAAATCGACTTCATATTCGGTCGTCTCGTCCCCAAAAACATGGAAAACGATACCTCAAAAGCTCATTTTACTACTATGTTACTAAAACACAAGCACATATTAAGCAAGTACCTATTTTAATACACATTTTCACTCATAACTCCCCTGGATATATTCCGATCGGGCTGAAAAGTTTCAGGACACAACTAGGGCCCAAATCGAGTATGTGTGCGAAAGAAGGAATTTTTTAGACCGAAAATGAAGCCTGTACACGTGATACGGCGGACGGCGTACGGCGGACGGACATTGCATTTTTGGAATCTACACACCTTGAAACGGAAAAGAAAAAATTTTGAGGGGGTGTTATAGAAATTTTTTGCTGAGCGAATACATACCTAGGTGTATTATTCACAGAATAATAAACCAAAAGAGCGTACCTACCTAATTCAAGTTTTGGGGGCCAAAATTGGTGGAAACCACCAGAAATGGCTATTTCAATCATTTTACATGACAGCGTTAATAAATGAACAGCCAGCATTTCTGTAGGTATATCCAGTAGAATAATAAACCCATGTGACAAGGACTTTGCTGCGTTTTTGGTTTATTATTCTGTGAATAATACACCTATGTATTCGGTCAGCAAAAAATTTTTATAACACCCCCTCAAAATTTTTTCTTTTCCGTTTCAAGGTGTGTAGATTCCAAAAATGCAATGTCCGTCCGCCGTACGCCGTCCGCCGTATCACGTGTACAGGCTTCATTTTTGGTCTATAAAAGTCGTTCTTTCGCACACATGCTCCATTTGGGCTCTAGTTGTGTCCCGAAACTTCTCAGCCCGATCAGAATATACCCAGGGATGTTATGAGTGAAAATGTGCACAAAAATAGGTACTTTTCGTGTTTTAGTAACATGTTAGTAACGTGAGGTATCGTTTTCCATGTTTTTGGGGACGAGAAGACCGAATGTGAAGTCTATTTTGACCAAAGAGTGGAAAATCGAGGTTCTACCAAATGTTCAGCTCCCAAAATTGATTTTTTATGAGTCAAAAACCTGGAAAATCGTCTGAAATTACCATCAATTTGTATAATAACACTGGAAGTAGTATCAACACGTGGACCAAGACGATTAAATCGCACTACCAATGATCAAGGATAAATTGAAAAAAAAAGGAGCGTACCTACCTAATTCGTGTTTTAGGGGCCAAAAATTGTGGAAACCATCAGAAATAGCTATTTCGATTATTTCGCATGAAATAAACAATAAATTAACAGCCAGCATTTCTGTAGATATGTCCAGTAGAACAATAAACCCATGTGACAAGGACTGCAGCGTTTTTCGTTTCGTAACTTATCCAGACAATCAAAGAAATGTAGGCAGGTAGGTATGTCTACGTGGCATGGGGTGTGCTACCAGAGCAACGATTCTCCTGATTCAGACAGGTACTCGGAACGATGAGAACACCGTCTGGGTCACTTATCAGTAGTTTTTGGAAATTCCAGATCGTGTTAATCACAAAGTTCAATCAAATATGCAGAAACTCCCAAGTAGATACCTAAATTCGTGATTTTACTACTACACTCACGTTTATCGTTATAAGGAAATATGACTTGCAATAAAGGGAAATAACAAAGTTGTACTTACCTTTAGTAGCGGATGATCCGGGAATGAAGGTGGTAGAACCCAAATCGCAGCACTAATAATAATTCCCAGATGAGATCTGGGTTAATTTGAAGAAACTAGATGTCGGTGGTGATTCGCTCATAACCGCCTAGGCAAAACCTCATCCAAACACAAACGGTGGGTACAGCTTCCGTACAAGTACGCAACCACGAGGGACATTTTATGTCTTAGCGCCCCCTCCCGCACCCATACCAAGTACTTCGTACTTAATTGTTTTGGTCACCTAGTCCGAACAGCCTTCAGTCCCAATTAGTTCGGATTAGCCGGACTCCACTGTATTATTATTATTATTATTATTTTTTTTTTCTCATGCCTCGACGGTTTGCGACAACTTCGGCCATTCGTCTTCTCGCAGCCCAATATAATTATGTACGTAAACATTCATTTAAACAATCACGCTCATACCGCAGCTTGTTGGCCACGCAGTCCGCAGTGGTTAACGTAGTATGGTTAGGTAAATCGAGAGCTATCCAACGAGTGGTGAACGATTTTTGTACGATGATAACTGGCGAAGATAAAGTTCCGTAGCAACGAATCGGTTGTAAGCGAAAATCATCAGAAATATTTTCGTGACGTTGTTTTCGTTGCATGTCTCCGTTGCATGTCCCGCGTTTCATTTTCGAGTTTATGTAGCAAAGTAAAGACATAAAATGTCAAAAACCACAATCACTGATAATTGATAATACAGGCCAACCTGCACTCACTTGAGGTATCGGATAGCCCATATCATTTCTCGTGGTTATTCGGCGGATAATACCGAGGCAATTCGAGGAGAAAAGACACAAAAATTTAAAATCTAGTCCAGGAATTATTGTTTAAAGATCAATTTTGACGAAAAACTACCGCATACCAACCAGCAGCGGGCGATCGAGGGACTTACAAGAAAGTATCAGCAGGGTGGGCCTTGGTAGGTATTTACTTAATATTTTCCCCTTTCATTTACCTGAATTCTCATTCTTTTTTGGTTAGTAACTTATCCAGGCAATTAAAGAAATGTGTAGGTAAGGTAGGTAGGTATGTCTACGTGGCATGGGGTGTGCCACCAGAGGATCGATTCTCCTGATTCAGACAGGTACTCGGAACGATGGGAACACCGTATAGGTCCCTTATCAGTAGTTTTTGGAAATTCCAGATCGTGCTAATCACAAAGTTCAATCAAATATGCAGAAACTCCCAAGTAGATACCTAAATTCGTCACTTTACTACTACACTCACGTTTATCGTTATAAGGAAATATTACTTACAATAAAGGGAAATAACAAGAGTTGTACTTACCTTTAGTAGCGGATGATCCGGGAATGAAGGTGGTAGAACCCAAATCGCATCACTAATAATCAAAACCACAATCACTGATAATAGGCTAACCTGCACTCACGTGAGGTATAGGATCACCCATATCACTTCTCGGGGTTATTCGGCGGGTAATACCGAGGCGATTCCAGGAGAAAACACACAAAAATGTATAATTTAGTCCAGGAATTGTTTTTTAAAGATCAATTTTGACGAAAAACTACCGCATACCAACCAGCAGCGGGCGATCGAGGGACTTACAAGAAAGTATCAGCAGGGTGGGCCTTGGTAGGTATATTTACTTAATATTTTCCCCTTTCATTTACCTGAATTCTCATTCTTTTTCGGTTCGTAACTGCTCCAAACAATCAAAGAAATATGTAGGTAAGGTAGGTAGGTATGTCTACGTGGCATGGGGTGTGCCACCAGAGGATCGATTCTCCTGATTCAGACAGGTACTCGGAACGATGAGAACACCGTATAGGTCCCTTATCAGTAGTTTTTGGAAATTCCAGATCGTGCTAATCACAAAGTTCAATCAAATATGCAGAAACTCCCAAGTAGATACCTAAATTCGTGATTTTACTACTACACTCACGTTTATCGTTATAAGGAAATATTACTTACAATAAAGGGAAATAACAAGAGTTGTACTTACCTTTAGTAGCGGATGATCTGAGAATGAAGGTGGTAGAACCCAAATCGCAGCACTAATAATCAAAAACACAATCACTGGTCTATACAGGTTAACCTGCACTCACGTGAGGTATCGGATCACCCATATCACTTCTCGGGGTTATTCGGCGGATAATACTGAGGCGATTCCAGGAGAAAACACACAAAAATGTATAATCTAGTCCTGGAATGATTGTTTAAAGATCAATTTTGACGAAAAACTACCGCATACCAACCAATAGCGGACTTACAAGAAAGTATCAACAGGATGAGCCTTGGTAGGTTTTTACTTAATATTTTCCCCTTTCATTTGCCTGAATTCTCATTGTATTTTTCGGTTCGTAACTGCTCCAAACAATTAAAGAAATGTGTAGGTAAGGTAGGTAGGTATGTCTACGTGGCATTGGGTGTGCCACCAGAGGATCCTCGACTTTATAAATTATAAAGAAAATATTACTTACAATAAACCTAAAGAGCAAAATTTTACGGTACCTTTAGTACTGGATGGTCGGAGAATGAAGGTGGTGTAATCCAAATCGCAGCACTGAACACAATCATCATCGGCGCGGGCCGACAATGCACCCACGTTGGTTTTCGAATTGCCCATATCACTTCTCCCGATTAAATCGGCGGATACCGAGGCGATTCGAGGAGAAAACTCACAATAACACAGTACAATTTAGTCCAGGAATTTTTCTTCTATGATGAATTTGGAATAAAAACTGCCACTTACCTACCATCCGTCGCGGTTGATCGGGCCAGACTGACTAATGGTGAGGGGCGGCAGGGTGGGGAAGGTGATGTGGCTGGGCGTGGTGGGGTAGGTAGGTATTCACTCGATTTTTTAAAATTTATTTAGTTATTTATTTATTTTATTTTTTTCATTTACCTGAATTTTCATTGTGTTTTTCTTTTCCTAACTGCTTCAAACAATCGAAGAAATAATATAGAAGTTACTTATCTATGTGGCACTTGTTGTGCCACGAGGGCATCAGTTCACAACATGATGTAGTTACTTGGAACGATTAAAACACCAACTATACAACCATTGGTGGTTTATGGAAATTCAAGATCGCATTAATGACCAATTCCAATAAAATAGATGGAAAATTCCAAGTATTAACCAAAATCTGGAGAGTTTAAGCCCTGGCGGGCAGACCCAGTGCCACGTAGATCGGTAACTTCAATCATTTCGTGGATTTTTTTGGAAAAGGGTAAGAACAGGTAAAGACAATAAGTCGGGTAAAATAAAGGGGAAAATAATTAAAGTTAATAATTAAAGTTTTAATAATTAAAGCCTACTTTCCCCTCACCGCCACCTTCCCCACCCTGCCACCCCTCACGTCAGTCCCTCGATCACCCGCGACGGATGGTAGGTTTGTGGTAGTTTTTCGTCAAAATTCATCTTTAAACAATAATTCCTGGACTAGATTATATATTTTTGTGTGTTTTCTCGAATCGCCTCGGAGTGATCCGCCGATTAACCGTGTGAAGTGATATGGGCAATCCGATGAATAACGTGTTTGCACTGATTGGCCCGCGTTGATCAGTGATTGTGTATGCGGTTTGTGCTACGAACTGGATTCTATCTTCATTCTCGGATTGTACACACTACTAAAGGTAACGTGCAACTTTGTTATTTTGATTTATTGTAAGTAATATTTCCTTAAATAACTGCAAAGTCGAGGGTAATCATCATTAAACATACAGGTAATTATGAACTACTCATAGCAACATTGGGGGTATAGGTGCATTTTTTCAAAACTAAATAGGTATTAATTTTTTATCTTGTTGCAAAGTGATGAGTCCCTTGACGATGAGATACGCACTTTCTCCTAGGTGTAATTAAACTATAGCAAATGGTAGGATGTGGAGGTGAAACTGGAGAATCCAAGTCAGGAGATCCGAATTTGGTGGCACAGCCAGTTCCAAACTGTTAATTTTCATGATTATTTGGAAATGGTACGAAGATGAACAGGAAAATACTATGACAAGTCAGGTCAAATAAAACGGAAAATTTCGTTCCTACCTATCAACTCGTTCAATGGTTGTGTGTTGTGTTTGGTTTTTACCACCTTCATTCAAGATTCTACCACTACTAAAGCTCCGTACTATGTTATTCGGGTTTATTGTAATATTTTCGATTATTTTTATTGCAATAAATGTCGAGTTGACGTCTTCTTCTTATGCTTCTTTCTTCTTCTTCTCTTCTTCTTATGCTCATCGCTTAGTGGCCAGTTACGGTATTTTTTCCCTCCACCGCGCCCTAATAATTGTCGGAATGTAGTCAAATTTCGTACATGCCCTTTCTAGAACCCAACCCCAAGTCCTGTCCGCCCCCGAAACTCAAACCCTTTCTGAGCCCATGAAGAGAGAAAGTCGGCATATTCCCATACCTGTATACTTTACCAATAAAAAAACTAGGTTTGTACTTGAGGTTAAAGAGATTGAACTAATCTACATCACAAAAATATCATTACACTTCTTCCGGGTAGTTTTTTAAAATTTTTGGTATATTATTTTCAATAATGAACCATTGGAATCGATCATAAAAAAAAAAAAAAAAAAAAAAAAAAAAAAAAAAAACCCACCCTTTCAAAATTTGATGGTTTACCTACGTTTCAAGGTATGTAGAATCCGAAAATGCAATACAAATATTTCTGTCTGTCCGCCGTACACTGTACTGGCCACTTTTCTTAGTTACCATGAAACGAAATTGATGAAATTCGGATTATACATAGGTTCCGTTCGGGGTCTAGTTGTTCCTCGAAGCTCGACGTTACTGTCAGTCATCTCTAAGGGGTTCAAAATAGGGGCTGAAATTTTCAGAAGGCCGTATCTCGAAAACTTTCGATAGAAGGGTATGGTTTTTTTAACTTTATTAAATTTGTCTTGAGCTAAACAATTTTTGAGACCACCCGGAGCATTGTACGTCCAGCCGTTCGTGTGCACCAAAAAGCTTCGTCAACACGATCGTGAATCAAACGGTATAACTCCGGCCCAGATAATCATCACTAGGAAGCACCTGATTATAATCAGAAGTCGAGTTGGTTGTTCTGCGATATTATTTCATTTGATAAGTGATGGACTGTTGGATTTTGTTGGTAGGTACTTCTGAAACTTGACAAACGTTGAAGTATATTTGATGGGTAAATTATTACACCATGGTAAATTATTACATAACGGTAAATTATTACGCAACGTTAAATTATTACACAACGGTTCATCTACCAAGAAGGGGCTGGATTTTGTTGATCGGTACTTTTGCAACTTGAACAACCGTTGAAGTATTATTGGTGGGCAAGTTATTACACAACGGCTCATTATACTTGACCACGAGGGTAGGTATTGACCACAGAAAACAGTGATCTACGCAGAAGGGGCATCTATTTCACTCCACATCAACAATTTTCCTTTAGAACTTCATTATTTGCGTTTCTTTTTGCCGTTAAAGTTACTGTTTGTCATCGGCTGTATTATTTTAGTAAGATTTAACTCGTGATTTAGGTAGGTACCTAGTAACGAGTACGGGGTGAGGTACTAACCGCTACTACTATTGCGATTCACATAATAGGTATGTATAGAGTAGTACATATTATATTATATATACGGGTTATCTATACAGAGAGCTGTGATGTGTAACAGAAGGGTATTCTGTACGAAATAATAAACCGTTGTGCAGGGATTTGCAGCGTTTTTTTAAATATAAATAATTTCTGATCATTGCTAGTACCATTTAGTCGTCTTGATCCACCTGTTGACACTTTTTCCAGTGTTATTCTACAAATTTATGGTGATTTCAGACGATTTCCCAGGTTTTTGACTCATAAAAAATCAATTTCGGGAGCTGAACATCCGGTAGAACCTCAATTTTCTACTCTTTGGTCAAAATCGACTTCATATTCGTCCCCAAAAACATGAAAAACGATACCTTGAAAGCTCATGTTACCAACATGTTGCTAAAACGCAAAAAGGCTGCAAAGTCCTTGTCACATGGGTTTATTATTCTATTGGACATACCTACAGAAATGCTGGCTGTTCATTTATTGTTTCTTTCATGCGTAATAATCGAAATAGGTATTTCTGATTGTTTCCATTAATTTTGGTCCCCTAAGACACAAATTAGGCACGATTTTTTTTTTCAACTATCTTTGATCATTGATAGTACCATTTAATCGTCTTGATCCACCTGTTGACACTTTTCCCAGTGTTATTCTACAAATTGATGGTGATTTCAGACGATTTCCCAGGTTTTTGACTAAAAAAAAAAAATAAACGCTGCAAAGTCCTTGTCACATGGGTTTATTATTCTATTGGACATACCTACAGAAATGCTGGCTGTTCATTTATTGTTGCTTTCATGTGAAATAATTGAAATAGCTATTTCTGATGGTTTCCACCAATTTTGGCCCCCAAAACTTGAATTAGGTGGTACGCTCCTTTTTTTTTCTTTAAATTATCGCTGATCATTGGTAGTGCCATTTAATCGTCTTGATCCACGTTTTGACACTTTTCCTAGTGTTATTCTACAAATTGATAGTGATTTCAGACGATTTCGCAGGTTTTTGACTCATAAAAAATCAATTTTGGGAGCTGAACATCTGGTACAACCTCAATTTTCCACTCCTTGTTCAAAATCGACTTCATATTCGGTCTTCTCGTTAAAAAAAAAACATGGAAACCGATACCTCAAAAGCTCATGTTACCAACATGTTGATAAAACGCAAAAAGTACCTATTTTTACACACATTTTCACTAATAACACCCCTGGGTATATTCCGATCGGGCTGAAAAGTGTCGGGACATAACTAGGCCCCAAATGGAGCATGTGAGCGAAAGAAAGACTTTTTTAGACCGAAAATGAAGCCGCTACACGTGATACGGCGTACGGCGGACGGACATTGCATTTTTGGAATCTACGCACCTTGAAACGGAAAAGAAAAAAGTTTGAGGGGGTGTTATAAAAATTTTTTGCTGAGCGATTACATAGGTGTATTATTCACAGAATATTAAACCAAAAAATACGGGAAGATATAAGTGGTGAGAGTTTCAACCTGAAACCGAGAAGGTTAAGTTCTGCGGTCAAATGGCGGTTGACACATCTGGTCACCAATTTTGTTACATAACGACAGAAAGAACGGCTAGGAAATGGGCTCACACTGACTTCCTTCAGTTTCAGTGTACACAGGTTTATTTAACTGATTCGTTGTGGAATTATACTTTCGAACTTTTTTAAATATATTTATTATGGCATCAGCATGAAACCTTACAGCCAGTGTTTCACCATATTATACAACACACAGTATTACAAGCATTATTACAATAAACTTTAGAAAAACAAGATTATAAACTTCATAAAAGGTAGCTAGTGAACTTAAATTTTGCAATGAATGTCACTGCAAAATCTGAAAATAATGGAATAAACTTCTTCACTTCCTTCAGCTAATAAAACGTCTAAATTAAATGGATTTGCAACAAGACCAGCGAGGCTGCTGAACATGCTTAGCCTGTCGGTAATGTAATGCGGGCAGAGAAAAATGATATGTTCCAAATGCTGTATATCGCCACAAAACTCACACGCACTTTCACTAACTTGACCTTTTGGTTTATTATTCTAGGTTCTGGTTTAGTATTATAGGTGAATAATATACCTATGTATTCGCTCAGCAAAAAATTTTTTATAACACCCCCTCAAAATTTTTTCTTTTCCGTTTCTAGGTGCGTAGATTCCAAAAACGCTGCAAAGTCCTTGTCACATGGGTTTATTATTCTGCTGGACATACCGACAGAAACGTTGGCTGTTTATTTATTGTTTCTTGCGTATAAAATAATGGAAATAGCTATTTCTGGTGGTTTCCACCAATTTTGGCCCCCAAAACACGAATTAGGTACGCTCCTTTTTTTCAAATTATCATTGATAATCATTGATAGTACCATTTAATCGTCTTGATCCACGTGTTGACACTTTTCCTAGTGTTATTGTACAAATTGATGGTGATTTCAGACGATTTCGCAGGTTTTTGACTCATAAAAAATCAATTTTGGGAGCTGAACATCTGATACAACCTCAATTTTACACTCTTCGGTCAAAATCGACTTCATATTCGGTCTTCTCGTCCCCAAAAACATGAAAACCGATTCCTCAAAAGCTCATGTTACTAACATGTTACTAAAACACAAAAAGTACCTATTTTTATCCACATTTTCACTCATAACTCCCCTGGGTATATTCCGATCGGGCTGAAAAGTTTCGGGACACAACTAGGGCCCAAATGGAGCATGTGTGCGAATGAACAAATTTTTTAGACCGAAAATGAAGCCTGTACACGTGATACGGCGGACGGCGAACGGCGTACGGCGGACGGCGTACGGCGGACGGACATTGCATGTTTGGAATCTACGCACCTCGAAACGGAAAAGAAAAAATGTTGAGGGGGGGTTATAAAAATTTTTGCTGAGCGAATACATAGTGTATTATTCACAGAATAATAAACCAAAATGCAATGTCCGTCCGCCGTACGCCGTATCACGTGTACCGGCTTCATTTTAGGTCTAAAAAAGTCGTTCTTTCGCACACATGCTCCATTTGGGCCCTAGAATAATAAACCCAATCGGAATATACTCAGGGGTGTTATGAGTGAAAATATGTGTAAAAATAGGTACTTTTTGCGTTTTAGCAACAAGTTAGTAACATGAGCTTTTGAGGTATCTTTTTCCATGTTTTTGGGGACGAGAAGACCGAATATGAAGTCGATTTTGACCAAAGACGCGGAAATTGAGGTTTTACCAAAGGTTCAGCTCCCAAAATTGTTTTTTTATGAGTCAAAAACCTGGAAAACTGTCTGAAATCACCATCAGTTTGTATAATAACATTAGAAAAAGTGTAAACAGGTGAATCAAGACCATTAAATGGCACTACCAATAATCAAAGATATCTGGAAAAAAAAGCGTACCTATTTCATGTTTTGGGGGCCTAAATTGGTGGAAATCATCAGTAATAGCTATTTCAATAATTCCACATGAAAGAAACAATAAAGTTAACAGCCAACAAGAATCTCAAGAACTCCAATAGAATAATAAACCCATGTGACAAGGACTTTGCAGCGTTTTTTGCGTAGGTAGGCATTGCATATTCCATGGCGGCTTCTCAACCGGGACAGCGTAGAGTAGAAATTCTTCCCTTTTCCATCAATTTTCTGGTACCACGGCGATCTTGGGACTGATGGGAATACATTTCTGTGTCTGTTTGCAGATGGGTATGCATCATGGTATTGTTGCCAGCGTTCGAACTTCACATTCGTTAACCATTGTGTCCATTATTCCATGGAGATCAACCCTTCTACTGTTGACAGAATGTTCATGCTTAATTAATCGCGCCTCATCGCAGCCTCATTAATGTCAGGAAGGTTGGTTTTCTGGCATCCAGACCATCAATCTATGCAAACTTGTGCTCTATGGTCCCCCATAGTAACGTATACTTTTCCAAAGGGTTGGCGGTTTTTTCCAGACCACTTGTTTACAGAGATGGGTGATTCAATATACCCACCCGTCAAATTCATTTGAAAATATCAGCTCTTGTTATGTTCCTTCCTCCATGGATCACTTTTGGTGATTTTAAACTTGAATAGGAAAACCGGAGGACTAGGAAAAACCGGAGAGCTTCTGAGAGTTTAATAACGATGCTCCACGCCACGCAGTGTTGAAAGCCATGCTACTTTGGCGGTCAAAATTGCAAAATTGGTATCAATAGCGGCTAATGAGTTTTTTCTTAGCGGGAAATGTTCACAACATGGTTTTTTCCGGGGGTTAGGTAATTCTTGATTAAAATAACTTGATTATGATTGTAAGTAGTGGTATGTAGGTACCTGTATCCATTAGGTACCAATTAAATCGTACATTATGTACCAGTTTTTTGTGCAGCAGTTCACTAATTATCTTGTTGGGGGATTGATGAACCAAATAGATCTGAGCTCTACACACACACACACACACTAAAAAAACGCTGCAAAGTCCTTGTCACATGGGTTTATTATTCTATTGGACATACCTACAGAAATGTTGGCTGTTCATTAATTGTTTCTTTCATGCGTAATAATCAAAATAGCTACTTCTGATGGTTTCCATTAATTTTGGCCCCCAAAACACAAATTAGGTACGCTCTTTTTTTTCTTTTTTTTAAACTATCTTTGATCATTGGTAGTGCCATTTAATCGTCCTGAACCACGTCTTGACACTTTTTCCAGTGTTATTATACAAACTGATAGTGATTTCAGACGATTTCCCAGGTTTTTCACTCATAAAAAATCAATTCTGGGAGCTGAACACTTGGTAGAACTCAATTTTCCACTCTTTGGTCAAAATCGACTTCATATTCGGTCTTCTCGTCCCCAAAAACATAGAAAACGATATCTCAGAAGCTCATGTTACCAATATGTTGCTAAAACGTAAAAAGTACCTATTTTTACACACATTTTCACTCATAACACCCCTGGGTATATTCCGATCGGGCTGAAAAGTTTCGGGACACAACTAGGGCCCAAATGGAGCATGTGTGCGAAAGAACGATTTTTTTAGACCGAAAATGAAGCCTGTACATGTGATACGGCGGACGGCGTACGGCGGACGGACATTGCATTTTTGGAATCTATGCACCTTGAAACGTAAAAGAAAAAAGTTTGAGGGGGTGTTATAAAAATTTTTTGCTGAGCGAATACATAGGTGTATTATTCACAGAATAATAAACCAAAAGTGGAAGGATTTGCAGAGTTTTTGCTGAACATTGCCACCCCCTGTATTGAATCGGCACAACCTTGATGTTTTCCGAACAGTTCGACATGCTTTGCCTTATGAATTTCCTCTTACCTTCTGTTTCTTTTGATCATTTCTGGATCCACTTTGCCGTTAACATCGTCGCCCTTTTCCAGCTGTCAGTCCCCCTCCCCGGTGTCTCTCATTTTTCCCTTTAATTGGGTTCCGTTCGCTAATTGGTCGTTATTGTGCTGTGCCGATTGGTTTAGTTCTCGTTATTATATCGAAGTGTCCGCCCCGCTTCCATCGAGTTTTGCTGGCACAATATCATAAATCGATAGAGTGGGCCATGCTTATCCCTGGATTTCTTGTTAGCTATTATAGGCTTCTGAATCACGTCGATAATAATGATGATAATCATAGGCTGTCTGATGCATTGGCAGACGCCATGAAATGATAATGTCATGGCGGATATTATGAATTTCACTATATCAATTTTGTTAAACATTATGTAGCTCTCCAATAGTTTTGGTGTATTATTCTGTGAATAACACCTACGTGTTCGCCCAGCAAAAAATTGTTTCAACACCCCGTCAACATTTTTTCTTTTACGTTGCAAGGTGCGTAGAAAAGGTGCGTCCAAAAATGCAATGTACGTCCGCCGTACGTTGTATCATTCATGTCTCTCTTCATTTTCGGTATAAAAAATTCATTCTTTCGCCCACAGGCCCTAGTTGTGTCCCAAAACTTTGCAGCCCGATCGGAATATACCCAAGGGTGTTATGTTTGAAAAAATGGGTGTAAAGATGGGGGTTTTCGAGGTGTTTTTGAGGTTTTAGTGGACATGAGCTTGTGAGCGTTTTCCATGTTTGTTATGACGAGAAGACCGAGTATGAAGTTGATCTTGACCAAAGAATGAAGAATTGAGGTTGTAACGAAGGCTCAGCTCCCAAAAATTCACTTTTTATGAGTCAAAAACCTGGGAAATCGTCTGAAATCACCATAAATTTGTATAATAATACTAGAAGTATTATTAACAGGTGAATCAAGACAATTAAATTGCACTATCAATGATCAAGGATAATTTGTCAAAAATAGGAGCCTAATTCGAGTTTTGGGGAACAAAATTGGTGGAAACCATACAGAATAGCTACTTCAATTATTGCATAAAATAAATAGTAAATTAACAGCCAATATTTCTGTAGGTATTTCCAATAGAGTAATAAACCCGTGTAACAGGGACTTTGCAGCGTTTTAAATCCCCGTCACTCATTCGCGTTACTCACTCACTTGTGCTTATCCTTATGTATCTGTTATCCCTGATTCAGTGGTTGTGAAATCAACGTCACTCACTCGCGTCGCCAATTGTTCCGAAGAGACACTTATCAAAATTTTAACCTTCAAGGCGGTTGCAGAGGCGGCAAGAAGGGCGGTAGTTCCCGCGAGACCGGCTATTCCTCGCTTCTGACTGCGCGGAATGAGAAGTCGTCATATTCTCAAGCGGCTACGATCACGCTGAACTTGGGTTGGCCTTTGCGGGACACTCAGCGGTTCAGCTCGTTCCAAAAAGTTCTGGCACTGCGCACTATTGCGTGGATATTCGACGAAAGGCCCAGGTTTCTTGGGCTCCAAGGAGTTTTGGGCAAAATGAAGGATTTCTCTCTGAGTGGGAAATTCTGAGGAAGGCCCAGGTGTGCAGGCTGTAGGTGCTGCTACCCGTGGCTGCTGAAACAATATTTTTTCCAACACTACGTAGTGTGCGTGCTGTTATCTATAATAAACAACTATTTTTGGAAAAAGATCTATGTGTGATCGAAACTGGAACCCGAGAATATGCTGAAGAGCAGAAATGATGTGTCCTTCGTTCCTATTGTTTCTTGAGTAAGACTGGGTATCGAGTTTCCCACGCTGTGAGCCTTGTTGGCTCGCTGGTTGGGTTTTAAATTCGTGGAGCTCTTTCTTGTGCCAATTTGTATTTTGCTTTCACAAAATGTGTAACTTCAATGCATTACAACATCAAATCACAAAATACTGCAGGTTCCAAGTTTTCAAATTTCAAAGTTTTGTCTCGTCGTCTATAGTTGGTGACTTGTCGTTATAGTTGATATACCTTTATTACCTACTTGTTGGCCGAAATGCCAGGCTGCCTCACAAAATAGTGGATTTGGAACTGCGACGTTGATTGCTTAGTACAAAGGTGTAATACTTTCCCAACAATAGGTAATATTTTCATATCAAACTCAAAATGGAGCTTGCTGTTGACATTTTGGCTATCCATATCCGTCAGTTATAATGACTAAGTGATAGTACGAAGAATTTAAATTGAAAAATAATAATCAGGCAAAATGTGGGGATATGAAATAAAGTGAGGATCTCATTTCGAACGGAGTACTAAGATTAGGGAGAGGATTCCTGATACCGGACGGCAAACAGCCCTTCACCATCTATTGTGGGTTTTTTCCGTGGCATTTTCGGGTTCTGTAGAGAGGGAATCGAAAAAACGGTAATTAGAACGAATCTGGTTTAGCTTCGTACCTATAAATCTTAATAATTGTCTAGATTATCTGCACCTACTTAATGTGCCTGAATTTCAGCCAGCGTTTAAAAGGGCTCTGTGGGGACTAAGCGACACTCTGTGGGGAAACAACCTCTTTCTAGGAAAAAATGGGGTGGAGAGTGGAGAAATTTCTAGGATACCTTGCATAAATACATTTATAAAAGATGAAAAAGTACCTAGTTAACATTTAAAATGGTGGACTCCCCCAAGGTAGCGTCCTTGGGCCCTTCCTCTTATTAATTTACGCTAGCAATTTCCTAAGACCGCCAGCTCTCGCTGTCTCACAGTTCACAGGTGATGTGGTAACTTCGGCTGAGGACTGTAACGAACCTAAATCGCTTTAGAGGAATTTGTGAACAAAATTTCCTTGCGTTGCCGTAGATGGAGAGTGAGTGTGAATCCACAGGATTCTGCTCTTACACAAACCAAACCCGATTTAATAGGCCCCCGAATTGAATTCACTGGGGAGGAAATATCACACAGGGACTTGGCTAAAACATATTGATTATCTCGATACGAGGGGTCGTCAACGGGGGATTCAGCTGAGCACAGTGGTCTATAATCCTTTTTTAATCAGAGGTGACTGAGCACACTCTAAATTGAGCACAGGGGTGAATTGAACACCACAACTTCTTGAATAGATTATTATAATAGAAGCAATATTAAAATACGCGGCAAATGATTACACAACGGTTTTAGAAGCAGCTAAAATTTGTCGGGGCTAAAAAATCGCAGATATTGTACAAGAATAAATTGATTCAATTTTTTTATTTAAAAAAAAAAGAAGAAAAAAGGTGCAATTGATTCGCTTGGCTACTGCAGCGTTCCGTTTGTTTGGCCGTTGATTTGTTGTTACGGGAGCTCCGTGGTAATGTACGAGTATGTCAGAAATACGGCGCTCCATTTAAAGACCTAGACGGACCGTTTGTGCAAGGTGTTCTCCGTCAAAACTATGAACGACTTCATGAATCTCAATGGAATGCCATCCAGTAACCTGATAAAGGGGTCTGTATTGGACAATCTACCCCCTCCAAGAATACAGCGTCGCCTCAAGCGCCTATCGGATTTTCTTGACACATAAAATGTTGACAATACTATTTTACTTTTTTTTCCAACTACGTATATTTTATATTTTTTTATAGCCTGTCTTGTTGACTATTGTCTGTGGAATCCTGCAACAAGTATCATCTTGATTTATTAGGAGTAACCTAAAGATACGTGATACCTATACCTCATCCATTGTTCTCGTTGTAATTTTTATCTAGTAAACAATAAAGTTTACGATTTAAAAGATAAAAAACAAATTTAAAAAAATGGAACTCAAATTATCATTCGACTCCTCAAGCCCACCTTGGATGAAAAATTTGTTGGTTTTCTGTTATTATAACTCCCCATTGCCATACGTCGTTGCCCTGACCTTCCCACCTTCCGTTTGATGACTGACAAACACTTCAGTACTACGTAAACACCTTGTATTATTGTTTTATTGCTAGTAGGTATATTTCCTAACACGCCACAAATTTTCTTTCAACTTTTAAAAACTATTGCATTTATTGAAGTACCAAAAAAATACAATAATACATTTACAAATGTAAAAAACAAAATATAAAAAAACTGAATGCGGTCGCCCCTCTTTAAGTTAATAAACTTGTGCTGAGGAGCGGAGTAGCCTTAACATGTATTAAATAGAAATATACTCGATTGTGATTAAAAAATTCACTATTATGTGAACTTAAATGAGATAATAAAGATTCTTTTATGATTTATCCTTCAAAAACTCCCCAAAAATTCACTTAAAATGAACTCTGTAATCTTTTTCAAACTTTTTGGTGTTAATAATCATTTTAAACTCATTTGGAAGGCTATTAAATAATTTTACTCAATTATATGAAAAGAAATTTTCTTTTTTTTCCTTCCTTTTAATTCAAAAGAAATTCCTTTCTGTTTTCGTTCCTTTTTATTGTTTTATCTTTAGTGATTTATTTACTTAGTTTCTAAGAGTAATTTATGAGGTTTATATACATTTCAGGGGCCCACGAGGCCTTAGTGTAACATACTTTCTTGTCAATAAAAAGGTCAGTTTTGTTTTTGTCAATAAAGTCTATCTATAATATCATCTAGTTAGCTAATTTTATACGCTCGGAAATTATAAAAATGTTTAGAGAGGTGAAGGGGGGATCAAACGGTAGGCATTGAAGCAATTTTGATTATGAGCAAGCATTTTATAATCCGAAAAGAACCTCCAACACTAAGTGGGGTTTTTCAGACAGTGGCTAGAAGGGGCAAACTTTTTATGAACCTCGGTTTGTGAAAGATGCTTTTTCATGAGAAACTTTTTTTCCCCTTTTATTTTTTAAATTTTATCGAGATGTTTTTATGTCTTTTGGGTTCGTTTTTTCCTTCTTTCGCATTTATTAGAAAAAGTTGGTGTGGGGAGAAAGAACGGAGAGTTTTTCGGAGTGGGGAATTCGGAGTTGTTCGGGATTGCTTACCGGATAATCGGAATCTCGCTTTATTAAACGTTTATCGGCACATTCCTTTTCCTACCTCCAACTCTCGGCCGTCTATCAACGGAAGTGGGCCAGGCCCCTTCTGAATGTTTTTATCTTGAAAGTTGTATTGAAGGAAGATAATTGGGGAGTGTTTCAAGGATGAGCTTTTCTTGAAACTTCAAAGTTCATTGAATTCATGATGTTGAGAGAAATGTAAAATATGATGCCCTAAAACTGAATTTCTACGATAAGCCTTTATAACATTCAGAATTTCTTTCATTAACGACGCATCCTTTCGCATTAATTACAAGTGCATATAACAAGAGAGGAATGTACCTACTAAACTGGGGTTTAAGCCTAAATCAATGACAGTGAATAAACACAGATAATTATTTTCTTGTGAGTTTACTTCTAAAAACGTAACAATTCCCCCAGTCATGAAGCATGACCATATGAGCGAATATTATACTCGATTATTGTGTTCAACTATTGCGTGCCTTTTCTATTATAAGTTACCACAATGTCGATGTTGGAACGGTTTTAGAAACACTCATCTTCTGTCCTGAGAAGCCCGTTGAAGCGCAGGTGAAGAGGTCTCCTACCAACTGGTAATCCAATATTGTCACCCAACATTGTCTTCCGCTGCTTCGATCAACAGAATCGATATTCTCTTTTACTCAGTAACCGAGTTTTCTACTCCGGCGCTCCACTCCCTCCATGCGAACTTACGGGATCCACTTGTCGCGGAATTAGTTTAAAATTTCGTTCGAGAGAAAAGGAATTGGATTTTCGATCGCGGCATTCTCCAAGCCAATTTTGGTTCTTTATTTTCAATAATGAATCTTTGGGAACAGACATGAAAAAAAAATTTAATCCCCCTCAAAATTTGATGGTTTCCGTTACAAAGTACATAGAAACGCAATGGAACCATAATTAATGAAATTCGATTTGTAGGTCCCATTTGGGGTCCGGTTGGTCGGCGCAATACATGTGAATTACTCTTACTTGAGAAAGTAGTACCTATCTATATATCAATAGATTGTTTGGATGACTGGCTTAAAACGAAATAAATAACGATCACCTTCAGAAAATTCAAGCGAATTTAATAGAAAAGTTCTCACAGAAAAAAAAGTGTGTAAAAAAATATAAATTGGTAGGTTAGTGGAACAATTCTTCTTCTTCATCTTATCGACGTATTCTGCAGATAACCTATTTTGAAGGGCAGTTCCCACCTGATTTAGGGATCGTCGTTCTGTTGTTAATCCGTCAATCATCATACAGTCGGACCTCGATTTAACGAATTCCGCAATTTAACAAACCCAAGTACGGTCACAAGGGTTTTGCCGCGGTATAACAAATCTTGGCGATACATATTAACGAACTATTTTTTCAGGAAGCTCGATCGCGATTTTACGATTTATCGGACGAAGTGCCGCTATAATGATCTGCAAGATAATGTCGGAGGGAGTTACCGTTCGGTCAGGACGGTTCAGGATTCGTAAAACTCAAATGTAAACAACGAGCAAAAGTTATTTTGTTTGTTATGAAGAATCGCTTTGTCCATCCAGTGCTTGTTCAACGACGCTTCGTGACTCCAACATCCTATTCAGACCCCATTTAACGAATTTCTCACTCACCGACCTTGATATAGCGAATTCGCGATTAACGAATTTATAGATTTAACGAACATTCGGCTGAGTCCCCAGGAGTTTGCTGAACCTGACTGTATTTATTGAAGGCCTTGAAAACATTATTTAATGTGTCATTATTTATTCCTATAATTTAATTTGATCTATTTATACAAAGCGAAAAACCCCTCGTAGAAGTGCTACAAGAAATGCGTTCCAATATCGGTAATATCGAAAGAAAATGATCGATATCGAAAAATATCGACGCTCCCGAGTGCATTTGTCGTAACCCACAAAAAGGCGGGAAATCATGTTTTTGCAGTAGTAAGTAGGTACTACAGTTTCGGGTGCATCACCTTTGAGTTTCAGCCTGATCTGACTACGTCAAGTACCTTAAAATCCATCTCTCCTCCACTTTACCTTAAATCTGGAATTTCCAAAAATTCAAATGAGTGAAGAACATTTTTGTTGTAACCACCGAGGAAACTCTACTTGAACAGTTGGTTACTGCTTGAATAATTTTCTTTTCTTAGGTGCATTTGTTGTAACAAGATAATACTTCACCCCCTAGAGCTTCCGACAAATGTAACGAATCTCCTAATTGCAGTAACCACCATGGAAATCCTAGCTTTGTGGATTACGGCAAATGCTCGTTTTAGTAAGTAACTATAAATAATACCTACGCACGTTTTGGTACCTACTCTAATTTCCTTGATTTCACTACATAACAGCCGATTCAGTCGATGCCGCAGAAAGAGGGAATCTGAATGGAATGCAATAATAAGAAATGCCCGGAAACCCCCTTGACATTATCTAACTATCGACGTCGTAAATCGATTTCCTTGATTTCACCACATTTTTCCACAATCGGACACAACAATAAATTCACGCCGAGGAAGATGGATAAGTTAGCTGAATAATCACTTATTGAAGTGCCTACTATAATAATTGAGTTTAAAATAATATTTTCAAATAATACGTAAATAAATAGAATAATACCTAGTAAATAAATAGAGGTTTCGCGTTCCAAGTTTTACATGGCGCCGTCCTTTTTCTCAGTGACGTTTTCTCTTTCAGTGAGAACGTTCCATATCAGTGGCATGATTCATTCCAAGTGACCCTGAAGGAATGGATTTGCCTGCCAACTTGAAACATTTTTTTGCTGCGTAATTTGGTTTTGAATAAAAGTTTTGTAGTCGACAGACTACGATAAGCGAGGTTAGAAGTATAAAAGTGTCACAAAAGTTGCGTTACGAATTTATTGTAGGTTCTACTGTACATAAATATGAGGTGGAAAAACTATAAATATTTCCCAAAAATGCATTACGAAATTTTACGATAAGCTAGGTTATTCAATATCTATCAACTTCGTCCAAACAAACATTTTGCCCAAGAATCAGTATTTTGACTCTTATTACGAATTTTTTGTCGCTTACGATACAATCTACATCGATCTGCAACTTATTTTTTCGGTTTATCAACTTCGAGAGTTGTTGCTACTTTTTCTAATTTCTTCCTTTCTCGATATTTCTTCATGCTTCCTGATTGATTTCTTTATGTTTCTTTATTTTCGTCTTAAAAATACAATTTGTACTTCGTAATGTTGAAGTTTCGATTTGTCTGTCGACATTCCACGTCCCTCGCGCAGAGTGCGAGGTCTTCGGATTAAAAAAAAAAAAAAAAAAAAAAAAAAAAAAAAAAAAAAAAAAAAAATTTGTTTCAAAATATCTCGCTAAAAAGGGTTTTTTGTGGGTTGCGACGAGGTCCAGCTGGAGGTGATTTTAGTTATTCGGCTGTCCTGTAAAATGGGCAGCAATCACTTCCGCCCAAATCCTCTGCCAACCCTAATTAAAACCCGGGATCGGCAAACCCTTGGTTGGGTGAAAGTCATAACTTCCGCCCGTGGCCCATTAGCCCATGGCCCATCCATCAAGTCATCAATTCCGCCCCCATGTCCTACGACCACAACATCCCTGTAGAGGTCCAGGAGAACACATGTAGGCTGAAATACTTTAATATGATAAAATTCGTCAAAAAATACAAATTCAGTGCTTATCTGGAGCATACATTAGGCTGACATTTCTGATGAAATCCAACAATGATTTCTCGCCATTTTTGTAATTAGTAATACGTTTCATTAATAATAACGGTTTTGGTTTATTATTTTCAATAATGAACCATTGGAATCGAGCATGAAAAAAAAAATTCTAACCCCCCCTCAAAATTTGATGGTTTACGTTTCAAGGTATGTAGAATCCAAAACTGCAATAAAAATATTTCTGTCTGTCCGCCGTACGCCGTACGCCGTACGGGCCACTTTGCTTAGTTACCATGAAACAAAATTGATGAAATTCGGGTTATGGGTCCCGTTCGGGGTCTAGTTGGTCCTCGAAGCTCGACGTTACTGTCAGTCATCTCTAAGGGGTTCAAAATAGGGGTTGCAATTTCCAGAACGCCTATACCCTTGTTTTACGTGAATTTTTTCACGGTTTTAAATAGTTCTTGAACTTGCGAGTTGTTTAAGACCATCCGGAGCATCGTACGTCCAGCCGTTCGTTCACAGTAAGGCCCCGAAGTTTGCACCGACAGGCATTTTCGACTCCAGTGTGAATGAAATTGTATACTCTTGTCACCAGGGACGCGCTGGATTCAGTCAATCAATCAATTTATTCAATCAATTGATCGATCAATCAATCAAAATTTTCAATTGAAATTGGAATAGTTTGTAAATTATTGGATTACTTTATTGTTTGCAATTGGGGAATCATAGGCTTGTTTGTGTGTCTGTTGTTTTCAATTGCAATTGGCCACTGCTCACTTGAATTGGAATTCATTAATTTGAATTGGAATTCATTTCGAATTGTCTAATTGGCATGGTGCGCATTGGCATGGTCCGAAATGGTTCTGCAATTCTATTGGCCCAACGCTGTCTGCGATTCTCATCATAACATCGCACCCCGGCAAGAAAAGTGACACTTCTCAAAAAATCCGGTTTGGGGTTAGCACTTCCATTGAGTGCTCCAGACTGATACCTATAAGAAGAAAAATTTGTTTTGGCTGTAGTTACAACACTGGCCGCAAAAAATCGCTTGTGTCGTTTTTCCTCGCAGCTGTTTCCGGCCAACTCCCAGCAAGAACAGTGTCACTTTGGACAGTTTACAGTGAGGTTCCTGCTTGAAGTGCGGCAAGAAAAACGACACTTTTGGTGCGAATGGCTGAAATTGAGCAGGTGTTTCAGAATTCCCAGCAAGAAAACACGCAAATTCTTATTGAGAGGTCACACCCAAAACGAGGGTGACAACGCTCACTCTGTTAAGCTCTAATTGCACAACAAACATCGTGTCAAAATCATACAATTATTTTCGAGACTGAGTTTTTAGTGCCTTACCTAGTCTTAGGTCCTACCTTTCTCTTTATAATTGTTCCTTTGTTTTATGGATAATTTTTTTTCTAAATGCGTGTACCTAGTACTATGAAGACTGGTCATGTTTTTTAAATAGAGGTTTATGTTTATACTGTGTTGCGATCTCTGGTTCTTTAAAATACCTAATGATTTAAATTAAGAACAGTAGACCGACTGGAAAATTTTAAGACTGAGTGCCTCCCAAAAGTGCCTTATTATTTTAAGTACTGTGATTTAACGGTTAACCATTCCTTTTCTTTTATTAAAATCTTGCTGTTAAAACAGTTTTTGTTCATTCACACCCTTTTTTTCAATTTAAAAAAATAGAAAGTGCCATTCTGCAGTAGCTAATTAAAATGCAATTTACTGGAAAGTTTTGACAATTCTGGCAAGAAAAGTGACACATCGACGAAATTAGACCATTTTGGCCGAATAATCAATTCCTAACGACGTTTAACAAAACAATTAATGTGATATCTGTTTTCTGAATAGTTTCTTCCATACAATCAGTTGGAATGGCTATCCCAACTAGCTGCATGTGGACGTAATCATCATTATTATGTCACTGATTTCGGTTTTTTGGCTTTCCTGAAAAGTGAGGTTTTCTAAAAGTGTCACTTTTCTTGCCGGGGTGCGACATGTATAGACTAGTACATATTGTATTATACAGACGGGTTTTTTGATATTGAAAAGGTTCGTTAATATATTGAAAAGGTTCGTTAATATAGGTACTGAAAAGGTTAATTGGAAAGGTTTCGTTAATTGAAAAGGTTCGTTAATATATTGAAAAGGTTCGTTAATATTATTGAAAAGGTTAGTTCGAATATTGAAAAGTTTCGTTAATACTAAGGGCACGGACTGACGCCCGGGTCCAATGGGCGGAAGTGGTGAACATTTCCCCTGCTGTTTCGGCAGGTACTTGGGTCCTTGAGAGGCTTATCTCTGGTCGCGTCACGGATTAGGGCGGAGATGGCAATCGCCCTGTAAAATTAGGATTGTGTGGGCTACGACAAGTGCGCTCGGGAGAGTCGACATTGAATTAAAATATCGACAGTTGAATGGAAAATATCGATATTTCCCAATATCGATAGTATCGCAACGACCCTAATTTCGGGTAACAATGAAAAAACGGTAAAAACTGAAGCGAGGGGGTGAGCTAAGGGGCGTATTTACGTCGGCATTAATCCCCCAAACACTCGGTAAATTAGCGGTAAGGCTGTGATGTGGAGGGAGTGACGGCTCAGGTTGTGGCTGAGATGGGGGACGGTAGGGAGGTTATAAAACAATAGGACCGGCACCGGTGAAAGGGAAGAATTTCCCCCACCGTGTGAGGCGAACGGGACTTTTAGGTGAAACCCCCGGAGGGGAGAGATGATACTGTAACCATAGCAACCCCTACGGCCCGCTCGGCAATCGGGGGAGGTATTTCCAGGCTCTCTTCCAGGTCCTCCACCCTCTTCCTTTGCGCTTCCTGATGGATCGCAAACCTCCTTTTCCAGCAGGAGCGTAGCTAAGGACCGACTCGAGCCAACCGAACTCAGCTGATTCAGCACCCTCGAGACACCTCTTTCTCCTGTTCCTTCCCTCTTCTCATCTATCAATATGTTCCTGAAGTATTTTGCGAGTTCGAACTTAGTCAATTTTTGGTTTATTATTCTGTGAATAATACACCTATGTAATCGCTCAGCAAAAATTTTTGTAACACCCCTTCAAAATTTGTTCTTTTACGTTTCAAGGTGAGTAGATTCCATAAACCCTGCAAAGTTCTTGTCACATGGGTTTATTATTACAGAAATATTGGCTGTTCATTTATTGTTTCTTTCACGTGAAACAATAATTTGAATAGCTATTTCTGATGGTTTCCACCAATTTTAGCCCCCAAAACACGAATTAGGTAGGCTCCTTTTTTTCTTTTTTTCTTCAAATTATCTTTGATCATTGGTAGTGCCATTTAATCGTCTTGATCCACGTGTTGAAACTTTTTCTTGTGTTATTATACAAACTGATTGTGATTTCAGACGATTTCCCAGGTTTTTGACTCACGAAAAATCAATTTTGGGAGCTGAACATTTGGTAGAACCTCAGTTTTCCACTCTTTGGTCAAAACGGACTTCATGTTCGGCCTTCTCGTCCCAAAAACATGGAAAACGATACCTCAAAAGCTCATGTTACTAACATGTTGCTAAAACGCAAAAAGTACCTATTTTTATCCACATTTTCACTCATAACTCCCCTGGGTATATTCTGATCGCTGCAAAGTTTCGGGACACAACTAGGGCTCAAATGGAGCATGTGTGCGAAAGAACGCATTTTTTAGACCGAAAATGAAGCCCGTACACGTGATACGGCGTACGGCGGACGGCGTACGGCGGACGGACATTGCATTTTTGGAATCTACGCACCTTCAAACGGAAAAGAAAAAATTTCGAGGGGGTGTTATAAAAATTTTTTGCTGAGCGAATATACATAGGTGTATTATTCACAGAATAATAAACCAAAATGCAATGTCCGTCCGCCGTCCGCTGTATCACGTGTACCGGCTTCATTTTCGATCTAAAAAATTCGTTCTTTCGCACACATGCTCCATTTGGGCTCTAGTGTTGTATCCCGAAACTTTGCAGCCCGATCGGAATATACCCAGGAGTGTTATGAGTGAAAATGGATATAAAAATAGGTACTTTTTGTGTTTTAGTAACATGTTGGTAACATGAGCGTTGGAGGGTTTCCATGTTTTTTGGGACAAGAAGGCCGAATATGAAGTCAATTTTGACCAGAGTGGAAAATTCGGGTTCTGCCAATGGTTCTGCTCTCAAAATCGATTTTTTTTTAGTCAAAAACCTGGGAAATTGTCTGAAATCACCATCAATTTGTATAATAACACTCGAAAAAGTGACAACAGGTGAATCAAGATAATTAAATGGCACTACCAGTGATCAAAGATAATTTGAGAAAAAAAAGGCGTACCTAATTCGTGTTTTGGGGGCCAAAATTGGTGGAAACAATCAGAAATAGCTACCTATTTAAATTATTTCACATGAAAGAAACAATAAATGAACAGCCAACATTTCTGTAGGTATGTCCAATAGAATAATAAACCCATGTGACAAGGACTTTGCAGCGTTTTTGGGGTTTTTGAAAATTTGGACAAAATTCTACTGACCTCACATGCTGAAAAAATTGTTTTCTTGTTATTTGAGATTGATGACTGTTGGAGGATAACAGGAAAAGTCTGTGTGCAGAACTCGTTTATAAGGGAGTCTGGAGCATTGATGCGGCGATGCCGCTTCCTACGAGTGCGCGTGCGCCAAGACTTCCGGTTAGCTTTTAATAATACTACCCGACAGTAATCAGCGTGCCCCGCGATGCTGAGGCTTATCACTGTCAACAAGATAAGTCTTACACCACTGTCGGTATGAAGTGTCTCTTCACAGTATTCTGAAGAAAAACAAGATAAGTCACTCTCAGATCAAATTAGTGCATTTCACGGTTTTCTTTTTCTTTCCCCAAGTTCCGAATTAGATAAATATCTAGGTAGGTCCGTTCTTTGTAATGCAAAGGCGAACGAACGTTGGAAAAAGTACAAACATAACTTACAATCTCTACAAGTTAGTGATGCCGGACACAGCTGTTATAGTTAATGCTAGAAGGTTTACCTACACCTGCGGATGATCGTAGCACTGAAGAATAAGGCCAACTCAAAAACTGTTTTTACATCATGGATATGTATTGAGAATAGGGGTGGGTTTCGAAGTTTCGAAGTAAAAACTATCAATATCCGATATCGATATACGTTTCTACCCAGTATATCGATAGTACGATATATCGACGCAACAAATGTCGATATATCGCAAAAAAGCTAATTCAAGAGGAATAAAATAATAAATTTATGCCTGCGCATTTTTTTTACTGTTCAAGGTGAAATTTAAAGTTCCAAACGTGTTTCCACTGGTCTTCACTTGAGCACCACAATGCTGACACTTGGCAAAGTAGCAGTCCTAATCGTTTCAAATTCATCTTATTAGAGAAAAGTAGGAAAATGTGTTGAAAAACATGCACAACTGGGAGCCAAATGTGTTCCCAAATGGGGACCCAAACTGAGTGCAAAATAATGAAGATTTTAGACAAAATGTTAACGTAAATTTAGGGCTGAAACTTCGTTAAACCTCGATTTTCCACTCTTTGGTCAAAATTTACTTCATATTCGGTCTCCTCGTCCTAAAAAAACGTGGAAAAAGATATTGCACAAGCCTCATGTTACTAAAACACAAAAATCCCTATTTTTCACCCATCCCTTGGGTATATTCCGATCGGGCTGAAAAGTTTCGGGACACAGCTAGGGCCCAAATGGCGAAAGAACGAATTTTTTAGACCGAAATTGAAGGAGATATGCGTGATACGGCGGACGGATATTGCATTTTTGGAATCTACGCGCCTTGAAACGTAAAACGCTGCAAATCCCTGCACAACGGTTCATTATTTTGTACAGAATACCCTTCTGTTACAGATCACAGCTCTCTGTATAGATAACCCGTCTATATAATAAAATATGTACTACTCTGTACAAATTATGTGGATCGCAGATCCTCCGTAGGTTAGTACCTAACCCCGTACTCGTTACTAGGTACCTACCTAAATCACGAGTTAAATGTTGCTAAAATAATACAGCCGATGACAAACAGTAACTAAAACGGCAAAAAGAAACGGAAATAATGAAGTTCTGAAGGAAAATTGTTGATGTGGAATGAAATAGATGCTCCTTCTGCGTAGATCACGGTTTTCTGTGGTCAATACCTACCTTCTTGGTCAAGTATAATGAACCGTTGTGTAATAACTTACCCATCAATAATACTTCAACGGTTGTTCAAGTTGCAAAAGTACCGATCATCGAAATCCAGCCCCTTCTTGGTTGATGAACCGTTGTGTAATAATTTACCGTTGCGAAATAATATACCTTTATGTAATAATTTACCGCTGTGTAATAATTTGCCGTTGTGTAGTAATTTACCATTGTGTAATAATTTACCCATCAACACTACTTCAACGTTTGTTCAAGTTGCACCTACCAACAAAATCCAATAGTCCATCATTAATTTATCAAATGAAATAATATCGCAGAACAACCAACTCGACTTCATACAGCCATACGTGATTATAATCAGGTGCTCCCTAGTGATGATCATCTGAGCCGGATTTATACCGTTTGATTCACGATCGTGTTGACGAAGCTTTTTGGTGCACACGGACGGCTAGACGTACGATGCTCCAGGTGGTCTCAAAAACTTGTTTAGCTCAAGACAAATTTAATAACGTAAAAAAAACCATACCATTCTATCAAAAGTTTTCGAGCTATGGCCTTCTGAAAATTTCAACTCCTATTTTGAACCCCTTAGAGATGACTGACAGTAACGCCGAGCTTCGAGGACCAACTAGACCCCGAACGGAACCTATAACCCGAATTTCATCAATTTTGTTTCATGGTAACTAAGAAAAGTGGCCAGTACGGCGTACGGCGGACAGACAGAAAATTTTTTATTGCAGTTTTGGATTCTACATGCCTTGAAACGTAAACCATCAAATTTTGAGGGGGATTAGAATTTTTTTTTTTCATGCTCGATTCCAATGGTTCATTATTGAAAATAATAAACCAAATGAAATTTTTTTTGAGGGGGTGTTATAAATTTTTTTTGCTGAGCTATTACATTCACAGAATAATAAACCAAAATGGTTCTTAAATTGTACATAATTAATTAATGTTACGACATTCCCGACCCTGATTATGACAACAGTCACAAAAATGATCCTGGAAGTGAGGAAGCCGCGGAGGAAACAAGTTATAAGGATCGGTACCCCGTGGAGCAGTTCGGGTGAAATCGGCAGACAATGAGTTCGAAATTGGCTCGAGTCGGTCCCTAGACGCTCCCCCCAAAGCCCTCCAGGGCGATATCTTCAGAGCCCGCATGCCTCTCTTTCGGCTGTCGGTTCCCTCTTCAGTAAACCCACCCGCTTTTGAACTTCAGCATTGCCTCTCTGTGATGGATGGGGGCGATGCGGATGCTGACGTCGCTGAAGAGAGGGTGATGAGGGGGAGCATAATTCAGATCCCCCCCATTCCTCCGAAACTCCCTGTTCCTCTGCCTCTACAGTGCCAAAGGCCGTCAATATGATCACCGATCCGATCCGAACAAAATTGAAATCCGACGAATGGGATACATCTCTGAGTGAAATGGAAATGTGGCGAATTAAAAACACGAGTAAAACTAGATGCGTATCAGAAATAGAAGAATCTGACGAATTAGAAATATTTTGCGGTTATATATATGCGCCGCCATAGTTCGCGCTTTCCTCAGTTACCTTGAACCAAAATGAATATAATTTGGTTTGTAGGTCCCATGTGGGATTTAGTTGGTCCGCGAAACTCTGCATTTCTGTCACTCATCTCTAAGGGGTGAAAAGTAGGGGTTGACAATTTCAAAACGCCTTAGCTCAAATACTGTCAATAGAAGGGTTTTTTATGACTTTCTAAATCGAATCAGAACTTCTGGATTTTTTGAGACCACCCGGAGCATTGTACGTCCAGCCGTCGCTTCCTGAAGTTTGAACCGTAAAGCTTGTGGCATACATCTCCATTTTCCAGACTCATTGATTGATATTGGAGCTGATTGTAATCACGCTTGGCTTTATTGTGAAACAGAGTTTTGTTTCATTGGAAGGAAGATGGTTATTTTGAAGTTCATTTATTGTACTTTTTTTACCTACCTATTTGTTGATAGCTGAACAAGTTGTTGTTCACGACCAAACGGATCATCCAGAGTAGAGGAGAAAAGTATGTTCTGGCACAGGGGCTAATGAAGATAACCTGACACACCTGAGAAGTGGATGGTAACAGTAGTGATAACCTTTCTCGCGACTCATAGTACGTACTCGTATAACCTGTACTTTTTTAATAACTTGTTGACACTTCGAGGGTAGTTGGGGGCCTAGCTCCCTTTCTGGCTTTTAAATGACGTCACTGGGCGTCAGGACCAACACGCAGTATTTCCGTTTCGCGGCGAAAAAATTTTCCTCCGTCGACGGGGCTCGATCCCCCAACCTTTCGCTTGGAAGTTTGATGCTTTACCACTAGGCTACCGAGAGCCTCTTAAAGTAGGTTGTGAATATGATGGTATACGAATACGCGGCAAAACAGATCGATGGTCCTCAGCAAACCCTCCAGCTAGCATATAAGTGGATAGTAAAATATTATCGATAGTTTGATTCAGCGAGACACGATGAATGCATAGACGTGACATTATTTCAAATACCAGATCGAGTGTGGAATTGAGCTTGCGTCACTTGAGCGCTGGAATGTGGAGGAGAGGGAGTTTCAGAGGAGATAGTTCAGAGATGGCCAACAGAGGGCGTGGGGGGCTGACCGCCAGTTTACCCCAACACTTGCCATGTAGAGTTACTGTCAAAAAAACGCTGCAAATTATTACACGACGGTTTATTATTTACCGGTGTAGATGTCCCTTCTGCGTGATCACTGTTTTCTGTGGTCAGTACCCTCGAGCTCCCCCAGGAAAGCCCAAAATGGAGTATGGAGCCGGCCCGGGAATTAAAGTTTCATACAAATGTGCGGAATTCAATAATTCAATCAATTACTATTTGTATTTATTCATGAAGCATAAGGTAAACAATAAACTGTTGTTTAATCATTTAACTGTATACATGCCCCTTCTACATAGATAGTATAATAAACCGCTGTGTAATAATTTACCCAATAATACTTCAACGTTTGTTCAAGTTGCAAAAGTAGGTGCCTATCAACAAAAGCCAAAACAACCATCAATTTTCAAATGCAATAATATCACAGAACAATCAACTCGACTTCATACAGCCATCCTTGATTATAATCAGGTGCTCCCTAGCGATGATATCTGGGCCAGATTTATACCGTTTGATTCATGATCGTGTTCACGATGCTTTTCGGTGAAACGAACGGCTGGTCGTACAATGCTCTGGATGGTTTCAAAAATTTTTTTTTTAGTTCAAGATCGATTTAAAAACGTTAAAAAAAAACCATACCTTTCTACTGAAAGTTTTCGTGCTACTTGGTCTAAAATTTCTAACTTCTATTTTTCGAGCTTCGAGGACCAACTAGACCCCTAAACGGGACCTAAAACCCTAATTTCATTCAATTTTCTTTCATGGTAACTAAGAAAAGTGGCCCGTACGGCGTACACTGGACAGACAGAAATATTTTTATTGCAGTTTTGGATTCTACATACCTTGAAACGTAAACCATCAAATTTTTTTGAGGAGGTGTAAGAATTGTTTTTTTTTTTTTGTTTTTTTCCATGCTCGATTCCAACGGTTTATTATTGAAAATAATAAACCAAAACGCTACAAATCCCCGCACAACGGTTTGTTATTTTGTACAGAATACCCTTCTGCTACAGATCACAGCTCCGTATAGATAACCCTTCTATATTTATGTACTATTCTATACATATTATGTAGATCACAGACCCTCTATAGGTTAGTACCTAATCCCGTACTCGTTACTAGGTAGGTACCTACCTAAATCGCGAGTTAAATGTTGCTAAAATAATTCTGTTGATGACAAACAGTAACTAAAATGGCAATAAGAAACGCAAATAATGAAGTTCTGAAGGGAAATTGTTGATGTGGAGTGAAAAAAAAAAAAAAAAGGTGCAAATGTGCATACCAACAAACTCCAGCCTCTTCTACGTAGATGGTATAATGAACCGTTGTGTAATAATTGACCGTTGTGTAATGATTTACCGTTGTGTAACAATTTACCCATGCGCCCCTTCAAAAATGCACGTCCTTCTGCCGTCTGATGCCCGCTGTATCATCGACAACTACCTCGAAATTGGTTCAAAGTAGTCGAAATTTTGCATAAAATACTCCTCTTGGGCCGTCAATGGACTTCAGCTCGATTGGACAAAAAAGCTGTCGGTTTTATAGCAAACAATTGGTAAAGATGACAGTTTGCGTCGTTTTTAATCGAAATCCATTAATTTATGGTTAACTACAGGTTATTATTTTACACTCACTACTCAACGGTCAGGTAAGTACGAATAATAAGCACACTTGTGACAAAGACTTTGCGTTTGCAGCGCTGTTAGGCAGGTTACTATTAATCTTTTCTTTTTTTTTTTTTTTTATTCACTATTGTGCCTTTCTTAGTTGAAAGCTCCACCACCAACGTCAAGGTGAAGGTACTTCGATGGAGTCCTACTTACTAATCATTAATACTGCTTGGGGGGTCTTTACGACCGCGCTAGAGGTCCATTCACACAAGTCTACATTCTAAGGACAAATATACATTATGAGGTTGCCGTGTTTCCGGTAGGTAGGCACATTTCTAAGGAAAAGTTATACCATTTTGGGCAAAATTTGGGACTTTTAAGGGAAAATGCCGTGTTTCCGGTATAAGAACACAATTCCATAGATTGTCATACCTACCATTTTGGGCGTTATTTTGAGGGATTGCCGTGTTTCCTGTAGGTAGACACATTTACATTTCTAAGGAAAAGTTATACCATTTTGGGTAAAATTTGGGACTTTTAAGGGAAAATGTCGTGTTTCCGGTAAGAACAATTCCATAGATTGTCATACCTACCATTTTGGGCGTTATTTTGAGGGATTGCCGTGTTTCCGGTAGGTAGGCACATTTCTAAGGAAAAGTTATACCATTTTGGGCAAAATTTGGGACTTTTAAGGGAAAATGCCATGTTTCCAGTATAAGAACAATTCCATAGATTGTCATACCTACCATTTTGGGCGTTATTTTGAGGGAATGCCGTGTTTCCTGTAGGTAGACACATTTCTAAGGAAAAGTTATACCATTTTGGGTAAAATTTGGGACTTTTAAGGGAAAATGTCGTGTTTCCGGTAAGAACAATTCCATAGATTGCCATACCTACCATTTTGGGCGTTATTTTGAGGGATTGCCGTGTTTCCTGTAGGTAGACACATTTCTAAGGAAAAGTTATACCATTTTGGGTAAAATTTGGGACTTTTAAGGGAAAATGTCGTGTTTCCGGTAAGAACAATTCCACAGATTGTCATACCTACCATTTTGGGCGTTATTTTGAGGGATTGCCGTGTTTCCGGTAGGTAGGCACATTTCTAAGGAAAAGTTATACCATTTTGGGCAAAATTTGGGACTTTTAAGGGAAAATGCCATGTTTCCAGTATAAGAACAATTCCATAGATTGTCATACCTACCATTTTGGGCGTTATTTTGAGGGAATGCCGTGTTTCCTGTAGGTAGACACATTTCTAAGGAAAAGTTATACCATTTTGGGTAAAATTTGGGACTTTTAAGGGAAAATGTCGTGTTTCCGGTAAGAACAATTCCATAGATTGCCATACCTACCATTTTGGGCGTTATTTTGAGGGATTGCCGTGTTTCCTGTAGGTAGACACATTTCTAAGGAAAAGTTATACCATTTTGGGTAAAATTTGGGACTTTTAAGGGAAAATGTCGTGTTTCCGGTAAGAACAATTCCATAGATTGCCATACCTACCATTTTGGGCGTTATTTTGAGGGATTGCCGTGTTTCCTGTAGGTAGGCACATTTCTAAGGAAAAGTTATACCATTTTGGGCAAAATTTGGGGCTTTTAAGGGAAAATGACGTGTTTCCTGTAAGAACAATTCCATAGATTGTCATACCTACCACTTTGGGCGTTATTTTGAGGGATTGCCGTGTTTCCTGTAGGTAGACACATTTCTAAGGAAAAGTTATACCATTTTGGGCAAAATTTGGGGCTTTTAAGGGAAAATGACGTGTTTCCGGTAAGAACAATTCCATAGATTGTCATACCTACCACTTTGGGCGTTATTTTGAGGGATTGCCGTGTTTCCTGTAGGTAGACACATTTCTAAGGAAGAGTTATACCATTTTGGGCAAAGTTTGGGACTTTTAAGGGAAAATGCCGTGTTTCCGGTAAGAACAATTCCATAGATTGTCATACCTACCATTTTGGACGTTATTTTGAAGGATTGCCGTGTTTCCTGTAGGTAGACACATTTCTAAGATATGCCTCATCACCATCCGTCCGCGATTACACACCCATCCGGCACCGGTCGCCTCTAGCTGTCATACTGTGTGTGTGTGTGTATATGTATGCGCGTGTGTGCGTGTGTGTACACGTGTAAACACACACGTAAACCACTAACATACACAATGTAGTTACTAGGGGCACCATGTGCATGAGACTAAAAGTAAATACACACGGTTAATAATGCAAACATCCGACACAGTCGATAGGTACCCACTTCATCCTTTTCTTATCCTAGCTTCCTAATAACCCATATATCTAGGTGTTTATAGCACAATCTTAAGGCTAACGAGTCATGATTCTTATATCTATTTCGTTTATGGGATAAATACGCTACATAAAAGACTAAATAAACGCGTTGCATATTGGACAAAAATCGATGCAACTACTACCCTGTCTACACGTACCTAAGTACTCACGTGGAAACACGATATAACTAAAATTGCAATTGTATTACTCATACAAATTTTACGGTTAATTGCGTACAACAAGTGGCACACCCCACCGTTGCACAATCATTATCATGTTCAACACATGATGGATGTACGAGACCCTCAGCATATACGTACGACTGCGTACAAATACCGATTAAATGGAAATCAGGTAACGTAAATATCTATCATCGCTCAATAAAAAGGACACGTAGGTTCGCATGCCAAATGGATCACCATAGGTACGTCCGCCTGTATAAGACCATTTACATTCAATTCTAAATTACACGCAGAACAAACTATGGTACCATTTCTATACGAAAAACCATCCCTGGCTAGTTCATTGATACACAGTGAACCGCTATAGCTACTAAATGAAGCAAAATCTTTGTCCTAGAGACATGGTCACAGAATTACATTTGTTTAAACACCCTAGAACTAAAGCTCTCCGAATCTAAATTCTACGAAGCAATATTGGAACCAGCTGCAGAAAGTTCAACAGAAGTCTGTACCAAAACAATTCAAAAGCGTATACCTACGAGTTATGGTGTAGGTATGTAAAGAAATCTGATGAAGTTGCAGATGTTAAGTTAGAAATACCATTAGAACCGACGGCCTACATGGGAAAGGTTGTGGTTTCTCACTTTGTTCAGCGTGATCACTGTCACATTACTGGTAAATACAGGAGTCCAGCACATAATAGCTGCAACCTGAGGTGTCAGAACCCCGAAGTTTCTATCAGTCCTAATACATAACCTCTCGGGATACGATTCGCATTTCATTGTCAAGGAGCTTGGATACGACGAACGAGAGATCGCGACGAAAATTTGGAAAGTTCCATGCATCAGTAGTGGTGAGGGGTAAGATGACGTCACAACGTCCCCCACTCATATAAGAGAGGTCTGGTTTGAGTTTTTATGGGTCAAACATTGGTAGAAACGTTAAAATCGCGACTGTTTCGTTGATAAATATACTTTTTACATCAATTTTTAGTGGGATGTCGGGGTGTGTTTTATGACGTCACAAATCCCCTGCTCACCGTGGGAGGGGTCTAATTTGAGTTTTTATGGGTCAAACATTGGTAGAAACGCTAAAATCGCGACTGTTTCGTTGATAAATATACTTTTTACAACAATTTTTAGTAGGATGTCGGGGTGTGTTTTATGACGTCACAAGTCCCCTCTGCTCACCGTGGGAGGGGTCTAATTTGAGTTTTTATGGGTCAAACATTGGTAGAAACGCTAAAATCGCGACTGTTTCGTTGATGAATATAATTTTTACAAAAATTTTTAGTAGGGAGTCGGGGTGTGTTTTATGACGTCACTAATCACCTGCTCACCGTGGAAGGGGACTAATTTGAGTTTTTATGGGTCAGACATTGTTAAAAAACGCTAAAATCGCAACTGTTTCGTTTATAAATATACTTTTTACAGTAGGGTGAGGGTATGGAGCTTGTGACGTCACAAATCCCCTACCAACCATGGGTCTAGTTTGAGTTTTTATGGGTCAAACATTGGTAAAAAACGTTAAAATCGCGACTGTTTCGTTGATAAATATACTTTTTACAGTAGTGTCAACCTGTAGAAATAAAATCGCACGAGGTCAACTGACGTCATTCTACCTAAGTAGCCCCCTTTTCAACCTGTACAAAATAATCGCACGGGGGCCAAAGGAGGTAATTCCGCCTTTTTTGGCCTGTACAAAATTATTCGCGCGAGGAGGATCTGCCTTTTTTAGCCTTGTTATAGTAGTGTCAACCTGTACAAACGTTTGCATAAGGTCGCCTGAGGTCATTCCAACTACGTAGCCCCCTTTTCAACCTGTACACAAATTTTTCGCATAAGGCCCCCTGTACAAACGTTTGCATGAGGTCACCTGACGTCATTCCACCAGCCCCCTGGGGACCAAAGGAGGTAATTCTGCCTTTTTTGGCCTGTACAACATTATTCACACGAGGAGGATCTGCCTTTATTAGCCTAGTTCCATGCACCAAAAACCGGAAGTGAAATGATCCCTGCCTTTTGGTTTATTATTCCGTGAATAATACATCTATGTATTCGCTCAGCAAAAAAAAAAAAAAAAAATTTTTTTTTATAACACCCCCTCAAAATTTTTTCTTTTCCGTTTCAAGGTGCGTAGATCCCAAAAAATGCAATGTCCGTCCGTCCTAGGGAGAGTGAGCTGCCCTCCCATCAAAAGTGACAGGTGACAGGTGACAGATTGCGGTTATGATGAACCACTCCCGTGGCATTGTGCACCCACCCCCTTTGTTCATGTACCCCTACCTAGCGTCGGCGGCGGGATAAATAATATGGCTATCAGCCCACATCCACCTAATGGGGGTGTTGGTGGGGTGGGTTAATCACCATATTATTTATCCCGCCGCCGACGCTAGGTAGGGGTACATGAACAAAGGGGGTGGGTGCACAATGCCACGGGAGTGGTTCATCATAACCGCAATCTGTCACCTGTCACCTGTCACTTTTGATGGGAGGGCAGCTCACTCTCCCTAGGACGGACGGACATTGCATTTTTTGGGATCTACGCACCTTGAAACGGAAAAGAAAAAATTTTGAGGGGGTGTTATAAAAAAAAATTTTTATTTATTTTTTGCTGAGCGAATACATAGATGTATTATTCACGGAATAATAAACCAAAAGGCAGGGATCATTTCACTTCCGGTTTTTGGTGCATGGAACTAGGCTAATAAAGGCAGATCCTCCTCGTGTGAATAATGTTGTACAGGCCAAAAAAGGCAGAATTACCTCCTTTGGTCCCCAGGGGGCTGGTGGAATGACGTCAGGTGACCTCATGCAAACGTTTGTACAGGGGGCCTTATGCGAAAAATTTGTGTACAGGTTGAAAAGGGGGCTACGTAGTTGGAATGACCTCAGGCGACCTTATGCAAACGTTTGTACAGGTTGACACTACTATAACAAGGCTAAAAAAGGCAGATCCTCCTCGCGCGAATAATTTTGTACAGGCCAAAAAAGGCGGAATTACCTCCTTTGGCCCCCGTGCGATTATTTTGTACAGGTTGAAAAGGGGGCTACTTAGGTAGAATGACGTCAGTTGACCTCGTGCGATTTTATTTCTACAGGTTGACACTACTGTAAAAAGTATATTTATCAACGAAACAGTCGCGATTTTAACGTTTTTTACCAATGTTTGACCCATAAAAACTCAAACTAGACCCATGGTTGGTAGGGGATTTGTGACGTCACAAGCTCCATACCCTCACCCTACTGTAAAAAGTATATTTATAAACGAAACAGTTGCGATTTTAGCGTTTTTTAACAATGTCTGACCCATAAAAACTCAAATTAGTCCCCTTCCACGGTGAGCAGGTGATTAGTGACGTCATAAAACACACCCCGACTCCCTACTAAAAATTTTTGTAAAAATTATATTCATCAACGAAACAGTCGCGATTTTAGCGTTTCTACCAATGTTTGACCCATAAAAACTCAAATTAGACCCCTCCCACGGTGAGCAGAGGGGACTTGTGACGTCATAAAACACACCCCGACATCCTACTAAAAATTGTTGTAAAAAGTATATTTATCAACGAAACAGTCGCGATTTTAGCGTTTCTACCAATGTTTGACCCATAAAAACTCAAATTAGACCCCTCCCACGGTGAGCAGGGGATTTGTGACGTCATAAAACACACCCCGACATCCTACTAAAAATTGATGTAAAAAGTATATTTATCAACGAAACAGTCGCGATTTTAACGTTTCTACCAATGTTTGACCCATAAAAACTCAAACCAGACCTCTCTTATATGAGTGGGGGACGTTGTGACGTCATCTTACCCCTCACCACTACTGATGCATGGAACTTTCCAAATTTTCGTCGCGATCTCTCGTTCGTCGTATCCAAGCTCCTTGACAATGAAATGCGAATCGTATCCCGAGAGGTTATGTATTAGGACTGATAGAAACTTCGGGGTTCTGACACCTCAGGTTGCAGCTATTATGTGCTGGACTCCTGTATTTACCAGTAATGTGACAGTGATCACGCTGAACAAAGTGAGAAACCACAACCTTTCCCATGTAGGCCGTCGGTTCTAATGGTATTTCTAACTTAACATCTGCAACTTCATCAGATTTCTTTACATACCTACACCATAACTCGTAGGTATACGCTTTTGAATTGTTTTGGTACAGACTTCTGTTGAACTTTCTGCTGCTGGTTCCAATATTGCTTCGTAGAATTTAGATTCGGAGAGCTTTAGTTCTAGGGTGTTTAAACAAATGTAATTCTGTGACCATGTCTCTAGGACAAAGATTTTGCTTCATTTAGTAGCTATAGCGGTTCACTGTGTATCAATGAACTAGCCAGGGATGGTTTTTCGTATAGAAATGGTACCATAGTTTGTTCTGCGTGTAATTTAGAATTGAATGTAAATGGTCTTATACAGGCGGACGTACCTATGGTGATCCATTTGGCATGCGAACCTACGTGTCCTTTTTATTGAGCGATGATAGATATTTACGTTACCTGATTTCCATTTAATCGGTATTTGTACGCAGTCGTACGTATATGCTGAGGGTCTCGTACATCCATCATGTGTTGAACATGATAATGATTGTGCAACGGTGGGGTGTGCCACTTGTTGTACGCAATTAACCGTAAAATTTGTATGAGTAATACAATTGCAATTTTAGTTATATCGTGTTTCCACGTGAGTACTTAGGTACGTGTAGACAGGGTAGTAGTTGCATCGATTTTTGTCCAATATGCAACGCGTTTATTTAGTCTTTTATGTAGCGTATTTATCCCATAAACGAAATAGATATAAGAATCATGACTCGTTAGCCTTAAGATTGTGCTATAAACACCTAGATATATGGGTTATTAGGAAGCTAGGATAAGAAAAGGATGAAGTGGGTACCTATCGACTGTGTCGGATGTTTGCATTATTAACCGTGTGTATTTACTTTTAGTCTCATGCACATGGTGCCCCTAGTAACTACATTGTGTATGTTAGTGGTTTACGTGTGTGTTTACACGTGTACACACACGCACACACGCGCATACATATACACACACACACACAGTATGACAGCTAGAGGCGACCGGTGCCGGATGGGTGTGTAATCGCGGACGGATGGTGATGAGGCATATCTTAGAAATGTGTCTACCTACAGGAAACACGGCAATCCTTCAAAATAACGTCCAAAATGGTAGGTATGACAATCTATGGAATTGTTCTTACCGGAAACACGGCATTTTCCCTTAAAAGTCCCAAACTTTGCCCAAAATGGTATAACTCTTCCTTAGAAATGTGTCTACCTACAGGAAACACGGCAATCCCTCAAAATAACGCCCAAAGTGGTAGGTATGACAATCTATGGAATTGTTCTTACCGGAAACACGTCATTTTCCCTTAAAAGCCCCAAATTTTGCCCAAAATGGTATAACTTTTCCTTAGAAATGTGTCTACCTACAGGAAACACGGCAATCCCTCAAAATAACGCCCAAAGTGGTAGGTATGACAATCTATGGAATTGTTCTTACAGGAAACACGTCATTTTCCCTTAAAAGCCCCAAATTTTGCCCAAAATGGTATAACTTTTCCTTAGAAATGTGCCTACCTACAGGAAACACGGCAATCCCTCAAAATAACGCCCAAAATGGTAGGTATGGCAATCTATGGAATTGTTCTTACCGGAAACACGACATTTTCCCTTAAAAGTCCCAAATTTTACCCAAAATGGTATAACTTTTCCTTAGAAATGTGTCTACCTACAGGAAACACGGCAATCCCTCAAAATAACGCCCAAAATGGTAGGTATGGCAATCTATGGAATTGTTCTTACCGGAAACACGACATTTTCCCTTAAAAGTCCCAAATTTTACCCAAAATGGTATAACTTTTCCTTAGAAATGTGTCTACCTACAGGAAACACGGCATTCCCTCAAAATAACGCCCAAAATGGTAGGTATGACAATCTATGGAATTGTTCTTATACTGGAAACATGGCATTTTCCCTTAAAAGTCCCAAATTTTGCCCAAAATGGTATAACTTTTCCTTAGAAATGTGCCTACCTACCGGAAACACGGCAATCCCTCAAAATAACGCCCAAAATGGTAGGTATGACAATCTGTGGAATTGTTCTTACCGGAAACACGACATTTTCCCTTAAAAGTCCCAAATTTTACCCAAAATGGTATAACTTTTCCTTAGAAATGTGTCTACCTACAGGAAACACGGCAATCCCTCAAAATAACGCCCAAAATGGTAGGTATGGCAATCTATGGAATTGTTCTTACCGGAAACACGACATTTTCCCTTAAAAGTCCCAAATTTTACCCAAAATGGTATAACTTTTCCTTAGAAATGTGTCTACCTACAGGAAACACGGCATTCCCTCAAAATAACGCCCAAAATGGTAGGTATGACAATCTATGGAATTGTTCTTATACTGGAAACATGGCATTTTCCCTTAAAAGTCCCAAATTTTGCCCAAAATGGTATAACTTTTCCTTAGAAATGTGCCTACCTACCGGAAACACGGCAATCCCTCAAAATAACGCCCAAAATGGTAGGTATGACAATCTATGGAATTGTTCTTACCGGAAACACGACATTTTCCCTTAAAAGTCCCAAATTTTACCCAAAATGGTATAACTTTTCCTTAGAAATGTAAATGTGTCTACCTACAGGAAACACGGCAATCCCTCAAAATAACGCCCAAAATGGTAGGTATGACAATCTATGGAATTGTGTTCTTATACCGGAAACACGGCATTTTCCCTTAAAAGTCCCAAATTTTGCCCAAAATGGTATAACTTTTCCTTAGAAATGTGCCTACCTACCGGAAACACGGCAACCTCATAATGTATATTTGTCCTTAGAATGTAGACTTGTGTGAATGGACCTCTAGCGCGGTCGTAAAGACCCCCCAAGCAGTATTAATGATTAGTAAGTAGGACTCCATCGAAGTACCTTCACCTTGACGTTGGTGGTGGAGCTTTCAACGAAGAAAGGCACAATAGTGAATTAAAAAAAAAAAAAAAAGAAAAGATTAATAGTAACCTGCCTAACAGCGCTGCAAACGCAAAGTCTTTGTCACAAGTGTGCTTATTATTCGTACTTACCTGACCGTTGAGTAGTGAGTGTAAAATAATAACCTGTAGTTAACCATAAATTAATGGATTTCGATTAAAAACGACGCAAACTGTCATCTTTACCAATTGTTTGCTATAAAACCGACAGCTTTTTTGTCCAATCGAGCTGAAGTCCATTGACGGCCCAAGAGGAGTATTTTATGCAAAATTTCGACTACTTTGAACCAATTTCGAGGTAGTTGTCGATGATACAGCGGGCATCAGACGGCAGAAGGACGTGCATTTTTGAAGGGGCGCATGGGTAAATTGTTACACAACGGTAAATCATTACACAACGGTCAATTATTACACAACGGTTCATTATACCATCTACGTAGAAGAGGCTGGAGTTTGTTGGTATGCACATTTGCACCTTTTTTTTTTTTTCACTCCACATCAACAATTTCCCTTCAGAACTTCATTATTTGCGTTTCTTATTGCCATTTTAGTTACTGTTTGTCATCAACAGAATTATTTTAGCAACATTTAACTCGCGATTTAGGTAGGTACCTACCTAGTAACGAGTACGGGATTAGGTACTAACCTATAGAGGGTCTGTGATCTACATAATATGTATAGAATAGTACATAAATATAGAAGGGTTATCTATACGGAGCTGTGATCTGTAGCAGAAGGTTATTCTGTACAAAATAACAAACCGTTGTGCGGGGATTTGTAGCGTTTTGGTTTATTATTTTCAATAATAAACCGTTGGAATCGAGCATGGAAAAAAACAAAAAAAAAAACAATTCTTACACCTCCTCAAAAAAATTTGATGGTTTACGTTTCAAGGTATGTAGAATCCAAAACTGCAATAAAAATATTTCTGTCTGTCCAGTGTACGCCGTACGGGCCACTTTTCTTAGTTACCATGAAAGAAAATTGAATGAAATTAGGGTTTTAGGTCCCGTTTAGGGGTCTAGTTGGTCCTCGAAGCTCGAAAAATAGAAGTTAGAAATTTTAGACCAAGTAGCACGAAAACTTTCAGTAGAAAGGTATGGTTTTTTTTTAACGTTTTTAAATCGATCTTGAACTAAAAAAAAAATTTTTGAAACCATCCAGAGCATTGTACGACCAGCCGTTCGTTTCACCGAAAAGCATCGTGAACACGATCATGAATCAAACGGTATAAATCTGGCCCAGATATCATCGCTAGGGAGCACCTGATTATAATCAAGGATGGCTGTATGAAGTCGAGTTGATTGTTCTGTGATATTATTGCATTTGAAAATTGATGGTTGTTTTGGCTTTTGTTGATAGGCACCTACTTTTGCAACTTGAACAAACGTTGAAGTATTATTGGGTAAATTATTACACAGCGGTTTATTATACTATCTATGTAGAAGGGGCATGTATACAGTTAAATGATTAAACAACAGTTTATTGTTTACCTTATGCTTCATGAATAAATACAAATAGTAATTGATTGAATTATTGAATTCCGCACATTTGTATGAAACTTTAATTCCCGGGCCGGCTCCATACTCCATTTTGGGCTTTCCTGGGGGAGCTCGAGGGTACTGACCACAGAAAACAGTGATCACGCAGAAGGGACATCTACACCGGTAAATAATAAACCGTCGTGTAATAATTTGCAGCGTTTTTTTGACAGTAACTCTACATGGCAAGTGTTGGGGTAAACTGGCGGTCAGCCCCCCACGCCCTCTGTTGGCCATCTCTGAACTATCTCCTCTGAAACTCCCTCTCCTCCACATTCCAGCGCTCAAGTGACGCAAGCTCAATTCCACACTCGATCTGGTATTTGAAATAATGTCACGTCTATGCATTCATCGTGTCTCGCTGAATCAAACTATCGATAATATTTTACTATCCACTTATATGCTAGCTGGAGGGTTTGCTGAGGACCATCGATCTGTTTTGCCGCGTATTCGTATACCATCATATTCACGACCTACTTTAAGAGGCTCTCGGTAGCCTAGTGGTAAAGCATCAAACTTCCAAGCGAAAGGTTGGGGGATCGAGCCCCGTCGACGGAGGAAAATTTTTTCGCCGCGAAACGGAAATACTGCGTGTTGGTCCTGACGCCCAGTGACGTCATTTAAAAGCCAGAAAGGGAGCTAGGCCCCCAACTACCCTCGAAGTGTCAACAAGTTATTAAAAAAGTACAGGTTATACGAGTACGTACTATGAGTCGCGAGAAAGGTTATCACTACTGTTACCATCCACTTCTCAGGTGTGTCAGGTTATCTTCATTAGCCCCTGTGCCAGAACATACTTTTCTCCTCTACTATCCAGATTAGGTGAAAATTTGGGAATACGTCGAGAGTCCTAGCTAGGGTCGCTGACTATCAGAATTTCAAAATTTACCGGGTCGGGGGTTCGTGCAGCCGAAATTGCGCCTTATAGGAGGTGTGGGCGGTGGAAAAATGCATATTTACGCCGCTCCGATACTCGATTAAGGCCTTCCCTCGGAGAAGCACGGGGTTAGGTATTGACCACAGAAATCAGTGATCTACTCAGGTGGGGTATCTATACAGTAAAATAATAAACCGTTGTGTAATAATTTGCTATTTCTTTTATTTTGGAATTTCCCAAACGTTTGTTGATTTTACGAAATTTATTTGGATGTTGAACAAAAATATTTTCTGCTTTTGATTTTTTTCGGAAGTGCATCGGCCCGTATAATATTATGGTGAACAGACCAACACTCGTAAATACCTACCGTTAATAGTAATAAGTTTCTTCTTCGTCAGAGCGAGCTATGGGAAAACCCTGATGGGATAATAATTATTATTATTACTACACGACAAAAATGGATATACTAACCCGCACGACTCATAGGTCGTGCTTTCTTAGTAGTGAGCACGACCAGTGGATTCCCATGCTTGTTTCAGTTCTGTCGTATTTTTTTCAAGCCTCAACCTCCCTTCTGTATAGGAATTATTCCACGTTTATAGTTTAACATACCCTAGGTACTTTATAGAAACGTAATGCAACCTTTTCAAAATACTGCAACATCGTTCTGATTCATTCTGATGGTTTGTTGCAGATGATGGACCAGGGAAGACATCGAGACGAACTGGGTCGCCAAAACGGACACTACTAATCACCGCTATACGATATTTTATTAGTGAAAAAATTTAACACCATTCTATAGCTTCCAGCTATGTTAGCAAAAGAAACTTGTCAATAAAAGTGGCATCGGGAAACTGAGTTCTTTGGTGGTTTTCAAGTGAAAGTTTTTAAAATTATAGTTGTTAGGTATTTTTGATTGTTGGATGGGGTGAGGGAAGGGTGAGGACTGCTGGAGTATGTGATGTTGGGGACGCGGCTCAAATCTTGGATGGAAGCGCACATTGTGCGGGCCAGAAAGAAGCAGAACAGAAAAGGGAAAAACGACAAAACAGCCTCCTCTAACCAGCAAGTGAGTATACTTACAGAGCATTGAATTCTTTTTGTACGCTTGTTTATTGTATGTTTATGCAATATTGTATGATTTTGTAACGACGTTACCTGCTCAGCCGATTTACGTCATGACATCAGGGAGGCGTTCGGACCTAAACTTCGAACTCATCCTTTTTCGATGTAACGAACTTTTAGAGAAATCTTTAATCAACAGTCAAGATTTGATTTCGTCTGGAATGACACATACCTGTACCTGTACATTTGAAATTGTTAAAATCCAGTAATGGTTCAAGAATGCTCTGAAACGGGAAAGATGTAACTACCTGTTGAACATTTGGACCCAATGCAACTGCTTATTTCAATTCAAAAATTCGCTAAAAACTCAAGGACAAAGTGATCCACGATGTAATTATATTGGCGCTAGGCAGTTCTTTTAGGAGGCTCAGTTTCAGAGATGGCTTCTACTGCGGCCCGTTGGTCCCCTTGTCGAGTGGATGAAGTTGTTATATATTTATATTATACGTACCAACGACGCTGTTCTTCCAGCTCATCATCAGCTCAACTTTTACTTTCAATCAACTTCATCACCTCAACTTTTTACAGTGTTTTTACTTTACTGTCAGCGTTTTTGATCAAACTGTTGGTAACTGTTGGAACGAGCTTAAATGGCATTTTGAGAGCGTCTACTAGATTGTGCCAGCTACTGTTATTGCTAGGTACTAGTTGTATAACCTCTATGGTAGTAATCCTTCCCCATCTGTGCTCCCTCCACTCAATAAGGAGTACTCTCGACTTCTGTTTATATTACGTTCCCATTTTTAAATGAAAGTAGTTTCCGTTCTAAGAATGTTGAGACCACCCTCACTTTTCGGCGATGAATACTTCTTTTGGTTTATTATTCTCTGAATAATACACCTATGTAATCGCTCAGCAAAAAATTGTTATAACCCCCCTCAAACTTTTTTCTTTTCCGTTTCAAGGTGCGTAGATTCAAAAAATGCAATGTCCGTCCGCCGTACGCCGTACGCCGTCCGCCGTATCACGTGTACAGGCTTCATTTTCGGTCTAAAAAAGTCGTTCTTTCGCACACATGCTCCATTTGGGCCCTAGTTGTGTCCCGAAACTTTTCAGCCCGATCGGAATATACCCAGGGGTGTTGTGAGTGAAAATGTGTGTAAAAATAGGTACTTTTTGCGTTTTAGCAACATGTTGGTAACATGAGCTTTTGAGGTATCGTTTTCCATGTTTTTGGGGACGAGAAGATCGAATATGAGGTCGATTTTGGCCAAGGAGTGGAAAATTGAGGTTGTACCAGATGTTCAGCTCCCAAAATTGATTTTTTATGAGGCAAAAACCTGCGAAATCGTCTGAAATCACCATCAATTTGTAGAATAGCACTAGGAAAAGTTTCAACACGTAGATCAAGACGATTAAGTGGCACTACCAATGATCATGGATAATTTGAAAAAAAAAAAAAGATCGTACCTACCTAATTTGTGTTTTGGGGGCCAAAATTGGTGGAAACCATCAGAAATAGCTATTTCAATTATTTCACATGAAACAAACAATAAATGTAGGTACAGCCAACATTTCTGTAGAATAATAAACCCCATGTGACAAGGACTTTGCAGCGTTTTTCTATATGAGTTTTCAGAGATTTAAGAACAATTGAAGTCATTGCATTCCTCCCGCCTGGGCGGGACGTCACTGGTGGCCGAAAGCTCATAGAAAAAGAACTGTTCGTCATAGGAGAGTGCGGTTGGCCTCAACATTGTTAGGACGGAACCTACTTTCATTTAAAAGTATGAGCTGTACTAGTCACGGGTATTTCTCATTCTTCACTCGATGATGAGCAGAGTGAAAAATCGGTTCCAGTGTAGCCGTACCCCTCTATGTTGCTGACCCTCAGTGGCCTGGCCACGGCCCCTTTAGAATGAGCTGGAGGTACACACAAAAGGCTCTGCTGAAAAAGGAGCCTGAAAATCAAAGAACACTGCAAAAAGAAAAAAAAAGAAAAAAAAAAAGAATTCAGAAATTTGACACAAGTAACTCAGCTATGAAGTCTCTAGTAGATTATTGATATAATTATGATCTTCCATGCGAAGACCGTTGCTTGCTCTTTCTTCCGTTTTATTTATTTTATTTTTTATCCCCCATCATACTAGCTTAAAATGTTGTTAGGTATGGGTTTTCGAGCACTTCGTGCACTGCATCGAGGGCGTCGTGGCCAATCATTTCGCTCATGGCTACCGTCTCATCGCCCTAGGCTGGGACGAAGGGCGTTGAGATTCGAACCGACCGACGGTCCCAGTCCCAACCACCAACGCCCTCGGCCACTAGCTCACATTATCAGCGCTATTATAACAGGTATCCGATTCTGATTTCAGAAATGCAAAGTTCTGGCCCATCTCACCTTTATGGGGCTTCAGATTACAGCTTCTGTTATTCAGCCTCGTTTCAATTTTAACAGCACCGTGACCTATCAATGAGCTGAGGGCAAACACTGGAGGCAAACATCGCTCTGCTGAACAAGAGCCTTCGTAATTAGATTTTCCCTCGTCGATAGTGTTTCGTCACTTTGATCCCTAGCCAGAAAATGACCAGCGATGGAAGGAAGCCTGAAATTAGCGCCCTTGTACGCAGTTTACGGAAGTGTTAGGGATACTTGGGGGGGGGGGGGGGTAGAAGGGGTTTGAGTGAGGTGGGAGCTTTAACAGCTACGTATACATGTTGGTACCTATCTACTGAATAAGTCTGAAAATGCCTACTGAAACTTCGCTATATTGGTATGACAATTTTGGGGTTTGAGACAAAGTTGGGTGCAGTTGTGAGGGTCCCACTGTGGTTTTTAGGATCGGCCATACCTATGGTACGGATACGGTACTTGGGTACTACACTACGACTCTTCGTCAAAGTCTTCGAATTGAATTACCGTGCACCTATCTCAGCAAAAATACATACTGTAAACGATGGAAGATTGGATTGCATAAAAACAGTTCGACTAAATTAGGTATATCAGTAATAACTTGACACAATGAACTATACTGATTACGGCTATTTAAAAAATTTTTAAAAATATAAGTACCTACCGTTACGGTAGAGAAGCCTTTGATACGAAAAAACGCTGCAAATCCCTGCACAACGGTTTATTATTTTGTACAGAATACCCTCCTGTTACAGATCACAGGTCTCCGTATAGATAACCCTTCTATATAACATATGTACTATTCTACACATATTATGTAGGTCGCGGACCCTCCGTAGGTTAGTACCTAACCCCGTACTCGTTACTAGGTACCTACCTAAACCGTTGTGTAATAATTTACCTGTACAGGTTCCCCTTCTACGGAGATAGAGTAATGAACCGTTGTGTAATAATTTGCCCATCAATAATATCTACTTCAACGGTTGTTCAAGTTGCAAAAGTACCTATCAACGAAATCCAGCCCCTTCTGGGTAGATGAGCCGTTGTGTAATAATTTACCGTTGTGTAATAATTTGCCATTATGGAATAATTTACCCATCAATAATACTTCAACGGTTGTTCAAGTTGCAAAAGTACCTATCAACAAAAGCCAGCCCCTTCTGGGTAGATGAGCCGTTGTGTAATAATTTACCGTTGTGTAATAATTTGCCATTGTGTTATAATTTACCCATCAATAATACTTCAACGTTTGTTCAAGATTCAGAAGTACCTACCAACAAAATCCAATAGTCCATCACTTATCAAATGAAATGATATCGCAGAACAAACAACTCGACTTCATACAGCCATCCTTGATTATAATCAGATGCTCCGTAGTTATGATATCCAGGCCGGATTTATACCGTTTGATTCACGATGCTGGACGTACGATGCTCCGGGTGGTCTCAAAAAATTGTTTAGCTCAAGACAAATTTAATAACGTAAAAAAAACCATACCCTTCTATCGGAAGTTTTCGAGCTACGGCGTTCTGAAAATTTCAACCCCTATTTTGAACCCCTTAGAGATGACTGACAGTAACGTCGAGCTTCGAGGACCAACTAGACCCCGAACGGAACCTATAACCCGAATTTCATCAATTTTCTTTCATGGTAACTAAGAAAAGTGGCCCGTACGGCGTACGGCGGACAGACAGAAATATTTTTATTGCAGTTTTGGATTCTACATACCTTGAAACGTAAACCATCAAATTTTGAGGGGGGTAAGAATTTTTTTTTCTTGCTTGATTCCAATGATTCATTATTGAAAATAATGAACCAAAACTAGGCCCTCTTCTAACTATTAGTTGACACAGGTGAGGGAAAAATGCAACGAAATTCACCATAACCTTGGATTTTACCTCAGTGGGTATATCCCAAAATGTTCGTCAACCATCATTTTTATGACTAAAAACGGTAGGCGATGTTCATAATTTTGACTAGATTGTGGGGGTTTTCAAATACGTACGCACGTTGCTAAAAAAAAATCGCTTCATATCATGCTGCGTGACTTCCCATCTGAAATCGATAACCGATTAATCCAAGCTAGCAGATATAGTAAACCGGGTTGTGAAGAGAGGGTCAGTGAGGATGAAAAAAATAATATCGAATCTTTGTAATGCCGTATGATAGATTATTCACGCAGAAACGCTGAGCTATGGAGTGTAAAGTTTGCTCCATATAACTTTCTCAGAATGAAAATATCGATTTGGAAACAAAAAGAGAAAGAAACTTTTTTTCAGCGCATTTTGCGGAATGTATCACTTGTATGTGTCACTGAGGATCTCAGGACTTCTTCCAGTCGTATGCCATCCGATAAAGCTGATGGATGGGTGTGGGGCTCATGACGAATGAGTTACCTTCGCCAGTCCCTGTTCATTTATCGTCTCTCGATTTAATATGAATAGAAAACAGAGGTCGGCCCTTTTAAACACCACACAGACCTCATTTCACCCTACTGTAAAATTGTAATTGTAAAATGGTACTGTAAAATGTACCTACCTACTTAATATTCTTGATGAGTTTGCAGATAGTTTTCATTATTGACGAACAATGTTTATAACAAATTAATTGATGTTACTTATAATGAGAATACACTAAACTGACATGCCATAGTAAGCTACTTAAATAAGTGATATATTGAATTCAAATTTATGAAAGAAGATAAGTGAGGCAAATATGAGCAACATGAAGTTACTGATGTCATGAAGGAACTGACCAAAGTTACGAGTTACCCTCGTACTTCATTGGGTCAGAGCTAGACGAGCTCTTCGAATTACATATTGCAAATAACTATGGTCAAAGAAAAACGGAGTTATTGAAAAAATAGTCTATTTCTACTGATACACGAAAAAACGCAAAAAACACTGTTATACCGGTTTCGGTGGTCATAAGTTATGGTTTGATCACCGAAACCGGTATAACAGTGTTTTTTGCGTTTTTTCGTGTATTAGTGGAAATAGACTATTTTTTCAATAACTCCGTTTTTCTTTGAAATGGGTTTCCACGATTTCTTCGTGGAAACGTGATTTAGTTCGTAACTATGGTCCGTTTATCAATCATTCTAGTAAAAACCACTGTAAATTCATCAGGTACCCCTTCTAGCTACCCAGCGGCCAAGTGGTGTTAAAATACTGTAGGTAGTCTCTGTATATAGAAGAGAATAATCTCTATAGAATTTCTACAAATGATTCGAGGGGCCTGCCAAATGTAACCCTAAACCAACAGGTACTATTATATTTGTATGAGGGTATTTTAAATAGGATATAGTGCACCCGTAACTAATGACTAGGAGAATATTGAACAGAAATGACGATGAGTAAATCACAATAGGAAATAGAAGATCGAAAGGGGTTTTCCTAGTTTAATGAGGATGGTAAACAGTGATAACATTTATCATAGGTGAAAATCCTAAATACACCCCGGTCCGACTTATAAGGGCGATGCGGGCCCTGGGATTCCTTAAAAGGAGTACTCGCGATTTTACCAATATTAGGGCTTTGGTTGTCCTTTTAAAAGCCCTTTTACTCCCCTTGCGCATCCCCGGTATGGTCGCCCAGCTACGCAGTCCACAGGTACAGTTTGGAGAGGGTATATAATAAATGCCTTCGTTACGACGCGTACGAACTTGGAATTCCATAATGTGTGATGATGATTATGCTTACCTGCTGGATGCGTGCCGTTTGCTGCCCCTCGAAAGACGACATTGCATGGCCGATCTTAGGTAGCTTTTTCTACAAAATTTTGAATAATCATTTGTCCTCTGCCCGGCCTCACTGTCCAGTGTTGGTCTGTTGGCTCTTCGTCTGACCACACGAAACCCTATCCTCTTCAGCGTGCCGTTCTCACCAACTAATCATCTTCACAATCCTCCATCAACTTCCACGTGCTGCCAACCTCTTTCTCAACGTGATTCCTGATTTCGACATTTATCGACTTTCCAACTAAACTCAAATAAATTAATTGCCTCTTCTTGATTTTCTTTTCGCTCTTATAAATGTTTCTGTGATTATTTACCTATTTGTGGTTTATTTATTTCTCGTTTATTATTTTCCATAACTGTACATAATGTTTCTCTATTTGTAGCCAGTTCGCTGGCATATTTATATAACTGCGTAATTGGGCTTGCCCGTAATTTCAAATGAATAAATAAATAAATAATAATACGCCGCAAATTATTACACAGTGGTTTATTATTTTCCTGTACAGATAGGTTGATTCCTCTTCTTGCGCACTGTTTTCTGTGGTAAATACCTAACCTCGTGATTCCCCCAGGAAAGCCCTAAACTGTCAACAAAATTCAAAGTGACCATCTTTCTTTGTACGAAATAACAGGTATCACCGAACAACAAATATTAAAGCCATGCGTGATTATAATCATCTGTCCCCTAAAAATAATATCTTCGTTGGAGTTACGTATACCGTATGATTCACACTCACGTTGATGAAACTTGTCAGTTCAAACTTCAGGTACTTGTGAACCAACGGCTGGACCTACAATGCTCTGGGTGTTCGCAAAAAATCGTTTTGAGGGGGGTTAAAAATGTGTTTTTCATGTTCGATTCCAAAGGTTTATCATTTTACTAGCCTGACCGCTCGCTTCGCTCGCTATCCGAGATTCGCTGTACGCAGTATCGTGGAACCAGCAAACGACGGAAAAATCCCATAGCCTACTGGGTATTTGTGCCCAATTTTATCAAAATCCGTCAAGCCATTCAGGAGTTGACCATGGTCGACCATATTTCCGCTATGGTCAGGGAATTAAAAATGCGCCTACGTTCAACTTCGGAGGCTACCGGATATTGGTGCCAAATTTGGTCGATATCCGTTGAGCAATTCGGGATTCGACCATAGAGGGGCCCATGGATGCGCTATGGTCGACCGCGGGGGTAGTCCGAAGGGTCGATCGTAGATAGAATTTCACGTAGATTACGAATGCGCGATAAAAAATAGGGGTTACCATTTCAATCAACGAAGTTGACCATGGTCGACCATAGTTCCGCTATGGTGAGGGAATTAAAAATGCGACGTTGCACAACTTGGGAGCCTACTGGATATTCGTGCCAAATTTGGTCGATATCCGTCAAGCCATTCAGGAGTTGACCATGGTCGACCATAGTTCCGCTATGGTCAGGGAATTAAAAATGCGACGTTGCACAACTTGGGAGCCTACTGGATATTCGTGCCAAATTTGGTCGATATCCGTTGAGCAATTCGGGATTCGACCATGGAGGGGCCCATGGATGCGCTATGGTCGACCGCGGGGGTAGTCCGAAGGGTCGATCGTAGATAGAATTTCACGTAGATTACGAATACGCGATAAAAAATAGGGGTTACCATTTCAATTAACGAAGTTGACCATGGTCGACCATAGTTCCGCTATGGTCAGGGAATTAAAAATGCGACGTTGCACAACTTGGGAGCCTACTGGATATTCGTGCCAAATTTGGTCGATATCCGTTGAGCAATTCGGGATTCGACCATGGAGGGGCCCATGGATGCGCTATGGTCGACCGCGGGGGTAGTCCGAAGGGTCGATCGTAGATAGAATTTCACGTAGATTACGAATACGCGATAAAAAATAGGGGTTACCATTTCAATCAACGAAGTTGACCATGGTCGACCATAGTTCCGCTATGGTCAGGGAATTAAAAATGCGACGTTGCACAACTTGGGAGCCTACTGGATATTCGGGCCAAATTTGGTCGATATCCGTTGAGCAATTCGGGATTCGACCATGGAGGGGCCCATGGATGCGCTATGGTCGACCGCGGGGGTAGTCCGAAGGGTCGATCGTAGATAGAATTTCACGTAGATTACGAATACGCGATAAAAAATAGGGGTTACCATTTCAATTAACGAAGTTGACCATGGTCGACCATAGTTCCGCTATGGTCAGGGAATTAAAAATGCGACGTTGCACAACTTGGGAGCCTACTGTATATTCGTGCCAAATTTGGTCGATATCCGTCAAGCCATTCAGGAGTTGACCATGGTCGACCATAGTTCCGCTATGGTCAGGGAATTAAAAATGCGACGTTGCACAACTTGGGAGCCTACTGGATATTCGTGCCAAATTTGGTCGATATCCGTCGAGCCATTCAGGAGTTGACCATGGTCGACCATAGTTCCGCTATGGTCAGGGAATTAAAAATGCGACGTTGCACAACTTGGGAGCCTACTGGATATTCGTGCCAAATTTGGTCGATATCCGTCGAGCCGTTAGGCCGTGGGAAGACGGACAGACAGACAGACTCACTCACTCACTCACAGAGATTCGTTTTTATAATATATAGAGATATATAATATAAAATGTAACAAAAAAATATTATACGCATATTACATACATTATAATATAATTTATTATACCTAATAATAATAATAATAATAAAATAGATATATCATGTATATAGTAATATAATATGTAATGCGTAATGCAATATAAAATATAAAAGAAAAGAAAAGTATAATAAACCAGAATTATGTAAGTTATTGTTTTCCTAAACATATAAACAAATTTTTTGTCTGACTTACAACAACGCAGTATCAATCATGAGAGCGGTTTTCGGAAAACCTGTCGCCGATGTTTTGTCTGGCACAGGCAGCAGCCAAACGAATCTGTGGACATGTATTTGAAGGGCTTTGGCTCTTGGGTCTTGACCGGGATGACTGCGTCCGCGATTCCTTCATAAGAAGTTGGTTCGACCAGGAAACGACAATCATGCTGCATGATGCGTACATATGCTTTATCAGTTCCAGCGAGAAGCTCCAAGCACTCCACCAATCTCTCTATCGTCTTCTACCACTGGCTGAGGAGTAAAACTAAAAACTTAGGTACAGTGGAAGAAGTGAAATGGGTTGGTTACATCCTGCAAATTTTGTGCTGAGTTGAAGCTACGGTTTTTCGATCGGCTGAGAGCCTCTTTGAAAGACTTAACATTGACTTCAAGGGGCCTCGACCGTCTATAACAGAAAGGAAACGCTATCCGTTGACAACCGTTGACGAGTATTCAAGATTCGCGTTCGCATATGCCTGCTCGGATTCAAGTGGTAGATTTGCTGGAAGATGGGATCGTGGATGATAGGTAGAGTTAGGAGTGGTAAAAGGTGTAGCTGCAGAAGGATGGAATGGATTGAAGTGATTTTTATTTTGTTGATTGAGAGCATTTCAAACAATCATTGACTGCAAGAGTCTGTAAATAGTCAATGATTCGATATGTTTATGGAAGTTCAAAATGGCTTGGCACAGTTCGTTGCGAGATATCTTTCTCTTTCTCACAGGATTCCTTGAGAGTCAGAGGCGTTTGATGGTTTTTGTTGGTCTTTCCAACTGTAAAGTTTTGGGAAGTTCTCTTTGAGTAGGAATAACTTGATAACCAAAAGATTGAAGAAAAAAACTGAAACATAATCTTAGGACTCAACTTGAACTTCCACTGAGCACATTATGAACAGCTCAGAACAGCTGATTCTGCTGATCTAGGTGATTCCGGGATGTTGAATATCATGGCTGATCAGGCCAGGGTGTGAGATTTTTTATTCCTTTGGGCGATCCCTCTAATGGCTTTTTCGCTTCTTCGAGCGTAAAACCGGAGTTAGTTTCAGATACGGAAGTTCTTTCTCAGAGAAAAGGGCACATTCATTTTAGATGGGCGAGAGGTTGAGTGGGTTGGTTCAAGGTGGAGGAGGTCGGTTCAAAGGACGTACGGTGGTCTCGAAAACCGAGAAAGACGATTTAGTTAGCGTCACGGCGTAGATCATTACAGTAGGATTGTAACATTCTTAACCTTAGCTTTATATTTATTAGTTTTCCCATAAATTTTAGCCTTTATTTTAGCCTATTTAATTTATCCGTTTTTTAAATAAAGTTTTATCAATGTACCGACAGAAATTGATGATATTTAGCTAGTGCCAAAATTCTAACAATATCCTGGGTCTTGAGTGCTTTCACTTTCCTTGATCTTCCCGAAGAGTAATAGGAAGAATTGTAATCACCCAGAAAAATAGAGCCGGGAACAAAATGCTGGAACCAATCCAGTTCGTGGGTCTACACCCAATCTGATATCACCATATCTGCGTGTTCGGAAAGATGCATTTACCTACGTATATGTGTACCTATGTATGTTTCCGCGTATAAGCTCGCATTTTGGAAAGCTCTCACTGAATATCGGTGACGAACGAATTGCGATTTCTGCCTCAACTGAGGTGGAAAATGAAATAATGTCTCGAAATGAATTAAATTTCGAATTCTACGCAACGGTTAATTTTGAGACATTTTGTCATTTTCCCCTCAGTTAAGGCAGAAATTGCCACGGATTCCAGTCAGAACCCGAAATCAGTCAGTGATAAGCGGACCAGTCGCTGATCAGTGGACTAAGGCCACCATGATCTTAGGTGAGAGGTCTTTCCATTCTTCAAAAAAATACAGCAGGAAGCAGGAACACCAGACGAACCAGTCAAAATCCGATGTGAATAATTTACCTTTTGACCATAATAAACAATGTTTGCGACTATTGGTTTTTAATCAATTTTCCATGGCTTCCTCTTCTTAGCAATTCTTCGCCTTGGTGCAAATTTAATCTAGGTTCTCCTAAAACATGACAGTGTCCTAGTATCACGATGGCCTCAGTTTTAACTGATATCGGAATTCGACCGCAACATTCATATGTATGCCTTTATGCCTTTCGGCAATTACAGTTTTGCCTGATTTCGGGTTCTGGTTGCAACGTAATATATAACATATCATATAATGTATATATACATTTTGATTATTAAATGGTTTGATTGGTAACAAATTATGGGGTTTGATGTTGTAGTTAAATGTACCTACGTATCCTAGTCACTACGTACAGGTGCCTCAACATCCCAGTGATTCGTTTTGAATAATATAATTTAAGTTGACAATTCGGTTGGTTCTTCCAGGGAAATCAGTAACTGCGCGTTCTAGACGTACCCTGGATATCGACTCAGGTACAAATTTTCTATATTGGTATTCATTCATGTCCGTAACAAAAAACCACTGCACGTTTTACTGCCGTTGCGTTTTGCAAAACTGAAAAATGCACTGTACGACCGAACAAACAAGTCGGCCACTTCTGGATATTGAAAAAGGACGGACCCCGAGATGAAACGTAACTATCCAGAATCTGTACCGTCTTCTGTAGGGCTCCGTATTGAAGCGATTGTTCTAAGTCGGGGGAACTGTGTTGCTGAATTCACCGCCTTTTAGTTGTTAATAGCGTTGATTACTGTGCACTCGCTTTGAAGCAGCTTTTGCAATTCGTACGCTGCTTTCGTACACGTCTTGAACATCTTGGTCTGATTCATCCTGAGCAGATTCAAGTTTTGTATCACTATTGTTCTATTATAATGAACTGTGTGCACTGTGCTTTACTCGTACTTGTTGTAGACAAATGGTGTAGTCTTTCAGTCTAATTAGCTTCTTTAAAAAAGAAATTTTGTTTATTTTAATTGCTCAATTATTACGCTTAGCGGAAATCCAGTATTGCTTAGTTTAATTGTGACTTATAATTCAGCTGTGAAGCTGTGATCGTAGGGTACCTGGACAATAAATACTAAAATTTGGTACAGCGTGCCGACTGCGCTAGTTGTCTACTAGGTACGTACCAAGAGTCATTCAATTTCGCAAAACGGGCTGTAATTAGCCCAAGAGTTGCGTCATCTATATAACTAAATTTACAGATGATTTTCGTGGTGTCTGTCTGTCTGTCTGTTTGTCTTTCAATCACGCCAAAACGGCTCAATGGATCGAACCCATCTCGCGTATTTGAATGTTTCTATGACCAGGGAAGGACATAAGGAGGTTTACTTACGGATCAGATGGATAGGGGTGGGGGTTTATAGGGAAGCCGAAACATAAAAAAATTAAAATCTCGAAAACGGCTCAATAGATCGAACCCATCTCGCGTATTTAGATGTTTCAGTGATCGGGGAAGGACATAGGGGGATTCACTCCAGGATCTGATGAATAGGGATGGGGGTTTTCAGGGAAGCCGAAACATAAAAAAATTAAAATCTCGAAAACGGCTCAATAGATCGAACCCATCTCGCGTATTTAGATGTTTCAATGATCGGGGAAGGACATAGGGGGATTCACTCCAGGATCTGATGAATAGGGATGGGGGTTTATAGGGAAGCCGAAACATAACAAAATTAAAATCTCGAAAACGGCTCAATAGATCGAACCCATCTCGCGTATTTAGATGTTTCAGTGATCGGGGAAGGACATAGGGGGATTCACTCCAGGATCTGATGAATAGGGATGGGGGTTTTCAGGGAAGCCGAAACATAAAAAAATTAAAATCTCGAAAACGGCTCAATAGATCGAACCCATCTCGCGTATTTAGATGTTTCAATGATCGGGGAAGGACATAGGGGGATTCACTCCAGGATCTGATGAATAGGGATGGGGGTTTATAGGGAAGCCGAAACATAAAAAAATTAAAATCTCGAAAACGGCTCAATAGATCGAACCCATCTCGCGTATTTAGATGTTTCAATGATCGGGGAAGGACATAGGGGGATTCACTCCAGGATCTGATGAATAGGGATGGGGGTTTATAGGGAAGCCGAAACATTTAAATTATATTAAATTAAATAATTATATAACAGTTTCTAAAGGCACATGTAAGAGATATAATCTGTAAAGCGAGAGGTAACAAAGTCAGATGGACCCATCCCGAGTTCTACCCGTCAGCGACGGGCACAACAGCTAGTGTAAAATTAATTCGCCAAGGCAAACGCAAGTGTTTTCATTGGAGAGCGTATTGTAGCAATCCTTTCAATTCTCTAGCAATTATTATCTAGGCTGGATGTATACCGTATGATCCACACTCTTGACGAACCTTTCCGGTTCAGACTTCAGGGCCTTACTGTGAGCGAACCGCTAACAGTGCTGCAAGTGGTCAAACAAAAACAAAAACATCCACAAGTTGGAGGTCAGTTTAAAAACGAAAGAAAAACCATACTAACCACTCTATTGAAAGTTTTCGAGCTACGTTTCTGGAAATTTCAACCCATATTTTTCACCGTATAGTGATGACAGATGCCGAATCGCGGGCCAGCTAGACCCCAAATGAGACCTACAAACTGAATTTCATTAATTTTGGTAACAGGAAAAGTACGAGGTACGGCGGAAGGACAGAACGGCGGGGGTTGTTTTATTGTTCCAAAGGTTCAATAATGAACCTTTAGAATTTAGCATGAAAAAGAAAGAAAGAAAAAAATAATAATGCTCAAAATCTGATGGTTTGCGTTTCAAGACACGTAGAATCCGAAAATGGAATTAAACTAATTCTTTCCTTCCGCCGTAGGTACGCAATAGGTATCGACCACAGAAAACAGTGACCTACGTAGAAGGGGCATCTATACAGGAAAATAATAAACCGTTGTATAATAATTTGTAGGGTTTTATTCCATTTTCGAATTCTACGTACCTTGAAACGGAAACCTTCAAATTCTGTAGGGATTAAACTTTTTTTCATGCTCAGTTCCAAATGCCCGTTATTGAATTTAAAAAAAAATACGGTGTGTGGCGGACAGACAGAAATTTTTTATTGCATTTTCGAATTCTACATCCCTTGAAACGTAAACCATCAAATTTGGGGGGGGGGGGGGGGGGGGGGGTTAGATTTTTTTTTTCCATGCTCGATTCCAATGGTTCATTATTGAAATAATTAACCAAAAAATTAAAATGCTCGTCCAAGAAACTGTCACAAGTAGTACCATCTACCTAGATCTACCGATGGTAGAAGTTATGTAGTTGTTGTGTCGTGCTTTGTAGAATATAAGGGGGTCAACGCATCACAAGAGACAACCCTAATACCACCCGGTAGATACGAGTGTTGCATATATACAACAAGGCTGTAATCATCAGGTAGTCCAATCTTGGAGAAGGGAAAATGTGACTTTTCCTTTTCAGATTACAAGTTTCTTGACACACGTGACGTCGTGATATTGAGACTGATTTAAATGATCATGAGTCAAAAACCTGGGAAATTGTCTGAAATCACCATAAATTTGTATAACACTGGAAGTAGTATTAAAAGGTGAATCAAGACAGTTAAATGGCACTACCAGTGATCAACGATAATTTGCCTAGAATAGGAGCCTCATTCGAGTTATTGGGTCCAAAATGTCTGGAAATCATCAAAAATAGCTGTGTCAATAAATTATTGCACGCGAAAGAAACAATAAATGAACAGCCAGCATTTCAGTAGGATAATAAACCATGTGACAAGGACTGCGTTTTTTTTTAAATTCCTTTAAATTGTAGGCCTGACGGAGAGCTTTCCAGAAAGGTGCTATAATGTGTCGGAAAACAACGGAAGTGGGTGAAAAGGGGGAAGGAAAAAGCGTGGGACGTCATCTGGTTTGTATTGCCCTCTCGCTCCCGCACGTGGGAACCGAGTGAGAGGGAGATTCGTACCAGATGAAGTCACACGTTTTTTCCTCAGCTTATTACCTCCAAAGTCCAAACAACTCGGATTTCGGAGCTGAAAATTGGGGTACATGGTCTTTCGAGGGTGCTGAATCCGATTCTGAGATTGAAAACAACAAATTTAACCCACGTTCATTCCTCATTCTAAAAACCCTGGCGCTGAAGGGGAATAACTTAACCTGAAGTTAGGTACGAATATTCGATATTGATGGATTCTATAATTTACATGGAATCTTTTTTCTCGGCTTGAATATACTATAATGGGCAATTTCACCTATTTTATTTTATTTGCGTAAGTAAAAGATCTCGACGAGTGCTTTCCAAGAAGGTAAGTACTCTGCATGCTACTTCGGAGGCCCAAATAGATAATAATCCATTCTGTGGCTTATGGGTTTTGTGGCGGGTGAATTTTTACAACAGTGTTGGGGGGTTGGAGGATGACGTCTTTTTGCATTGAAGTTGACATTTTGTTTTATTATTTTCAATAATGAACCATTGGAATCGAGCTTGAAAAAAAATAAAATTCTACCCCCCCCCCCCCAATTTTTTTCCCTCAGTAGGTACCTAAACAAATTCTCAGCGTCTAACAAAAATGCCTCTGTGCCTAAGAGGGGTATCTGATGAGCGAAAGTGGGAGATAAACTAATGGAAAGATAGCGAAGTCATAGGCCCTCGCCCCCGCGTCCGCCTGGGGGGAAGCCTAATGATGCAATTTCGTTTTCTTTCTATCCGTTTGTCGCCCAAGCTACGCGGAATTTTGAGATGAAAATTGGCAGTGGGGGGTTTTCAAGGGTGCTAAATCCGACTTTGACATCAATAATCAAAAATTCCTACACATAGAAATGCCGTTACGCACTACTACCCATATGAACCAAGAGAATCTCGCAACGCTAGTTCATACCTCATTATCAGCAACCCGACAAAATGTGTCTCCTTGGATGCGAATCTAGAATCAAGTAAGATCAATCGTCTGACGCAAAGATTTCCCGGTTTCAGGATGAGGCCAGCGAATCCAAGACAGGCGGCGGTACTTTACGCAAGGACAGCTCGGAGTATTCAGTCGGCGAGGGAGCGGGCGGCCGCCCCTCGATGACATCGGACGGGTCCAAAGGCCACCTGTCCTCAGAGTCCAAAGGTAACCTGTCCTCGGACGCGTTCAAAGTCCACCTGTCCTCGCCCGAGTCGGCGTATTCGACGGGTTATTCGACCGACGGCACCTCACCGGGTGCCTCGATCCCACCAGAGTACTACATCAACCTCAGAACAGGTAAGTGCCCTCGTTTCAAATATTTGAATATAATTTGATCATTTGATTAGGTACTAGTGCATTATAGGGACGATAAACTCGACTATCGGGATAATCGAATGTTGCGATTATAGATATATCGATTTAACTTCATTCGATGTTGGGTTGTAGTCCTTTACCAGTTTCATTCACTGCGTTCGTGTTCGTCGGGTCTTGTTCCGTGTTTTACCATGAATTTTAAGGAACTGGGTCATTCTACGCTTAGAGTGGTTTTGAGACCCCTGTTATTTTCGTTTCTTAAAACCTTTCAAACTCGTGATTTTTTCAGTTCAGTCTCTTCAGGGGGGATCATATAATAATGTCAATTATTAATATGCGAGCTTCATTCATACCAGAACATGAAATATTGCCAATTTAAAAAAAAATGGTAGGCAGGGGAGTGACCATAAAGAAAATATAGTTCCAGGGTAGTGATTTTACTAGAAACCAAAAATTTGACAAGAATACCTACCCTCATGTACCTATATCTGAAATTCCCAAAGTTGCCTTGAGGTACCCAGTAGGTAGCTCACCCCCTAGCTGTGAAATAACTTCAAAATTAGGCTTGAATAAGTTACCCAAGTGAAGTCATGTCACTACTCTGTCTTGCTTGTCATTTTCCTGTCTACATGAAAATCATCAAAAGACAGGAAAGTGACACACAGGAAAGTGAATTGTTTGGGGTTTTCTGCACATAGCTTCCAAACCGCTGGTAGTACAGGATTGGAATTCAGTGCTCGTATACTGGTTCAGTAAACCTATGGCATGATGGAAGGGGAAAAAAAAGAATACGAAAATACAGAGCACAAGAAGGTGACAAATATGAAAATTGCATATCAGTTATCGTGGAAAAAGTTGCATCTCCAAGGGCACACACAACACCAAAAAAGGAAAACAAACCCAGAGGCCACCTGTGGCAAATCACTGCTGCCAACTTGACTTTTACCCGAATTTTTCCCCCCACCGGGAAGGGGAGGGAGCTGTTTCCTGAATAGACAGGAAAGTGACACAAAACTTTGTAAAAAACACATTTTCTCATGCAGAATCAAAGGTGAATGACCAATTGAAATTTTTCTGATACATACATGAACTACATCATAACTGTGACGTGATCCCGTTGTTTTGGTAATGAAAATCTGAAATCGCTATATATTTCATGTATGTAAATATTCCAACTTAGGCGTGTGACACCAGGGTAGTGACATTCAGGTAATTGAATGTTTAATTAATAATTACTGTCACTAATTAATGATTTGAATGATTGAACCAAGGTCATCTGCAAAGCCTTGATTTAGTAGTAAGTAAATGATACATAATTTATTTATTACTTTCCCATTCTACGGGGCTGGGAAATGCCTTGTTACATGAAAATTCAGAATAAGCGTAGAACGACCCAACTGGTAGTTGCAGTTAACGATGAAGGAATTGCGATACGGATGCCAGGAGTAATCGATGTGTAATCGCCACTCGATTATCTCGATCGTCGCGTTTGTCATCCCTATAATTTACTAGTACCTTTGATTATGTACCTCGTCATGCAAAATTTGATTAACATGCGATTTGGCTTCCACTTCTATTCAATTATACAGGGTGTCTCACTTATGATCCGAAACTTTTAACCACGTGCTCTACAACCAATTTCCAACAAAAAGTGTCCCTTAAAGTTTTTTTTTTAAACCACTAAAAACCTGAGTTTTTTCAATGTTAAGATTTTTTTCGTGTTTTCGACCTTTGGTCACTGGAAAGGTCATAACTCCCTTAATATGAAAAGTAAAACCAAATCTAAGTAAACCGTTGGAAAGAGCGTTAAATTTCCCGTCTTTTGAGCCTCTAACAATAATTTTTTGAAGGGAACTTGAGAGTGAAAAATGAGCCTGAAAAGTTAATTTCGTCAATTCTTGAAAACTGCCTGTTTTTCAAACGATCATTAGGCCCCATAATTCTGGTGATTGGTCATAGCCTGTAAGCCTAAAAAATGCGCAAAAGCCTCAGCTTTCCAACGGTAGTCAGTTTTTATTTTTTAGAGGGAACGTTTTTGAGAAAATCGAGTTTTTATGCGAAAAAACGTGTGTTTTCAGGCACATTTGAGGGTTTTCCCTTGGGGAAAAAAGTACTGCATGACTAACCACTGATGACTTTGGAGGCGGATTTACGTATTTTTTTACGCTGAATCTAATGATGACATACCCAGAGCTTCCTAGCAACGCCGCCCGTCTGTCGATGGGATTGTATGCGAAAAAACGTGTGTTAAACAGAGTGAGGTTTGTTTCTGTTGTTTGTTGTGATGCCCTCTTCTTAGCGTTGATAAGAATGAGGAAAACATCTACGTACAAAGTCTCTCTATTCGACCGAGTTCACCATCACGTTCAATCCGTTCTTCCGTTGGGTTCGATCCAGTTTCCTGTGTTGAAAATTTTCGAAGTTTTTCTTTCAACTATGGCTCTATGAACTGACGCATGTGGCACCCCTAGCTGCAAGCCCGATCGGCGGGTGCTGGAAGTGGAATCCTCAGCTATTGCGTCCAATATCGCCTCGTCACGAAATTCATCGCGTGGACCGCTTGCTCTGTGAGTGACCATTTGGAACAATTCCCCGTTCCGTGCACGTGTGCATACCTGCGTTAATATTTGAAAAATGTTAGCTGCAATTCACCATTGCTGGTCGTTATGGCTGAATAAATGTCATGAAGCTATTACGTAGGCGTAGAAAACCGAATTTACCTTGTGAGTAATTTCCAGTTGTTAACCTCATACCACCAGGCGTCTTCACAAATGGGTGGGTTAAATAAGGGTATTAGCACAAACAACACTTCATTCCGAACATGACGAAATCCAAAACACAAAAACGAACACCTTTTGATATGGTGAAGTGCATTTACCCTACTGAAGGTTTCTCTGTAAGGAGGATGTCTGTTGGGGAAACGCCGCGCGTACTCTCTTCCCGCTGCTGATGCGTTTCCGTGCGTAACCATATACGAAAATCATGTCGACCCACTCTTTGACGGTATAGGTGAATGGAGCCATAGTTGAAAGAAAAACTTCGAAAATTTTCAACACAGGAAACTGGATCGAACGCAACGGACGAACGGATTGAACGTGATGGTGAACTCGGTCGAATAGAGAGACTTTGTACGTAGATGTTTTCCTCATGACGATTTTCTTATCAACGCTAAGAAGAGGGCATCACAACAAACAACAGAAACAAACCTCACTCTGTTTAACTCACGTTTTTTCGCATACAATCCCATCGACAGACGGGCGGCGTTGCTAGGAAGCTCTGGGTATGTTACCATTAGATTCAGCGTAAAAAAATACGTAAATCCGCCTCCAAAGTCATCAGTGGTTAGTCATGCAGTACTTTTTTCCCCAAGGGAAAACCCTCAAATGTGCCTGAAAACACACGTTTTTTTCGCATAAAAACTCGATTTTCTCAAAAACGTTCCCTCTAAAAAATAAAAACTGACTATACCGTTGGAAAGCTGAGGCTTTTGCGCATTTTTTAGGCTCTCAGGCTATGACCAATCACCAGAATTATGGGGCCTAATGATCGTTTGAAAAACAGGCAGTTTTCAAGAATTGACGAAATTAACTTTTCAGGCTCATTTTTCACTCTCAAGTTCCCTTCAAAAAATTATTGTTAGAGGCTCAAAAGACGGGAAATTTAACGCTCTTTCCAACGGTTTACTTAGATTTGGTTTTACTTTTCATATTAGGGAGTTATGACCTTTTCAGTGACCAAAGGTCGAAAACACGAAAAAAATCTTAACATTCAAAAAACTCAGGTTTTTAGTGGTTTTAAAAAAAAAAAAACCAGTCATGCAGCATGACTTAATGAGCGAATTTTCAAAGAAATATTCGAATTAATGGCTATGGTTTTGAATAAAGGAAAACTTCGGTCTAAAATTTGGTTTTCTATGTATATTCTCTTCGTATTTATTTTAATTTGTACGTTTTGTCCATCCTGATTCTACCGTTTGTTATGAGTAGATTCCTTGTTCCTTCTGAATGGCCTTTCCTCTTGACTACGATTTCAGGCCTGGTATCTAAAACCAGTTCAAGATTTGCTCTACTAGGTAGGTAGATCCTTCCTTCTTCATTGATATTATTTTCATCATGTTAAGTACCTACCTACCTTTGAATATCAAATATTCGTATGATACTGATAATAAATTGATAAGATACCTACCTAACCTTCTTCCTCCTACTGTTAGTACCTAAATTGAATCATTTGAAATAGATTTTTTCTTTCGTCTTCCTTCTAGTAATACGTGGGCCGGTACTTGTCTATCTATGAAGGAATCATAACAATTATATGTCAAATGGGAAATTCAAGGAGTTGTACTAATCGTTTGCCTCCCCCTTTTTTGCTTCGAACTCTCGTCTTCAATTAATACTTCTCACATTTTTCAATCTGACCACTCTAAGGGGGGGGGGGGGGGGGGGGTAAGAGTTTAAAGATTATCCTAGTTTTGGGTAATTTTTGCGCACTTTAAATGCTCTAATTTAAGAACGGATTTAGATATCTAAAATCCGATTTCACCATCGTGTTCAGCGTGCAAAAACCTTTAAAATGAGGGGTCACTTGTTAGAAAATAACATTTTGGGGATTTTTGGGTAATTTTTGCGCACTTTAAATGCTCTAATTTGAGAACGGATCAAGATATCTAAAATCCGATTCCACCATCGTGTTCAGCGTGCAAAAACCTTTAAAATGAGGGGTCACTTGTTGGAAAATAACATTTTGGGGATTTTTGGGTAATTTTTGCGCACTTTAAATGCGCCAAAACCCTCCTTAGAGTAGGCCAATTTCGCCCATCTTCGAACTTAGCCTTTCGATTGCCAAGATAGATTTTTTGTGCAAATTTGAGCTGTTTATCTCAATTCTATCGAGAGTTATCGTCTGGAGTGACATATATATATATATATATACATATAAAAAAGTGTTAAATTTCAGGAATCGTTTTAGAATGGTCTGAAACGGATTTCTATGAAGAAAATTTCCAAAAATTTATATTATTTAAATTTTGAAGCCATTGCAATAGCTTCATTTTCTTTGAAAATTCGCTAATTAAGGGACACTTTTAGTTGGAAATTGGTTGTAGAACACGTGGTTAAAAATTTTCGGATCATAAGTGAGACACCCTGTATAGGTATTATTATAAACTACTATTCAATGCTTTCTAGAAACTTGACAAGTTGGCGAATGAAAAGATATTTATTCCTTCGTGAAATAGAACTCTAAGTGCAGTTACATAGGAATTTCTGCTATAGAACTGGGTTTTTATTTTAGGAAGGATGATTTGAATTAATGCCAGTGTTAAATACATGAACGCAAGATTGAAAATGAAAGATTTAATTAATATTTTCAACTTCAAAGTGTTTGAAATACAACAATGCAGTAGAATATCTTGAGTTTTTACTCAATATTATCCTTAGTAATCTATTCTGCATGATTTGTACCTTCTTAGCAATTGATTTACTGGCTCCACCCCAAAGAATGATACCGTAGTTAATAACAGAAAAAACTAAACCTGATCCCCCGTTAACAACTTCTTTTAATGCTATTATTTTGTACATTTTGTATACATAATGTGGTATTTTGTATAGGCAAGCACTACGTCCAAGCAAGTACGGGGAACACGGGAGTAAGCGGGGCGGAGACGGTGGCGCCCCGCAGCGGGCTGACGGTGCCCCGGGATGCGGGAGCTGTGCCCCCGGCGGCGCCCCCGGCCAGCCCTCGCCACGCCGCAGCGCTCACGCCGTCCTCGGCGAGGCGGAGGAGGGAGGAGGCGCTGAAACGGAAGAAGGCCGAAGGGATACTGCCGGAGTCCTCGACGGAGGAGGACATCGCCAAAGCCCCCAGTCACAAAGTCACGACCCCAAAAGTGAGTATTCGTTCATTCTATGGATGCATTACACGATTTTTGACATTTTCATGTCTTTACTTTGGCACTCAAACTCGAAAAGCGTTACCAAAAACGCTGCAAATCCCTGCACAACGGTTTATTATTTTGTACAGAATACCCTGTAATACCTGTATTATTGTACAGATCACAGCTCTCTGTATAGATAACCCGTCTATATAATATTTACTAGTCTATACATATTATGTAGATCGCAGACCCTCCTTAGGTTAGTACCTAACCCCGTAATTGTTACTAGGTACTTACCTAAATAACGGGTTAAATATTGCTAAAATAATTCTGTCGATGACAAACAGTAACTAAAACGCCAAAAAGAAAGGCAAATAATGAAGTTCTGAAGGATAATTATTGTTGATGCGTAGCGAAATAGATGCCCCTTCTGCGTAGATCACTGTTTTCTGTAGTCAGTACCTATAATGAACCGTTTTGTAATAACTTGCCCATCAATAATACTTCAACGGTTGTTCAAGGTGCAAAAGTACCGATCAGCAAAATCCAGCCCCTTCTTGGTAGATGAACCGTTGTGTAATAATTTACCGTTATGTAATAATTTACCGTTATGTAATAATTTACCTTTGTGTAATAATTTATCATTGTGTAATAATTTACCCATCAATAATACTTCAACGTTTGTTCAAGTTTCACAAGTACCTACCAACAAAATCCAATAGTCCGTCACTTATAAAATTAAATAATATCGCAGAACAAACAACTCGACTTCATACAGCTATCCTTGATTATAATCAGGTGCTCCCTAGTGATGATATCCGGGCCGGATGTATACCGTTCGATCCACGATCGTGTTGACGAAGCTTTTTAGTGCACACGAACGGCTGGACGTACAATGCTCCGGGTGGTCTCAAAAAATTGTTTAGCTCAAGACAAATTTAATAACGTAAAAAAAAAAAAAAAATACCCTTCAATCGAAAGTTTTCGAGATACGGCGTTCTGAAAATGTCAACCCCTATTTTGAACCTCTTAGAGATGACTGACAGTAACGCCGAGCTTCGAGGACCAACTAGACCCCAAACGGAACCTATCACCCGAATTTCATCAATTTTGTTTCATGGTAACTAAGAAAAGTGGCCCGTACGGCGTACGGCGGACAGACAGAAATTTTTTAATTGCATTTTCGGATTCTACATACCTTGAAACGTAAACCATCAGATTTTGAGGGGGGTTGGATTTTTTTTTTTTTTTCATGCTTGATTCCAATGGTTCATTATTGAAAATAATAAACCAAAAAGGTGGGTAAACAAGGTAGTCAGCAACATAGGTAATGAAGAAAGTAATTGTTTACTAGTATGGAATGTGGCAACCTTGCACCACTGTGTGTGTAACCCGGATTATCCCTAAATTGTTGTATTTCCTTTCAAGTCCTGAATCAAGATTACGAAGAGGTTCCTTTGTTAATAACGATTACCCGTTTTGTGTGTGAACAGGATCCTTTGTAAATTGCGATTACGTAGTGTATGATGGATGCGGCTTTTGGCCAAATGGAAACACACTCTTAAATCATAATAATTTTGAAGTAAACTACGTTTACTAAACCTACGTAAAACTATATTTACTAACTTAAATAAACTACGTTTATTAAATAACTGAGTCTAATGGTTTGGAAACGTTTTTGTGTGAAAGAGCGCAAAATTAAGAAATCACATCAAACAGCGTTACAATTTCCTTTCTGATGATGAAGAAAGAGCAAGCGAGAATGATTCTTAGTTAACTACCTACTGTCAAGATAAAGCTTGTGATACAACATGAAAAGGTCTCACTGTGTTGCGGACTTGTACGCAAGCGTTTAGACCAGTGGTTCTCAACCTTTTTAAAGCCGCCGCCCCCTTTGGGAGCTGAATATTTTTCAACGCCCACCTAATGTGAAAATCCTCAAGTTTGGGTATGGAAAATGGGGTTCCAAATAGTAAAATTTGAATTAAAGGAATAATGCAATTGACAGACGAATAAAACAGAACATAATTTACAAAAATAATATTATTTGTTATTAATGTAATTCACACAGCTGTGTGTGGGATTGTTGTGGTTCAAAGCCCATTTCTCAGAATGAGGTTAAGTTTTAGTAAGATGAAGGCGCAAGTCTCACTTACTAGAAGTCGAGTCGATTTCTTCTGGTAAGGACCTACCGGCCGCAAAACGTCACGACACGAAAAAGCGACCCAAAAAACGTTACTGAAGTAACTTATCAACTGTTTCGAATTTCTCTCGCGACGATCTTCCTTTTCTCCGTCGTTGCTCCGTTGGTACCAGACATTCCGTGGAAATTTCGAAATGGTATAAAAATATGTGGTGAAAGGGAGGTTCCGACACAACCTTCAACCAGTACAGTTGTGAAATTGTCTGTCATTTCCCGGAAAACGCACGCGTATAAATGGATTCTAACATCAGGACCTCCCATCTAGGGAGAGGTATTTCCATCAAAATCGGTCCAGTCGTTTGGAAGTTGGGCCCAACTGACCTTTTACCTTTGCTCAGAATCGTCGCATTATATGTATTTTGAGCAAGAGCACGTACACACCATGTTCCCACGTCTCATTAGTTGAAAGTTCAATCAATACTTCCTGAATCTCAACCTCTGTTTTCTCAGTATGCACAAAGGATTCATGACCCATTGAGGACAAAATATCCTCAAAACGTTCGGAAAAGGTCTCATGCAAAGACTCCAGGTGTTCACAGTAAACTGTTTCATCAAAGGGATTTCCATATTCTTATGCAGGATACTATTCACTATGCTTATCCGACAGGATTGAAAACTGGCAAATTCAACCAGTTCATCCAAAATTCAGCTTGCATAATGAGATTATTTTGGAAGGTAGAAATATCAGATTTCGTTTTTATTAATTGAGTTCATCACCTTGAAGTTGCGAATTGATTCCAGTGAACTTGGAGAATTTATCGGTCATGTAAGCAACATCGATTATAAATTGTAGCTATCGGCCTCTCAGATGTACCTAAATACATCTCAAGCACTGAATCGAAAAGATTCCTGAACCTGTTGAAGTGTTCAGGCAGGCGCTCACCTCCCCCCTACCGCCCAAAACAAGTTCGCCGCCCCTCAGTATCCCTCCACCGCCCCCTCGGGGGCGTTATCGCCCCCGTTGATAACCACTGGTTTAGACCGACATTGAGGTAGATAATACGGCGGATTTTCATGCTCGATTCCAAAGGTTCATTATTTTATGGTTAGATAGTCTTGATTACATAGAAAGAAAGTTAATTGTGAAAAAAATAATATTAGGAAACGATTAAATTCAGAAATTTAGTGAAAAATAATTTTAGGTAGGTACTGAAAAATAATAATGTATGTAAAGGAAAGGCATTCTTTTCAGACGCACTTACCTTTCGCACTGACTTTCTTTTTCACAACCCTCTAATCGAAAATAACCTGTCGATACTTTTTTGGTATTTTTATTTATTAAAGCCATTCAAAACTTATTTATTGTTTATTGACTTGAAACCATTCAAATGTGACATTTTCGTACTAAACATTAAAATATATGTACTTACCAGAGGACACATATGTACGTAGGTGGATAATTATTGGAAAAATGGTTATTGTGCGAAATTATTCAATTTATATATAATACGCATTGTTACACACAGGTATAGCATTTGTAATAATTGTATGATATGATGTAATAAATGTAGCGCCATCAACAAAACAGACAAAGCCGGTTGTAATTGGTTTATTCTGGACTAGTGTCATCGGTGTTATCGTAAAATGTTTATTTTTTATTACTGTTGGTAGGTACAATGTTCATCTCGAGTCTGTAGGAGAAAGTTCAAGTTTTGCGGGAATATATCAAAAATACCTCTTTTGGTCCTCTTCACGTTAAAAATACAAAACCGCTGGAGTTAAATATTCAACGTTCTTTCCACCGGAGCAAGCCCGTAATAACTACCTACAGTAGTAATATAATATTTATTATAGGTAGCTGTAATAACCTGGATTCTGTAATCTTTCAGAGTAGTGAGGTAGGTACATACGTCAACGAAATGTCCCATTCACAGTAGAAGGAGCGAAGTGTGAAGGGTCAGTAGTAGTGAGTGTAATATAAAGGCCCTCTTTGCGGAATGGGGTGCTGTTTTTACAAGCCAAGGCCTTTTTGGTTGAGTTTCTTTCTATGTGGGGGAAAAAATACCTGGGGGAACGTGAACAAGAGTAGCCAAAAAATACATTTGCCCTCAATGCTGCCCTGAGGGGGTTTGGACCCTGGTTCTGATACGCTGAACTGAGTTATATTATTCATTTCCCATACAACGCACCTCCCACAGTATAATACGTTTGCAAACAAAGGCGTAACCATGCGTCGAAAAAGGGACACATTTTGATGGGTGTAGGGTTGGGTACCGTATTCCAATGGTTGAGGGGTATTATAGGTCCTGTGAAAGAAAACGTCCACTCGAAATGTCACTCTTTCTCCGTGGGGATGTTCTATTCCTCCCCTGTGGGAATACTCATCCCATTCCTCCCTTGTGGAAATCTCCAACACGTTTCAACACATTGTCGCCCTGAGGGGTTAAACCCCCTTGAAAGCTTCAATCTCTATCTTTCAAGGTCCCTTTCTCCTACAATTCCTCCTATTATGTTAACAGTTAAGTAGCATAACGAAGTTCTAGAGATTAGAGAGCTAGCTCATGTCCACTAAAACCTCAAAAAAAAAAACCTAAAAACCCATAACACCCCTCAGTGTATCCCGGTCGGGCTGCCGAGCTTCGGAGCACAACAAGGGCCCAAATGGAGCATGAGCACAAAAGAAAGACAATTTTAGACCTAATTTAAGCCAAATTTTAGGCTAAAACTTCGTTAGAACCTCAGTTCTTCGCTCGTTGGTCAAAATCGGCTTCATATTCGGTCTCCTCGCTCTAACAAACATGGAAAACGATACCCCACAAGCTCATGTTATTAGAACACCAAAAAACCCTATTTTTACACCCACTTTTCACCCATAACACCATTGATATATTCCGATCGGGCTGCAAATTTTCGGGGCACAACTAGGGCCCAAATGGAGCCTGAGTGCGAAAGAACGAATTTTGTAGACCGAAAATAAAGGTAGATATGGGTGATAGGGCCGAAGACTTTGCATTTTTGGAATCTAATCACCTTGAAACGTAAAAGAAAAAATGTTGCGGGGGTATTCAAAAAATTGTTTGCTGAGCGAATATATAGGTGTATTATTAACAGAGTAATAAACCAAATGCGATGATGTCCGTCCGCCTTACGCCGTATCATCCATCCATATCGTTTTCCATATCTTTGAGGGCGAGGAGACCGAATATGAAGTCGATGTTGACCAACATGTGAAGAATTGAGGTTCTAACAAAGTTTCTAAAATCGTCGTTCTTTGGCACACAGGCTCCGTTTGGGCCCTAGTTGTGCTCCGATCTCGGCAGCCCCATTGGAATACACCCAGGGGTGTTATGGGTGAAAACTGGGTGTAAAAATAGGGTTTTTTTCTGAGGTTTTAATGAACATCAAGCAGCCTAGTTGTGAGGTATCGTTTTCCATGTTTTAAATTGATATCGAACTTGAGAATTTTTTGAGACAACCCGGAGCATTGTACGTCCAGCCGTTCTTTTGCCCCGAAAAGCTTTGCCAACGTGATCTTGAATGAAATGAAGACATCATTGCTAGGGGGCACCTGATTATAATCACGCTTAGCTGAGTGAAATCGAGTTGGTTGTTCCGTGATATTATTTCATTTGAAAAATTATGTTTATTTTGGATTTTGTTGATAGGTACTTTCATATTTTGAACAGGCGTTATGCTTCATGAATAGCAACAAATAATCATGGCAGTAGAATCCACGAATATTTATGCAACTGTCATTCCCCGGCCAGCTCCAATACTCGATTTGACTTCAGTGAATTACGAACTGTGACAAGGATCCTATCCGAAGAATGGTTCGTAATCCGTTAATGTCGACGTGACTTCTGTTTCTGATGATGTGCAAGAAGAATTAGTCGAGTTTCAAAACGTCCGGAACTTCAAAGATAATTTCGCTACTCAAAAATTGGAACAGTTCTGATACAAAAAAGCTTTGTCGTACCCAAACTTCTTAATATTGCGCTGAAACTATTCACACTTTTCTCCACCAAACTATGGGTGGAAAGATGTACTGGTCAAAACTATGCAAGCATTATCTCATTAAAAACTACTGAACGTTCTATGGTAATGAAATTATTGAATTTAATCGTCATGTAATTTTGTTTCTGCATAAAAATATTTACTGTGATAGCAAACAAATGAATAGGTATTTATAAATAATACCTTCTTTTACTATAATGTCACTAAATACGAAAAAAAATGTGTTCCGTGGAACTTTTGTTTCTTATTAATGGTCCGCCACTTCGTGCTATTTTAAGTTGTATTGGGGGGCTCTAAGGTCGATCTTCTTACACTTACGTTGAGGCCTTACTTTGTGTTACGAACCATCCTTCGGATAGAATCCGTGTCACAGACCGCGTATTCAGAAAAATGACGCTTGAATTAAATTGTGAACGAATCAAAATACGTCTGTGATTCTCTATTTACACATCTGACAACGAACAGTTGAATAATGACCTAGTCTAAAAATCACGACTGTTTTTTCTTCCTTCCTTCTCCCTGACCTCTCATATTTTTTTCTCAATCTTCAAATTCTGTCTCCCAATTTTTTCAGTCTCGTGGACCACACTGGAGTACCTCGCGAACCACTTTCGGTCAACGGAGCGTAGGTTAAGAACCGTTGATCTAAGAGGGGTATTTATTGGGCCTAGGTATAATTTACACTGGTATGATTCAAACCATTCTCCATACAAATTTTTAATAGGAATTATTGCACTTTATAATGAGTTAGCCTATTTATTTGTATCATAATCGAATAGTAAATATACGTTTCTTGTTTTTTTTAAGGGAATTTTCGGGAAAAAGATTACAGTGGGTTCAAAATGTTTTTCATTGTATCCCCCCTACACTGTCGTGACGAAAAAAAATGACAAAGCGTTGAGTGGAAAAGAAAAAAACTAAATCATTGATGAAAAAGAGGAGAGAGAAAATAAAAAACTGCGTTTTTCTGATTATGAGAAGGAGCGAACGAGGCTTAGCAAGGGTTTTCATTACTTCGGCAGAGGTCTACCTATTTGGCACCTAACGAGAAAAGCAATACGGTATGAATAGAAAGTGATGAAGAGCGGTGGAAAAGGAAGTATGATGAATGAGGGGTGAATACCGTAGACTGAGTATGAGAAAGTTTGTGCACTTGGAGTTTGAGTTACGCGGGGGAAAAAAAAATGCATTGAAATTTTCGTTCAACACCGAATAAACCTGAAAATGACTCCGGTGTTTGGAGGGTGAAAACGTTTTGCCGGAGAGGTATTTATTTGTATCGGTTAGAGAAAGGATTCCCTGGGAGGTTTCGTGTGTAAACTCATTGAGGGAAGGGAGAGTAAAGATGGGATGTGTAGGGATGGAAAGGGGAGAAGGGCACTAATAAATTGTAACCTTCCGACTACAGATATTCACACGTACTGCGGAGAGATTTAGTATTCGGATTTGCGTGATAACCGTAAATGGAAAAAATTTTGCAAATTAATACTTGCAAACATTCTGCAAAAACGTTCTATCATTTTCTGAGTAGATGCCCTACGTGTCAATATCCCTATTCCATACGTTATAAATTACTTTTACACCGTCGGGTTAAGTTATGTGAAGGGGGGGGGGGGGGGGGTAGGAGCGATTCGATCCCATAAATATGTATTGCAAATTTGAAACAGTTCCAATCAAACTAATAACGCTCCAGGTTGGGACGGTTATTCATTTGATCAATCAGCTCGATTATTAATCTGGTTGGAACTACATATTATACACGTATCGATTTGGCTAAAAAATTATATATTATATTACACTAGTGGGTCCACTGACGAGGAGCCTTACGTAGGTATGCCCAGACAAAAACCTTGAAACGTCAATTTTGATGAAAATCATCAAAATTTGAGTCGGGTTAGCATTTTTTTTTTCATGCTCGATTCCAATGGTTCATTATTGAAAATAATAAACAAAAACGCTGCAAAGTCCTTGTCACATGGGTTTGTTATTCTCGGCTGAGTCGGGCACGACTGGGACCTCAGTGAAGTGTCCCTCAAAGCTAATTTGACGGTTTTAAACTCGAGTACCTATTAGATTTCTATTTCTGACTAATTATTTTCGATCAGTAAAACTGTCATTTAATTGTCTTGATTCACCTGTTAATACCACCTACTATGTTATTATACAAATTTTTGGTGATTACAGCCATTTTCACGTCTTTTGGCCCATAAATATTGAATTTTGAGATTTACAACTTCGTTAGAACCTCAGTCCTTCACACAGTGGCCGAAATCAACTTCATATTGGGTCTCCTCTCCCTAAAAAACATGTAGAACGCCCACACAAGCCCAGGTTCACAAAAACCTCAAAAATGCCTCATTTTTCACCCATAACACCCCTGGTTGTTTTCCGATCGGGCTGCCGACATAGGGGACACAACTAGGGCCCATAGCCCATATGGTGCGACACAACTAGGGTCCAAATGATGCGAAAGAACGATTTTTTTAGGCCGAAAATTAAGGTAGTTATCGATCATACGGACATCGCATTTTTGGAATCTACACAACTTGAAACGCAAAAGGAAAATGTTGAGGGGTGTTCCAAAAAATAATTTCCTTCTGAACCGAATACATAGGTGTATTATTCAGAGATTAATAAACCAGAACAAAATAATAAAACGACAGATTTTGTTATCAAAATGTGGAATCCAAAATCCAGAATGAACAATATCAATATTATGTTATTTTATTCTTAATACTGTCACCAATGACGGTAGGGCGGCATAGAACATTGTCAAGTGTTGTCGGTTTTTTTCTTCCAATAATGAACCTTTGCAATTGAGCATGAAAAAATTGTTCAACCCCCATCAAATTAAATTCCATTTACGGATTCTACGTACCTTGAAACGGAAACCATCAAATTTTGAAAGGGGTTTACTTCGCGCTTTCCTTAGTTAGGTACATGAACCAAAACTAAAGAAATTAGGTTTGTAGATCCCATTTTGTTGGGTCTAGTTTGTCCGCGAAGCTCGGCATTACCTACTGTCAGGTCATCTAAGGGGTGGAAAATACGGGAAAACTGTTTGCTCAAATTTGGCGGGTAGTTTGGGGTAGCTTCTAGATATCTAGATGGTCCCTTATGAATTACAGAACGATTGGATCATATTTGCGGCCACTGCGCATGCTCAAACGCGAATCCGAAGTGCTCGATTCCTCACGAATGGCCCGATTATGCTCAAACAGTAAACAGTGATCTGCGGAGAGGAGGTATCCGTACAGGAAAATAATAAACCGTTGTGCAATAATTGGCAGTGTTTTTTAAATTTAGTGGGACCGCTTCCTGGTGCTGTAGTGACACCAGAAACTATACTTTCATTTTTGTCAGTCCAATGAGTATGTCTGTCAGAATGTCAAGTCACAAGACCTAAAATTATATTTTTACAGCGTATTTTGTGGCTTCTAGACAAGACAAACATACACACTGACACATACAGTGTTAGATTCATGACGCCCGACTCTGGCCTTAGGCAAAAATCTGTGTTCGAATTTGGATTTCTGTACCTAGTTGAAACCGAGGGAAAAGTACAATAATAATGTTGTGGGTTGAACTTGTTTCAAGTATAGGTACCTAGGTACATTTTGTAGATAATACGTATATGTGTATTTATAGCTGTAGGCCTCTTGGGCCCTCATAGTATGCAGCTATTCAAAATTACATTCATTTGGCCTAAAATAAACATGAAATAAACTTTTTTAAATTATAAACAAACACAAATTACTAATAAGAAAGAAAATTATGTGGTACTTCGAAAATTCTCTCAAGCTCCTCATGTATAATAATTGCAAGTCCCTAGACATTGTCTGTTTCGTTATTATCCTATAACCTTCCTCCATAAACCTCAGTCAGTCTACCTCTTTATCAACAGACCTCTGCATACCTCTCTTTGTCTTCGACTTTGTGTTTATTACTATCCATCTCCAACAAACACACCCTCGTCGCCAACCACATCGAAATTCGGTTATTGACAAAGAGGGGGTCAGATGGGGACGTTGGACGCATTTTCTACCTATGACATCACCCTGACGCTAAACATCACGCAAATCCTTTTCCGACCCCTACGTGATGGAAGCTGCTCTCTCCAGGGGGCATTATTGGATCACTCCGTGCTCGAAAAATGTGAAAAGGGTGAGAGTTAGGCATTCACCAAAACACCAACAAATAATATACGCACACATCAACGAACAAAAATACACGTTCACTGGAGAGACTTTTCGCAAAACTCTCCTAGTTCTTCACACGAGACCGTAGGAAGGAAAATGTGAGCGGGCTTTTACCTGCAAACGACCTAATTAATCCGTCAACGTGAAATCCCCTCCGTTGACGTATACGGTCGTTTACTCACCAAGGGACTCCATTTGGCAAGTGAGATCTCATGCTGTTCAAATAGAAAATCCAGCCAAGAAAGACGCATATTCACATCGAGCTTCGATTTCGAGTACGCATTATCTGGTTCATGCAGTAATAACCAACAACATTAAGTTCTCATCTAAAAGAAAAATTTGTAGTAAATTAAGAACAACTAATTGTAAGATGCATGTGTTTTTATTTATTTTGACCTGTGTTGGAGGTATAAAGAAGTGTGATTCTGACTTATATTACGATTATACCAAAACCCTTATTATACGGAACGTGTTTTACGACAAAATTCCTAAATATTCCCCAACGCGTATAGATAACTGAATCGACACAAGGCACGTTATCGAGGTATTAGAACTTTGTTACTCAGGAAATCGCGATAAAATGCATTCATTTTATCCGCATTTCGAAACTACCATGATTTCGGAACTCATATACGAAAATGCCGTCAATTTCCTCGAATTTGAAAAACCATCGATGGATAGTTGATCACATTTCAATCGATCAATTTATTTTACTCCCCATAAAAATATTGATAAACAAAAGGTGAGAATGTAAGTTGGGTTTGTCATTCTGTTGAAAAATTCACATTTTTTGAAAGATTTTCAAAAATCCCAATATCAATGAGGTCTGCCCATTTTCATACTACTGTCAGTCCCTGTACCCTTGCCAGCATCTTCCATCCAATGCTAACACAGAAAACAATTTAAAACGTTGATGGTGGTGCCTGTTGTTTCAGATTAGCATAAAACAGTTAATAACAACGCGATACTGAGTGTCCAGATTGTCTCGTGCAGTACTTTCTTTGTGATTTCGACTTTACTTCTTCAAAATAATGATGAATTTCTTAGTTTAGATACCTACCTACTACACAATAATCGTCAAAATAGGGAATACCCACGCGTTCAGTTTATTTATTATTTATTTTTAAATGAAAGTAGATTCCTTTCTTAGAATTTTGACACCAACCGCACTTTCCTACGGTCAGTAGTTTTTATTCTATGATTTTTTGAAGTTTCGTACACTAATGATGTGACGAACTAGTGCTTGAAACTTAAAAATCGCAGAATAAACATCTCTTAGAGTAATGCATGCATTACAGTGGACGTCTCCTATGGTGGTGTATAGCTCACTCTCAATCATTGCAGATCGTCTAGAAGTATGTAGGAGTAACTGATCTATGAAAATGATGAATTCATTGTGGAATTTAATTCCCTAATTTCGTGGCTAGTGACGCGATGTGAACAGCTTACGTACATATTTGTGTCTACCCATATTTGTCTACCCATATTGATCGATTGATCTAAGGTTGCTACCTGTCTGTTGGTGTCTTATACCTACCTCGCATGGCAGCTTCAGAAGTTGAGAATACGGGCAGCGGACGCAAGATTTGCAGAAAATCCCGCGTTCTCTCCCCCGGCCCCTCTAGAAATAAGTTTAGAAATTGCGGCGACGTAGTGCTTAACTAGACTGAATTCTGCGTCGAACAAAAAAATAAACATGTAAACGTGTAGAGAATTGAGTCCTGGGCAGCTCACACAATATTTAGCCGAAACCCCACGTTTTTTCGGCATTAAACCCCCCCCCCCCCCCTCAAATTTCTCCCTTACAGATTTAAACTTCGAAAATCCGACGAGTGGCGACGTAGGGACTAAACAGTTTTCTGCATCGAACGAAAAAAGAACCACGCAAATATGTTGAGATTGCGGCCTTGGCAGCGCACAAGATTCTGTCACACGCATGCGCACACACACACAACTATGGGGTTTTCACGGATTTGGATTCAGGACGGTCTGAAATGGATTTGAATGTTGTTCATGTTGTTGTTTCATTCTTGGATGAGTGCTGTCCTCTTCTGACCAGATCAAATACATAAGGACGTCTCTTACTAGGTACTGAGATACGTCCTAAGAACTACCTGTATACCTAGTAGGCCAGTGCGGTTGGTGCCAAAATTCTCAGGGTAGAATCTACTTTCATTTAAACAAAATATCAATACATTTTTCAGACTCATGGGTTATCGTCATAAACAACAACGGTGGGGGGTGAATTTTTCTTGCCAATAGGTACTCAAGATTATCCTAATAGCTAGCCTTCGATAATCTGACCTGAAGTTGGAAGAATAGACGGAAAAAACGCAGCAAATGGTTAAACAGCGATTTATTGTTTCCTATATAGCCCCTTCTGCGTAGATCACGGTTTTATGTGGCCAATCCCCTCCCTTTCCATCCCCCACTAAGGCCCTAACTCGTGTTCCTACTGGAGCCAGCTATTGAATTTTGATGGGGGTTCTTTTTTCCATTTTTTGTTTGTTTTCATGTTCTTTTTTCCACATTTTTCCAAAGGTTCATGATTGAAAATAATAAACCAAAGTTAAATGATACCCTGAGTGCAATATCGTCCAGATAACAATTAATTATAATATTGTCTTCTTAGTTCTTCGAAGGGGTTGCGTCTCCTTTCACAAAGCCATAGGTTCTCCCCCTGTTCTTGTTTGAAATCAGAGTATGAACTCTTCGGAGGGTTGAAAGTGATGGGAAAAAGGAAGTGGGGAGTACCTATAGGCCAACTCTGAATGAGTGGAATCTTTGAACGGAAAACCCTTTCACATAAATATTTGTGGGCTCTCGTTCGGAACTTCACAAGGCCGGTGGTTCAGTACTGGGCTCTTTCTGAAGAAAAATATGATGGGCTCTTCTCCACGGTTCCTTCAACACGTTGCTTATTCCACCCGGTAAAGTTCATCTTGATCAAGATGAACGTATTCGGTAAGGAATCGAATGGAGCAATAAGCGAGCTAAAATAATAAAAACCGTTTCAAACTGGGGGGAAAAAATCTCAAAAATTTGTGTTCTAAAAATGTTGAACCCGTTGCAATAGTTCAGTTTCCTTTGAAAATTCGCTAAAAGTGTTATATAAATATAACTCTTTTATATTTAACTTAAGAGTTATATTTAACTCTGTTTTATATTTAACTCTATATTATATAGGTTTTCCAATTCAGATTGAGAATGTTCCAAATCAAATTGAGAATTTTCCAAACCAAACTGAGAACTTTCCAAATCAAATTGAGAATTTCCAAACCAAATTGAGAATTTTCCAAATCAAATTGAGAATTTTCCATTTCTAATCGAGAATTTTCCATTTCTAATCGAGAATTTTCCTAATCAAATTGAGAACTTTCCATTTCTAATGACGAAACTACGAACAGTACCTAATTATCCGTTAGTATTTATCAATGAAATTGGAAGACAGGTAAGTAGGTACCAAAAAAAATGTACCTTGGTAGGTATCACATCAACCGAACTGCCTACTTATCTATATATATATATCATACATGGATATCGTCATACAGCTTTCCAAGGCAGCTGCTGGAACTCCACTTCACTAAAAGTGCCGTTACTTAATTTCATTTTCAATTTTTTATATATAGAAGATATGAATTTTAATTTATGTATATTTCAATTTGTGCACTTTTTCATAATTTTAATATGCACAATTAGAAAAATGAATAAATCCTTTTCCATGCATTACTCATCTTTTTTGTCTCTTCTACAAAATATACCTGTGTAAAAAAAAGTTCTGAGTTCTCAATTTGATTTGGAAAGTTCTCAATTTGATTTAGAAAGTTCTCAATTTGATTTCGAAAGTTCTCAATTTGATTTGGAAAGTTCTCAATTTGGTTTGGAAAGTTCTCAATTTGATTTGGAAAATTCTCAATTTGGTTTGGAAATTCTCAATTTGATTTGGAAAATTCTCAATTTGATTTGGAACATTCTCAATCTGACTTGGTAAACCTATATAATATACTTAGTAAGTTAAGTATAAAGTTACATATACCTAGTTAAGTAGGTACTTATATTATATTTAATATTAGTTATATTTGACTCTGTTTTATATTTAACTTAAGAGTTATATTTAACTCTGTTTTATTAAATTGAGTAAGAAGCATTCTAAAAGCGCCCTTCTCTTTGGGAGCAGGAATCAATACCTCCCTACCTCCCTGATCGAGTATCAACCTATCACGAACAAAGTTAACAGAGTTTGCCATCCCAGTGGGGACGGAGAGATGTTGCTTAGGTGGATGAACACGGAAGATGAGCGGATATTGTGTGTTTCCTCGCACCCAAGTAACTCTCAAGTATGTTGGAATCATCAGAATTCACCCTTAATTATTGGAGAGTTTTAATTAGATTCGCGAACCATCTTAGGAAAATTACGTGGACTTGTAGGGAGAGGCGTAAGATCATCAGTTACCATAAATTCTCAATGGAAAACAAGAGTTCTTGAAAAATAAATATTATTAGCGACGAAGGGGAAAACATCACTGTTATGAAGATAATAAATAAATAGATGTGAGTTTTCCAGAAAGAGTAGAGTTCACCTGGAAATGCTGTTGGTACTATCAGTAATTTACTGGGTATAGTTTGTTTTTATCATGAAGAAGGTACTCATTAGTAGCACTCTTTTAGATATAATGAAGTCTGGTATACGATGTACGAAAGTACAACAGTTGTGAATGAGCTTGCGTGTGTTAGTACCTTTGTACATAGATCGAGGGTTGGGCTAATGATAACACTAGGCCGACGTTCTGACGAAGTTATGCATATTTTTCAAGGATGTACAGATGAAGAAGAAACAATATGGATTTAGATCTAATATAGTACTATGCGTATGAAAGGAGTAGCAACCAGGACTTAGTCTAAAAACGCTGCGAAGTCCTTGTCACATGGCTTTATTATTCTCTACTGAATTCTTGAATACTTGATTGGGACCTCAGTGAAGAGACTCACAAATTCACGGTTTTAAACTCGAATATTAGGTTGCTATTTCCGACAAATTATTTTCTGTCAGTGAAATTGTCACTGAATTGTCTTGATTCACCTGTTGATACTACTTCCTGTTATTATACAAATTTCTGGTGATTAGAGCCACTTTCACAGGTTTTTGACGCACAAGTATTGAATTTTGAGAGTTAAAACTTCGTTATTAACCTGAATCCTTCACTCGCTAGTCAAAATCAACTTCATATTTGGTCTCCTCCCTATGGAAAACGAAAGCTCACAAGCCCTAAAACCTCAAAAATACCTGGTTTTGCGCCCATTTTTCTCACGTAACACCCCTGGATGTTTTCCTGGAGATAGGGGACACATCTAGGGCCCAAATGGAGCATTTGTGCGAAAGCACCATTTTTTTAGACCGAAAATTGAGGTAGATATCGATGACACGGCGGACGGACAATGCATTTTAGGAGTCCTTGAAACCTTGAAACGTAAAATAAAACATTTTGAAGGGCTTTAAAAAAAATGTCCGAACCGAATACACAGGTGTACTAATCAAAGAATAATAAACCAAAATAGCCAGACAGCAAGCTTGGTACATAACTAGGCCCCCATAGCCCCATCTACAAAACATTATTTCCCTACACATACCTACTCTGAAATTAGGATAAAAACACCAGACAGCAAACTACACATGATAATTGCACAGCTACATCCCACAGCAAAGCTAGAACTATGCCACTTTATAGGTACGAACTAAATCACTCGCGAAGAAATCGTGGAAACCCATTTCAAAGAAAAACGGAGCTATTGAAAAAATAGTCTATTTCCACTAATGCACGAAAAACGCGAAAAAACACTGTTATACCGGTTTCGGTGATCAAACCATCGTCAGTAACAAACAAGAACAAGTTAATAAGTCATAGTTTAAGTAATGTAATTAAGTTATGATCACCGAAACCGGTATAACAATGTTTTTCGTATTAGTGGAAATATACTGTTTTTTCAATAACTCCGTTTTTCTTTTTCCACTTTAGAGGAATCTAATAGTATCTTACATAAAAACGATGAAATCAGGTGTGAATTGTAAGATTTACCTAGGAAAAGGGTTATGTGTCTCTCACACAGACGGTTGTTGGTGTTGCTTGGTCCAGTAGTGGCAGTTTGGAACCATAGTTTACTGGTCCAACATTTTTAGGATGAAAAAACCCAACCATCATTGTGCCCTCAGAAGAAGAACGTCTTACTTAAGTGTTTTTTCTGACTGTATGGATTGGTCAGTCTTCGCAATAAACAAGTGGATTGTTCTTAAATAAGTGGAATGTCTTTTCAATGTGGGAAATTAATATTTATCTGATTCAAACGCAATTTTATCTCTTCAGGTCATGGTTAGAAGCTGAGGAAATGTCTTTGTTATTGTTGTTTAATGTCTATAAATGAGGGGCCTATGTTTATGAGTTAGGTGGGGGTTAATTTGTTAGTTATGTTTATGAGATGCTACGTTTTCTTTACAGTTTCATTGTACGTCAACCAGATCCAATGTAAATATATTAGGTAAGACACCGACATCACGATGGCTTATAGATGTAAGGTCGCCATATTCAATAAAATACACAGTCATTCAAAACGCGGTTTGTCTGTTTTAGAATCAAAGGAAGTCCAACCACGTGGCCCTGAGCCATAGGAGAACCGAGTCCTACGATGAGTGCCAACGCTACCGAGTTCAGGTCCCCATCTACGCTGTCATCGATCGTGACTCTGAAGGTCTGATACATAATATTGCCCTATCACGTACCTGCATTACCATTCTCAAGTTCTTTTCATTATCAAGTACCCTATTTTCCTGTGTTACATATTTTTAAAGATCACAAAGGAATAGTTTCCAATATCTAGAAAAAAGAAGGTGCACTTACATAAATTAGGTACCTACCTAGACAAATACTTACCTGCCTACAACCGTTGATTCGTATAGGTATGTGCTTTCCTGCTACGAGTATAAATAAATGGCAGTTGAGCCTACCTTGGGAACGGCGATATCCCAAGAACCATTTATTTATCTTCACTATTATGCCACCACTAAAACCTCTTAGAAATATACCTACTTTAACAGGTAATATATATGAGTAATATATATATTCTTTATGTGTATTCTTCTTTTTTTTGTCCCTTAACCCTAAGTGTATTGTACTATTATTTACCTACTTTATAGTTTGTATCTGTAAATATAGCTTAATATTCATTCATGTAATTATAGTTATTGTGCACAAGGAAGATACAAAAGTCCCTATGTACAGAGTTTTAAACAAATAAATAATAATAACCTGGTTACTTACGTGCCTTCACACTGAGTATCAGTTTTTATACTGACACTGGTATAGTGGTATTAGGGAGTAAAAACGTCCGGATATCAAAAATTTCAATATAATCCCAAAGTGTATGTAGGAAGTAAATAAGACACTTGTTTTGTGCGCAAAATCGTGAGAACGGGGTCATGTTTGGGGTCTGCGCGTATCATTCGAAACGACATTCCTACACCTGTGACCACAAGATAAACAATTCGAAAATTTGACAAACGAAAGGAAGAGTTCGCAGATGCTCAATTTTCAAAAACAAAAAATGGGTGAAATTTGAGTTTTAGTGGGTCAAAAATGGCTATTACAGCGATAAGTTGTAAAAACTGGTGACAAAATTCCCCGTTATGTCTGTATATTGGTAAATAACTCCGTTTGGGTGTGTGGAGGGGGTTGTAGGCACTCATTCCCTGCAGAACCTTGGTTCATGTTGGCCATCTCATTGTATGCTAATTCTGTCACTCCTAAAATCCGCTCTTATGGCCTTGCTGCATGACCGTTACTTTTATGTTTCTTTTCATGGTTCACTAGGGTCGTCATCAACAAGAACGACTGGAGGGTCGTCCTCAGTCCACAGCAACAATAGTAACAACAACAACAACAGTTCTACTACCAACAACAACAATTACGGGAGGCCCAACTGCACATCGCCGTTTCTGTCGTCGGCGGCGGCGTCGCCCAGGCAAAGGAACCGAATCAGGACGAATCCGTGGCTGGGGGTGGCACCAGGTGGCGCACCACTTGCCGCTCCCGAGAGCGACCCGGCAGCTTCTAAAAACTACTATTCCCAGGTATTCAGTAATAATTTAGTGCGTTGAGGAGGTTATTCCTAACAATTCCGATGTCTCTATTGAAATTGTTCATTAGGTGGGCCATTGATCCCACAGACCATCCGGTCTCTCCAGTCCAGTCGTTTTTAGGCAAAAATATGAAGGAAAATTCTTTGGTTTTGAAAGTAGAATATATCCTGGGGGCCTATTCACTAAAAGAGATATTGAAAAGAGATTATCTCTTTTGAAAATCCCCCCGGGAGAGATACATAGTCTCCCTCGGGAGACAGTCTCTTCCACATGTCTCCCGGGTTCGTCTATTTTACTGAATAGCTCCCATGTATATAATAATTTTAATGAGATGATACACGATCAAAATGAATGATGAAATGACTGATGTGGTAGTGGATGAAAGAAGGATGAGTATACCCCAAAATCACTATCAAACACGAGAAATGAGAAAGAAGGACTAACTATCTCTTTCAAGAAAAGACACCTAATTAGGTGTAGGAAATTCCAAGATGGCCGCCAACTAGAAGTTATTGAATAACCCTGTCATGGATACTATAAAAATATCTTTATCCAAAAGATATAGTTGGCTGGAAGGGAGATATATGTCTCTTCTGCTTAGTGAATAGGCCCCCTGAATGCATTTTTGTCGCATCTGTGTTTCTCGCTTCTCGAGATTTTGGAAAGAAGAGACCTAAAATCCAGGATGATAGCTGGTCCCCCCCCCCCCCCCCCATCACATCGGGCTTTCATTTCATTGATTAAGAAACTCTAATATAACATTTCCAGCAATATTATTAGAACACTACTATAATACCATTTCTCATAACTGTGCTGACCTTCTACCGACCCCGTGTTGGTGTGTTTAGGGTGAAACGTCAACTGTTGGGAGCAGCTCGACGTTATCATCAACGGGGCGATTGGAATTGAACGGGGGTGGACCACACCTCAAGTGCCCTCCGTCAACATCTGACCACGCACGGATCGTCCGCAGTGGAACTTATTTGGCTAGCCCGTAAGTGTACAGTGTGTACAAGTGTTTACTTTTTTAAATACATGACCAATGAAAACTGGAATTAATTTATTAATAAGCAGGTACCCAACTACAGCTTCAAAATTATGTACACATGTTATATAATAATAAACTGCAAACCTGAAGAGAAATTCGGAATATAACAGGATGTGAGTTAGTTTTCAGAAAGAACTGAAACTGGAATATTATAAGCACATATTATAGAAAAGTAGCATGGAAATTAAAGTTCCGAAAGACAATTATTAGTTGAGTTGAGGAGTAAACTCTTTGGCCCTCAGCTTAAATGCTTGATCCGAGGAGAAGAGTCCTGGCTAACGTTCTAGCCTATGGAGTTTTCAGATATCTGAATCCTGACGAATGATAAATTAGCCTTGTTTGCATTGGCTTTTTCTGATGGTTAGCTGACTCCTAGAAAACCTGACTCCTAGAAAACCGTAAGAAACCATCCATTACCCGAATCGAGAAGGCAGTGCGTGGTCAGTTTCTCGTCCGCCGTATCTTCTGTGTACTGGCTTTGTTCATGCAGTTTCTCAGACCTTGTTCAGAGCAACCAGGGCATGCGCAGTAAGGGTGAGGCAAAGATTCGCTATTCGTGCAGACCCATGGCAAGCTCCAGGCCAAGTTAACCAGTGTTCGTGCTGTCCCAGGGCAGATTATTCGGTGTTCGTGCTGGCCAGAGGGCTTCCTCGGTGCAAGCCCTCCGGTGCCTCACGAGAAGACCAGGGGTACCTGAGCCCTGCTGTTCCGCGCATGTGCCCTCAATGTGTCCATGCTCCGAATAGCTCCAGGCTCGCCCTGCTCTGAGTGAGCATGTTAAGAGCTCACCCTACACCATGCAAGTTCTCCTCAAGCAGCAACTGAACTTGCTTGTAGCTAGCCCCTAGAGGACAGCATGAACAAAGCTACTGGAATGTCAATCAGAGACTGGTGTTGGATAGTCAGGAAAACACTGCTAACAGTCGTTCATGGATACTATACGGTCCTAAATCCACAATCACTGTGAACGGCCAGCAAACGCCTTTCTGACATTCAGATAACCGTCAGCTGGTCACTGTGAACAAACCTTTTGTTTCCATAACACTACTACTACACAACCTACAGAGCTTGTTTTTGTCTGTTTAAGGTTGGTTAACGGAAGGAGGGTGGTCACTGATACTGTGACCACTTGCTCGCCCCAACCGAACAGGCCGTGCCGTCACACAAGAGCCCGAGAGCACAAGAATTCCGCCCTTTCACTATCCTCCAGCTCATCCTTGAGCTCGGAGGATGACGTGGCGCGCCACCCGGGACGGCGACGTCCCAAGGGCTCATCACCGTCGCCCAGTGACCTGTCCGAGGACGACTTGACACTCAATGAGATGGGCAAGTACGACGAGAGTTACGTCTATGAGAAGGAGACTGACATACTGAGTGATAGCGACCCGACGGATTGCGATGATCCGCATCACAACCACAGTGGTAAGTTGGTCATTTGCAATCAAGGAATAGTTATTGTACTGCATAGTGCATTAAGGTCGATTCATACATATCCATAACAGGCAACGTGGCAGTGATCCACAGCTCCGTATTTTTACGTGTCAGCGGCTCAGTGCTCTCTGCTGCGGTAAGCTTTTCGAAATTCCGGCAGTGATCTCTCATTGTATGTCTCGTTTAATAATGCATTTAAACTGGGATAATTTTGCTGTATAGCATTGATTTCAGAAGAGGAAGAAGAGAAGAAACAAAATTCACTGGCTTAATTTATGTAGGATCCTGTAGATTGTACAGGAACGAATGCTGTTGAAATATTTCATTAATTAGTATTTCGTCATTCATTGCGAAAGATTTAGACTTATTAAAATTATATAAAACAAAAACCGAAAAAAAAACAGGATACATCGGCCATAAAATCACCAGGCATTGTATAGATACAATACCTGGTGGAACTCTGAATGTATGAAACAAAGCTCTTCTAGTGAATCTAAGGGAAAAATACGCTGATACAATGGATAAAAAGTTTTTAGTACCTACATGAATCATTGAAAAATTGTTCGATTCGTTTGCATTTAAGAGCATTATGAATCTAACAATCTGGTTATCAACAAAACGCTGTTGGTGGGTATATAATATTGTGTGTCATTCCAGACGATATCTGACTTTGGCTACAAGTTAAAAAACCGAAATTCCCCCAAAATGTTTGTAATAATTACAAACATCTTTTTGTTTATAATTATTATGAACAAAAAGATGGGTTTGAAGACTGGCAATTTTCGAAAATTACAAAATAAGTCAAATTTGAGTTTTTGTGGGTCAAAACAATCAGGGGCCATCTATTCCATCAAGTCGGAACTAATGGAATTATTTATGGGGCGCTCGCATCTCAAAATAAAACAGCATTCCTCTTATCAATCATCTACAGAAATGTACGTACACAGGTACTGTTCCATTAAAATATCTGCTGAAGCCCTCGTAAAAGCACTTCAGTAACTTGTAGGAAGGACCACAAATATCATCTCATACGTTGCCAGATTCTTGGTGGGTATTTTGTTGCATGTCTGGGGAATGTAAATAAAGGATTTCTTGATAGCTACTTCGCCGGTAACATAAATTATACTGGTGCATCTCGACTACTGGTCCGGTTACAGATATATTTGGGTTGTAACAGTCATTCAGTCATAGGTAGGTGGTTAGTGTTGGAGAATTTCCAAAAAAAAAGAAGTTTTATGCTTTTCTTTGAAACCAGCTGCTGATCATTTTATGAGAGTATACGGTTACGTTCAGAAAAAAAAATGAAGAGCTTGTGTGACTGATGCCGTTTGGTTCCCTCCTTAACCAATTTGCTGTTAGAATTACCTCCGATACCTGCTTATTTCAGTTTCAAAATCACTAGGTATACAATCACTGTCACAAGTGACAGCTATATATATTATTGCTATTGGTTACCTTAAGCACCTGCTGTAATTCATAATGGACAAAAACCCTTATGTAATAAACAGCTATCACTGGTACAAGTGAGTATCGTAGACAAGTAGACCCAATGAAGCCAGTCGAATCATCTTTTCAGACGTGTTGTGTTGCACAGATAACTCGAGCTGCGTTGAAGTGCAGTCCAACCGCGGGAAAGAGGAAATAGATTTTATCGACACAGGCTCCCTCGCAGAGCTGGACACAAGCCACGAGTTTGGCTCAGGTTCGTTGTATGAACTAGGGCGTTTGTCCGCATGCCCTTTGGTGGTTCCTTTTGTTGTTCAGCTATAACATCTTTCTTCCAATACCTAAGTACCAAACCTTCAGTCTGTTTCTCTCTACTTCCCTTTAAACTGTTTCGTTGGTGGTTTTCTTTTTCATTATATTTTTCCATATAGCAATCACAGAGCTTGGTTTATCGTTGAGCACTCGCAACTGGTTTGGCCTTGCCTCGCAGTTTCCCCTTAATTTTTTCTCGATGGGATCCTTTTTCATCTCAGCTCCTTAACTGCATCGTGGGATTAATGTCATAATATCAATATTTTTCATTCAACAAAAATTATCAGTTTTTAACTACATCAAAAGCACTAGTTAATTAAATACGGGAGTCCGGAAGTTTGTTTGTAGTGACCATCTGACGGTTATCTGACTGTCAGAAAGGTGTTGGGAAAATCGCAATGATTCTCGGACTCTTCTCTGACTGTATGGTATCCATGACCGGCTGTTTGCAGTTACTACCCACATGTTACCTTACTATCCAAACCGAGAACTGGCCATGCACCGCCTTCTCGATTTTAAACCCTTCTCAAACGCTTATCAAGATTGCATTGGATCATGGATGGTTTCTTAACGTTTTCTAGGAGTCAGCTAACCGTCAGAAAAAGCCAATGCGGACGAACCTAGGGATACGTTGACACTTTGTTTACATAAGAGCTGGACAAGCAGCCACACGACTCCCAAAGCAACCCCCCCCCCCCCCCCCCCCCCTCACCATTATTAGTAAAGTTCAGGTTGTTTGTCAGCGTAAGGAGCATCTCGAAAAACTTCTTTTCGAGGAACTCAGTAAAATCCATAGTTTGAGCATAACAGTGAAATCTGTGGAGATTTGGTATTACTACTGGTTTCTGAGCAAAAAGTTCCTCAGGCTGACAACACAAACTTGTTGATTTACAAATACTAAAATTGAACAAAGAGTCGGTGCAGACTCCTTCTGACTACTTACGTTGTGATGAAGTTAGGGCTGGAAAAACAGGCTGCATCTCCTACGATAAACCTTGCATTGATGTGTGACGTAGTGTGTTAGGTCGTTTTATAGTTGAATATGAAACAATTAATTTTAGCTGTTAACAGTTTCAGCTCCTAACTTAGTTAGAATAACTGTCAGTGGAGACAAGAAAATATTTAGTTCACTATTTATTTATTTATGTATACAATTGGAAGATATTGCAACTTTAATCACTTTCGCTTATACCTATGGGTACAGCAGGACCTGATGTGATAAATGGAGAGAATGATAATCCATATGATCGGTAATAGGACACTAGGGTGAGGTAGATCAATACATTAATTTATAGGTGCCTAGTTAGTTATTGTTGGTGGTAGTTACGCATGATTTGCCGAGATGTATTGATAATATTATGAATGGCTCGTTATATTTTACTTTCCATGAGGGACAGTAAAAATATGGGTTGAGCTGGCATATATGATATATATGTGCTATCGATGAAGATACCCACGTATCCTCTATCAACATGACAGTTGTTATCTAGGTGTGTCCAACAAATCTACGCTAGGCGCAGCACCATAGTACGACTAGGTAGTAAAAAAAATTGGTTCAATTAATGATAGAATTCTTAAATCCACCGCATATTTATTATTTATGAAACTGTAATTGCCCGGCCAGCTCCAGAAGTCGATTTGGGGCTTTCCCGGGGAAAGCACGAGGGTACCTAGATATGGACCACAGAAGTGATCTACGCAGAAGGAGCATCTATACAGTTAAATAATAACCATTGTGTAATAAGTTGCAGCGTTTTTGCCTATTTTTTGTTGATAGGTACAAGTTTGTTGCTCACAGCAATACGAATCATCCAAGTTAGGTGAAATGTACGCAGAACGGGTATTTATACAGCAGAATAATAAACCATTGTGTAATAATTTGCAGCGTTTTTATTTTTATGTTGCCCACACAGTGTTCAAGAACGATGAATGTTGACGTTTCAGTGTTACTCACATGTACTACCTATTTTTTATTTCAGGTAAAACTGTAAACAAAGGTCACTGCACTTATGTAGGAGGTTTCGGAACGCCGGAAGCTTCTGTTAAGATGAAAAGGAGTTCCAGAGCAAGGCGTCAAAAATCTGATGACAGGGGAAGCAGCTCGTGTGGAGGGTTGTCCAGGAATATGAGTGAAGGTTCGAGAAAAGGTCATTCAGGTTCAAACATGTCCACTCCAGTGAGGCGATGTCGGAGAAGGAGGAGCGCACGAGAGACTCTCGTGTTCGATGAGCACCAACCATTGCAGGAATCTCCAGTGATGTCCAGAGCGTCTTTGAGAGGGCGGTCTCCCAATCTGAACAGGCTGCTGGTTGACCGGCTGATGACATGTGGCAGGCCTGGCGGGACATCACCAGTGCCGCAACCCTTGGGGTCACAGTCCGCAGACTGCACGCCGATATCATTGAGGAAACATTCGTCGTTTCATCACCACTCTCAACACCATCACCACCATCATCATCACCACCATCACCAACATGAGCTGAACGGCAAAGTCCTTAAAAACCCTCACGTTTCCAAACTGATATCAAGCTCAAACTGCCCCAGTCCGTCCGTTGAGCCCAAGTATATTAGAGCTGACCCATACTCCCCAGTCCTTGTCAAGAGAAGGTCCAATTCTCTATCTGTTGGTGGCAGCAACTATTTTACTGGCCCGGCATCACCCTGTCTCCTACCTGCAACCCCCACCAGGGCAGCGGACAACGACGGCGACATCAAATACCGACGTCTGATCAGAGAAGCCGAAACCCTCCTAGTCACCGAACAGCGGCACCCTTCAGCCAAAAACAAAACTCCACCCAGTGCTCTCTCGCCTTTCCACAAAACCGGATATTCTCCAAGAAATCTCGGTAAACCTGTGCCAACTCCCACTTTGCCTCTGCCTCCTTACACTCCTTATATTCCTGAAATTGAGTCTGCCATTAATAATAATCCTCCTTCAATTAAGTCATCCCCTATTCCTGCACGGAGTAAAACCATTCCCTGCAATACAACGTTGGGTGAAGAAGGAAATTTTCTGAAGACCATATCGAAAACTCTTGAAAGAATAATGATTCGTAGTTCTAAAGATAAAGAGAAGAAATCAAAATTATCGGGTGTTGAAAACATGAAGAAGGAAAATTATCCAAATAACAATACCGTAGGTGCCCAATCGCCTCTCACATATCAAACACTTGGTGGTGTGAATCGGATGGACCGTAACGATGAAGAAGATGGATTTATAGCTGTAACAATACAAGCGAAAAATTCTGATTTAGCGAATCATAACGAAGAACCGTGTTATGCTAATAATATAGCGAAAGATCAGTTGTTACTCCCGATACATAGCTTGTGTATTGTTGATAGGGATAATAACGACAACATGTTTCCAGGACCGACTTTCACTACTTTTGGACACAGCAATAACCACAGCCCAACGCCCAAGAGGTTGCAAGATGGTCCTCTGCCGAGAAGGTCCAATAAGAAGCTGGGCTTAACGTTATGGAAAGAAGGACAATTATCTTCACCAAATAGGGACAAATTGACGAAGAAAGACGAAGCGGTGTCGACTCCAAAAACTCCTCTGATCCCTTTTGAGGCGTTCGACCTGGTCGGGAGACCGCAGCCTGAGGAGACCACACCAGTGACTTCCCCTTTGCCTCAGTCTGAGCCCGTCAAAAGGAAAGTCTACGCCTGCTCGTCGACTTTCGACCGTCTTCAGAAATCGCTGATGTTGAGAGGGGAGTACAACCCAGAACATGTAACGATAATGTTGAAAAACAAATATGGTGCGGAACCGGAAGATGTGGGCGCCATGTCGACTGAAGCTTTACGAGGTGAGTTGGGCATCCCTACAACTTCCGTACTTCAGTTAACTTATCTTTAGGCCGCACTCACACTGGAGCTGACTTCAGGTCATGTGTAGGTAGTCAGAAGATGTCATGATAATATCCCTAACATGAGCACGTGAACCCAGGCTATCACTCTGGCAATAACTAAGTGGGTAGTACGACTTCGTGCGTATACTTCTGACACAGCCCAAACATATTGAGATTTTGTCCGGCTAGTCGTATGACCTATGAATGGCACAGGGTGACTCCAAAGGAATTCTGTCGAGGTTGTCTGATTTGTCCAAAGTATGAGTGCTTAAGCCGTAAGACAAAGTCGCCTGTAATCAGAATCACACATAGTCAACTCCAATCTGAATGCAACGTAAGACCCCTTTAACTGGATATCAAATCAGATTCAGATTTTATTTTGTCATAATACGCAGTTGATAAATTTATATTAGAGCTATTCTTAAATGTAGGTAATACACAAAATCCCAGCCGGGTTCTGGGCCTGAGGTCAGCGACCCGTCCTGGTCGTCTCCTCTAGAACTCACAGTTTCTTGTTGACATAGCTCATTATAATTACAGTACTGTGCTCACTATTACAAACCAGAGTGGTTCTACTTTTAATAAAAATTAATACATTTATTAATGTCTAAAATGTAGACAGTGTCTTATTTCAGGTGTTGTAAGTTCAGATCTTGAATTGTTATCTAACCATGACCGTGTTTGCCGTATTCATTAGGTAGTATGGGTATATTTCCTTTTAAATAGAGATAGTTTATTCACAGGAGGTTTAATAATAGAGGTAGTGTATAATTAGTATATTATTATATACTTTTAAAAGTCTAGGGTAGAATAATGGCGACATGGAAAAGGCCTTTTATCCTCTGATGAACTCTTGTAGAGTGTTCCTAGGGGATAAATACAACAATTTATGGAATTGGTGAAAACTGCTCATGCCCAGAACTTCACAGTAGTTGTACCTATCTAGTATTTGAAGTTGCGTCCACAGGCAGTGTGGGCGTGCTCATTGGCTTCCGTTCAGGACTGATCAAGATGCTGATCCCAACCCGAGAGTTGGCAGTCAGATCAAAGGAAGCCAAACGGCAAACAAGCAGTTTAAATTTTTTTAAATATAATTATAACGCCAAAGCGCTTGACCTCTAGCTCATGTGGCTTCTAGTGGCCCAGTAAAGGTTCGCCAATTTCTGGCGATCGTCCAGATGTTCTGAAATCTGTCAATGCAGGACATCTGGTTAGATGGTCCATGTTCATGTCTTTGATATGGTAGGCATAGTGGAGAGTCGACTACTCCTATCCAGAAAAGGTGCTCTGGAGGTAGTTATGCCCTTTAGCCATGTGGAAAGATGCAAAAAATTCGCCACTGGGTAAGGCAGAAGGGATTGGGTTGCCAATGCTTGCCCTTAGCCTATTCAGCCCATTTTTTCTGGCCTCACGACTCGGTTCGTAATAAATTATCCTTTTCGCTGAGCTGAATGGTATGGGCCGCCTGCGAGTCAATAAAGAAAGCCGTGGGTGGCGGGCAGTTCCTACCAAGTCCCGCCAATGCAAGCAGCCTTGATTTCACCATCGAAGCTCGTTGCCTGCTTCCAGCTGGAGCAGATACCTCAAAATCCTTTCAATAAGCCCCCGCCCCTACATTCTTGTTCGCTTCATGGGCTGAGCCATCTGTAAAAACATGCAGCCAATAACTTTTTTGATAAAGTTAGCGCATTGGGTTGTATACATACATCATCTTATATCAATGTGGATAAGCGTGGTTCCAATGCTGTGGGCCTTAATGAAATGGGTAGGGTGTAACGAATCTCTAAAAGCCCTTGAAAACTTGCTGTCTAAACACAATCCTAGCTGAGGATAGCATCTGACCGTGCTCGCCACTCACCCTATGCGTCTTATCTCCTGAACGACGGTGGTGAGTGGTGACCATGCCTCCTTGGAAGACTCTACAACGTTAAGATTGATACCTAGGAGTTATTAAAGAGGGATCCATCCAAATTAATGAAACCATATAACCGTTACTAGTTATTAATGGTTGTTGTGTTCTAGACGAAAATTTGAGCTTAAAAGAAAAAGTGGAGCAACTCAGAAGGCGGAGGATGGAGGTGGAAGAGCGTGTGCGCACCACACAGGCGCAGATCGACCGTCTGCGAGCTGCTGACGTCACTAAAGCTCATTACATCCCTTAATGGCACTACTGATTTAATCAAACGATAGACCAATGATAATCATCGAGTATACTGTACCATTAACATTCTCATTAAGTACGAGTAGGTTAATATGTATTAATCGTTGAATGAAACCGACTTTTCCTCATTCGACTTCATGGCATCATCAGTCACTAATTCTTCATTTGCCTAAAGAACAGTCAATTTCGTTTTTTTATTACAATCGCCAGTGATTTAAGTAGCCTGTAATAAACGTATATAATTTTTACTTACTACTCGCATGATAGAAACTTGTGTTTATCGTAGCGAATGTTGGAGGGTCGTGGAGGTAAACGTTAGGTAGTCAAGTTGTAAATAGTTTAGTAGTCTGTTGAATCGCACCCCATACGAAGGGAAGCAAATGAATAATGACAAAAATAATGGCTCCCCCCCCCCCCCCTTCCGCCAAAATCAATCCTATCAGGGAGATAGGTACCTGTACAAAATAGCCGAACAGAGAACAAAAAAAAGCAGAAAATCATTAAAATAATTTTGTCGCAAAGCCGGGATTCAAAACTGGGTCCCTCGTCAGAACTACATTCGCAAACCGTTCCACTGAAGTTTCCAGACATGATTGGTGCAGTAGCAGCAAACCTCTCCGAGATTTGCTACAGAACAGCGCAAGTATATTAGAACCTATCAGTATGTAACGTTCCATACGATGTAGTGATGTTCAGTATTGAATTCTGACTTCTATAAAGTTGGGTACCTACATAAATTTACATTAAGTATAATTTTAGCATTAGGATTTTTTTCAACTTAGTGAGATGTTGTTAGTAGGTACTTGCATCCTTTTTCAACAGTCAAACACTTTATTTGATAATTATGATTTTTATTTTATTTCAGTTCATTTTTTTCTCGAACTTAGTCAAAAATCACCTTATGACTATTGTAATTATTATGAGGAGGTTTAAACGTAGCCAAAGACTTCAATCTCGTCCGATTCATACAATAATAAGTCATAAGTCATAACTGTTGTTAGTTGTGTTTAAGAGTAATGATTGCGGTGTAGGTAGTGAAACTAGGAAAAATAAAGGTTAGTGTAGTTTAAAAACCAGTAGACTTTATAGGTTGACGTAGCGAGGATCTGTATCGTCAAATCCAGGTCTAGACTAAATGAAATATTCACTGTAGCTATCTGATGACATTTAATTGATGTCTGTAGATGTGCCAATGGAAATCATTATCCTGATAGTACTCAGAAAAAAAATGTAACTGTACCTGCCCCATACAGCATTCTATCAATTCACCAATGAGGAGGTACTATGCATTATTACCAGCGGGCGTAATAAGAGAGAAATGGTTCGGGGGAAGCGATTTTCTTACACTATGTACATCCTCGGCCTCGCTGTAGCCACCTTTTTGTCCGACCACGACTTGAGGCCATAAGGCAGAGTTTTTCTGCTGACGAGAATAACTGGCCCAAAATTGCGAAGTTATATTGTGCTGCAGGAAGTATATTAATGGCCCCAGAGCCACGACAGCTTGGCGTTGTGGGAAAAAAGTCTGCCAAGTCTGCATTTTCCTCACCTATGTAAAACCAATGGAAGATGTCACGGTTCCTGCATTCATTTTGTTTGCGCATGCGCAGACGAAAGTTACGGTCCAGTATTGATGGAATTCATATGGGACCATCCGACACCTAACCCCCACCTACCCTCCAAATCTCAGTGCATCACGACAATTTCTAGGGTAATGTGCTCTATAGGATCTCACTTTTGCGCATGCGCCGACGAAAGTTACTGTACCTATTTTATTAATGGCTTTAATATGGGACTATCTATAGCCCAACCCCCGTCTACCCTCCAAACCTCATCGCTTCAAAAACGATTTCTATGGTAGTTGTGGGCTCTAGAAGGATTTCACGTTGGTGTATACGCAAAAGAAAGTTACAGGACTTTTTCAATGAATTTGATATGGGACGATCTGCGTTCCAACCCGCGCCTACCCTCCAAATTTCAACTCACTGCTACTTTTTAGGGTAGTTATGGGCGTTAAAGGGCATGGCAAACATGTCGTGTTTGCGCATACACACCCGAATGTTACAGTCCGAATTTGATGAAATCGATGTAGAACTATCAGGGTACCATTCTGCATCTACCCTCCAGCTTTCAGCTCTTTTCGACGATTTCAAGGATAGTTAGCTTTACAAGGATTTCACGTTTTCGCATGCGCAGAAGAAAGTTACAGTATTTTTGTGATGAATTTGATGTGGACCGTCTGTGGCCAAACTCGCTCCTACCCTCCGAATTTCAACTCATTACGACCATTATTTCATGTAGTTCTGCCCGGGACAAGGAACTGACCACAGAAAGACGGACAGGGGCCAAATAACAGAGTTTTTGCAACACACTCACGACGAAACGAAAGCAGTGCTGCGCATGCGCACTTAAGACACTGAAAATTTTGACGAACCGTGACGACGAAAAATACCGGTATCTCACGGTGTCAGCTTTCGTCGTGTTGAGATGACGAAACGTAATTTAACCTTACATCTGTATAACGCTACCTACCTTCTTCTGTTTTCCTTGGAAAATAAAAATCACAGCTGCTTCTTGGCGTCTTTCTATGTTAATGCAGACTTGGTGCCATGTGTGGACATAGATTTGTTTTAACCACGGAGTAAAATGGATGAAAGAGAGGTTAACATAACGTTAGCGTGACTTCACCAGCCGGTAGATGCTAAAGCTGAACGAAAACTGAACCGAAAAAGGTTAGACAGATGACTTCGGTCGCTTTATCCGCCATTTCCGTTTCGGTGTCGTTTTCCGTTTCGTTTCGGTGCGAGGGTGTTGCAAAAACTCTCTAATGTTCCTTGACGTCTGAAACGTAAAATACGAGCGAAAATTTTCATTCTGGAGCACATAAATTTATTTCGACTTGCATGGATACAACCTGTACCTTTGGAAGTGAAGAAGCAAAAACTGACAAGGACTTTGCAGCGTTTTTTTTTTCTTCTCCATTTTTGGTGAAATTTCTTCTCAGTTAATGACTTCAAACGCCCCTGTACTGGCTGTGGAGCTTTTTGATGTGATCATTCGATGCAGAATTTTATGCTCTTTAGTTGTTGGAGGGCAGGTTTACTAGATATTGCCAAAAAAGTTCCAAAATGTCGATGTTTTTTGCACTAAAAAGTCAAGCTCACCACCTGTGACCGTGCAAACTCATATCTCTCTTATTTAGCGTGTATTAAAACGATTTCCTGATTTCCTCCTATCAGTTCCTGGAAACACTCTGTTTCTAATTTTACTGGCCTGGATTTCTCATTTTACTGGACCTAGACCTGGATTTCAGATCAAGGTCCGACTTTCCCAATTAGTTAAGATGAATTTTGTAGTCCTGCAAAACGTTGACGGTACCTACTTTTATTTTTTAAAACCCTCAACTTTAAAACGAGGCAACATAGATGCTCTCGAAATAGAATCCTTTTGTGTTCGTAAATCATACGTTAACGTTTTAGAACCATAAAAATAGCTTATTCGAAGCAGTAGTATTGTGTCTCTCATTAGTCGAAACTGAGAATCTAAGCAAGAAATCCGTAGTTGTTAGCTGTTAATAGAAATTATGGATACCTACCTACCTACAAACATATTTAACATTCAAGTATTTTGATAGATTAGCAATTCAGTGTATTTTTCTTTGTTTTTTCCCCGTATGTGAAAAAAAAACCCAATTTTTCGAACTGTGCCATAATCAGTTATCAATGTTTCGATGCAACGTGCCACTCACTTTCCGCCGCTCATAAAAGAGGTATCTGATAAAAACGCCGGGCTAAGGCAATGACAAGAATTAGAATGCATTGATCAATGTATTGATCAATCGTAATTTTATTGTGGAAATTATTTATGTAATTCCTTTGTTACGTTGTTTTGTGTAATTGGTCAGATCGACTGCATTTGTTATAAAGAAATAAAAACAAAAAAAATTGACATGATATGAAACGTTGAAGGTCGAATTGTTTTAAATTCGTGTACCTACCCCAAGATCAGCTTCAAACTTTTGTATATATATTTATATATTCAGATTCACCACTGTTATACCAGCACGGAATACAGGTTTTTTCTAAAAATCATTTGATTGGAACAATAAAAAAAAGGGCAAATTCCTGCACAACGGTTTCTTATTTTGTACAGAATACCCTCCTGTTACAGATCACAGGTCTCCGTATAGATAACCCTTCTATATAACATATGTACTATTCTAAACATATTATGTAGATCTCGGGCCCTCCGTAGGTTAGTACCTAACCCCGTACTCGTTACTAGGTACCTACCTAAACCGGGAAATAATTTACCTGTGTAGGTTGCCCTTCTACGGAGATAGAATAATGAACCGTTGTGTAATAATTTGCCCATCAATAATACTTCAACGGTTGTTCAAGTTGCAAAAGTACCTATCAACAAAATCCAGCCCCTTCTTGGTAGATGAGCCGTTGTGTAATAATTTACCGTTGTGTAATAATTTACCGTGGTGTAATAATTTACTGTTGCGTAATAATTTACCGTTGTGTAAAATTTGCCATTGTGTAATAATTTACCCATCAATAATACTTCAACGGTTGTTCAAGTTGCAAAAGTACGGTCTATCAACAAATCCAGCCCCTTCTGGGTAGATGAGCCGTTGTGTAATAATTTACCGTGGTGTAATAATTTACTCATCAATAATACTTCAACGTTTGTTCAAGTTTCAGAAGAACCTACCAACAAAATCCAACAGTCCATCACTTGTCAAATGAAATAATATCGCAGAACAAACAACTCGACTTCATAGAGCCATCCTTGATTATAATCAGATGCTCCTTAGTTATGATATCCCGGCCGGATTTATACCGTTTGATTCACGATCGTGTTGACGAAGCTTTTTGGTGCTCACGAACGGCTGGACGTACGATGCTCCGGGTGGTCTCAAAAAATTGTTTAGCTCAAGACAAATTTAATAACGTAAAATAAACCATACCCTTCTATCGGAAGTTTTCGAGCTACGTCGTTCTGAAAATTTCAACCCCTATTTTGAACCCCTTAGAGATGACTGACAGTAACGTCGAGCACCACTAGACCCCGAACGGAACTTATAACCCGAATTTCATCAATTTTGTTTCATGGTAACTAAGAAAAGTGGCCCGTATGGCGGACAGACAGAAATATTTTTATTGCAGTTTTGGATTCTACATACCTTGAAACGTAAACCATCAAATTTTGAGGGGGGGTAAGCATTTTTTTTTTCATGCTCGATTCCAATGGTTCATTATTGAAAATAATAAACCAAAAATCAAGCAGGGTTCACATCCATTCGGAGCCGTCTGGAAATACGGATAGGGGAAGCTAGTGAAAAGCAGTGGAAGGGATGGAGGGGAATCGCGGAAGTTGGGAAGGCGTTCATAACCATCCGGAATTTCTTTTGGCTGACAACTCGTTTCCCACACTTCCTCCCACAGCTGTTTCGGTTGCCGACGCCATTCTGTATGCGCAGTAGTGAACTGCGCAGATGCGGAGCGGAAAATATCTGAAAAATCAGATGCGTACAGTTCGCTTCAAAAGTGCTTCTCCGGAAAGAATATTCCCCCCTCCCCAGCTGATGTCCAACCAATCAGCTGCTCGTACGCACGTTCCGGATAGCTTTCCGGATGGATGTGAACCCTGCTTCATCATCTGTAGTTTCGTTTTATAAATCTGTCCTCAATGGGTGGAGTTGTCATCTCTACGCTTCTACCTACCTGGGATATGACGCCTGGAGATGTTCCATGTAGATGTTCAAAAATTACAAGTGATGGATGCTTAGAGGCGCGTCACTAGAGAATGGAATATAATTATGCAAATACCTCGTCAAGTTCAATCAAAATGTTGGTAGGTACCTACCGAATTCGTGTTTGATTCCAAGACGGCCAAAACGCCGTCTGGTTCCAGTTTAAACAAATTTCATCATTCTGAGCTCAGCATGGGTTTCACGCAGCGGTTACATGGATATATTTTAACGAATACAGTACACCAGTACTCGCAGTCTGAATTGATGCGATTTCATGTAGGTAGGTGAATCTATTGGTCACAGACTGGGGGAACTGTACTTCTGACACTGAAGGATGTCTGTGGCTGTGGCTGTGGCTGGGGGTGGGTTCCTCGATGTATTCATGTAGACTGTTTTGGTCTCGTTTATCTTCAAACCTCGCACCAGAGCTGCTGTTTCAAATTCTCCGACTGTCCCAGACAGTCCTTGCCATGATGTTGACATCATCCGCATAGACAAAATGCCGCGTTAATCGGTGCAATAGTGACGAGCAACAACGATTTCACGACGGAGATCAAGGCGCGAATGGCCGTGGACAGTCGATTTTTCTGGCCTGTACAAAAGGCTCTGAAATTCAAAGGGCTTTCACGACGAGCTGTGCCCGTCATATACAAGACTATCATCCGTCCAGTCGTTACATATAACAGTGAGTCCTGGGTCCTCACCACTGCAAGCGAGCACCAACTGAACTGACGGGAGCGGAAGAGTCTCCGCAAGATTTGACGAAGTCCCGACGTAGGTACCTACCCTTCCAGGTGTTTGTGGATCACTTGATCACATCATCAATAGCGTCTTTGTCTTGTGATGTTAGGGAGATGTGAGAATTTTTGAACAGTTTCGGGTTGGTAATCTGACGCCACGGCATTTCAAATTTCTTTCTGTTCAGTGTTCGTCGTGTGAGTTTTCGTGTAGAAGATGATTTTGTCCGAAATGGGCGGGCCATTCTACAGGGGGTGTCGATTTATGTTACCGGTACCTGTAGTCATAACCATTCATTGTAACTACCTGAAGTTTTTCTTATTTTTAATTTGTCTAACATAAAAGCTATTATTATAGTCAAATGAAAAAAAAAAATGCATTTCAATCACATTTTCTACACGGAATGTCGTAAAAAGTAGGCTAAATGTCATGATCGTCCCGTTAACTGAGCAACTGGGTCCTAACTGAAGGGTGATTTTTAACCAAATCCTGGCCATATCACATCTGTTTTCTCCGGACCACAAGTGGCTTCTAAACTTGCAAAAAAAACTTCTATTTTACCAACAGTCGGAATAATTACAGCTACAGCTCTTCAAAGCCATGCAACTCATGTTCGGCCAGGACCGCCCTACCTACCGGAATTTGGTAGTACCTACCCACATTTTGATCCAATTTGACTTAGTCCCGACGTAGGTTACCTACTTCCAGGTGTTTGTGGATCACTTAATCACATCATAAATAGCGTCTTTCTCTTGAAATTTTAGGGAGACGTGAGAATTGTTGAAAAGTTTCGAGTTGGAAATTTGACGCCACGGCATTTAAAATTTCTTTCAGTTCTGTTCCTCATGTGAGTTTTCGTGTAGATGATTTTATCCGAAATGAGCGGGCCATTCTACAGAGGGTGGTCTACTTATGCTATCTGTATTATTTTATGCTACAGGTACCTTTCGTCATAAGTCATAACCGTTCACTGTACCTACCCGAACTTTTTTCTTTTTAATGTGTCTAATAAACGGGAGTTTTGACTTCGGAGTCGCGTGGGCCTCAAGAGGCCTGGAAACAGCTGTTGAGACTTGATCCATGTGTCATATTTTAGGCAAAAATTTATGTCACTAAGTATTAACCAATTTAACGCGATAAGTGGGCCTGAGAGGCCAAAAGGAAAGTTTACATTTTGCTGATGACACCCCTGCGTTCTATTCCTGCGACTTTTCACAAAACACGATAGGTATAATAATTATACTTTCCACTTTTCTTTCTTACTTGGCTCCTTGGATCATCTTCTTTCTTCTTCCTCCAAAACTGCCTAAGTATAAACTACAGTTGAAGAAAAATCTGCCACAATTTTAAAATGTTTCAAATTTCAAATTGTATTGGCTATTATTAGGGGTTCGGCTGATGGGAATAAAGGTAGGTTCACATGGAGATGCAATTCCGGACGGCAATCCGGCCAGTCGTTCTGCAGTGCTATTGGCCAACGCAAAATGGATTATTGCAACGCAATTTAATGAATACTATATCAAAATCTCAGATGTTTTCTGCTGTCGATATTTACTGCGCACACCTCTCCTGTTTGGTTGTTCAGCCATATTGGAATTCGACATTCCTGGTTGATTTGCAGGTTAGATTTCGGGTTATGATTCCGCTGCCAGGTGAGTGCCTCTGCGGCAAAAATTATGGCGCACGCGTTGCTGTACCGGATTGCCGTCCGGAAATGCATCTCCATGTGAACCTAGCTTAAGTGCTAAAATTTTGAAATTAGCTCACTAGCTAAATGTAGAGTAGTTTCTGGACACCTGTCCTAGTTGGAACACAGGTTGTGGATCAGGTGGGATACAATGTAATGATTTGGACGACAGTTAATTTTAAAGTTATTCCTGTAAGTTTGTGGATGATGTATGAACAACACGACCAAGCGACAAAATGTCTGATACTGAGTTGAAAAATTTAGGAACCTAGGGTGCGCTTGCCCAAACCAAGCCCTTGAAAAGTGAAAGTATATTTGCAAAAACATCGGTAGGTACTAAACAACCAAATATGACAATAAAACGACAAAACAAAACAACGCACATTCGATATTAGCTGGAGAAAATTTTATTATTGACTGGTATTAATACCATTGCTATAAGTAATAGCATTTTGGTTTATTATTTTCAATAATGAACCATTGGAATCGAGCATGAAAAAAAAAATTCTTACCCCCCCTCAAAATTTGATGGTTTACGTTTCAAGGTATGTAGAATCCAAAACTGCAATAAAAATATTTCTGTCTGTCCGCCGTACGCCGTACGCCGTACGGGCCACTTTTCTTAGTTACCATGAAAAAAAAATTGATGAAATTCGGGTTATAGGTTCCGTTCGGCGTCTAGTTGGTCCTCGAAGCTCGACGTTACTGTGAGTCATCTCTAAGGGGTTCAAAATAGGGGTTGAAATTTTCAAAACGCCTATACCATTTTTTTACGTAAATATTTTTACGGTTTTAAATAGTTCTTGAACTTGCGAGTTTTTTAAGACCATCCGGAGCATCGTACGTCCAGCCGTTCGTTCACAGTAAGGCCCCGAAGTTTGCACCGACAGGCATTTTCGACTCCAGTGTGAATGAAATTGTATACAATTCAAACCAAATCTCGTAACCAGAGACGCGCCCACAATAGGAATTTGTGAATACGGCCAATCATTGGTAGGGATCACCTGATTATATTGGCGGAGTATGAAGTCGAGTTGGATGTTCTGTGGTATTATTTAATTTGAAAAATGATGGCTCTTTTGGAGTTTGTTGGTAGGTAGTGAAACTTGAACAAACGTTGAAGTATTATTGATGGGTAAATTATTACTACGGTAAATCATTACTCAACGGTAAATTATTACACAACGGTTCATTATACCATCTACGTAGAAGGGGCTGGAGTTTGTTGGTAGGTACTTTTGCAACTTTTTTCACTCCTCATCAACAATTTCTTTTCAGAACTTCATTATGTGTGTTTCTTTTTATGTTAGGTACTGTTTGTCATCGGCAGAATTATTTTAGCAACATTTAACTCGTGATTTAGGTAGGTACCTAGTAACGAGTACGGGGTTAGGTACTAACCTACGGAGGGTCTGCGATCTAAATAATTATGCATAGAATAGTACATATCATATTATATAGACGGGTTATCTATACATAGAGCTGTGATCTGTAACAGAAGGGTATTCTATACAAAATAATAAACCGTTGTGCAGGGATTTGCAGCGTTTTTGTGTTCCAAATCAAATTAAGGTTCGCTTTAAATTTAAAATTATTGGCGATTAAATTTTAAATGATTTTAAACGGGAAGTCTTGAATCGATTTGGAAAACCTCGAAATTTAACTTGGGAAACCTAGGATTTGTTTAGGAAAACCTTGGTTTTCCTTGGAATGCTGTGGTAGAGAATTTCTTGAGAGCAGCATTATGGGGAGGCAACGGAACCTGAATTTGAAGAACCAGTAAACTCACTCATAAGAACCACAGAATATGGCATAGTTGCTGTGGTACCACCAGGCACTTCCTTATCGAGCCTACAGCATAAAACTGATGTTTACTCGATTTTTGGTATGCTGAACAGAAATCGGGTAAATATTTTATAGAAAATGAGTGGTTTCAAGCATTTGAAAGCTGATGCTCGAATTTCAGCTAACCATCTCCATTTCGCACCTATAAGCACCTCCTTAAAGCAACTTTAAAGGCTAGGTGTCCCATAAAGACAGAAAATATTAGCGCGATAATTTTGTTCATTTTGACACTCGAAGATGTAATATGGTCAATTTCTCATTAAACACCTTTAAAAAATCATCAGAATAATAAGATTTCAGTATCTCATTTATTGGGTGGGGCTATGTTGAAAAGAAGCAATTTTTCCAAAGAATTAAACACAATATATTTGCAGGCCTTACAGTGGTGCAATAATGACTAGCCACGAGATTCACTTAAACATTAGTACGATCATTTCTAAACGTTGAACAATCGTATCTCGAAAAAATCTGACAACACGTTCTATTATGTAGCTGGTTTAATAACAGCAGTTAAGCGTGGTATAATCAAACATATTTTGACGTTTTGCCGCAATTGCTGAGGTATGTATGGTTAGGACAGTTTATGATGTAATTGATTTCGGAAGAAGCTACAGGACAAGAGAATGGCTTGATCTAAGCCAAGGGATAATACAACTACAACTACTATATACAAATGGCATAGTAATATAGTACGATCTTCTTTACGTAAGGTGAAATTACAATTAAATAGAATACAATTTAAACAATTATTAGGAAGAATGGGGCTGAGTAGCAGTAAGGCACCATTTACCATTTCAGAATTTAGAATAAGATGTATGCTTGATCAATTTCTAATGAAATAGTAATACCCCATCAATCTTCTTAGCAGAATGAATAATATGAATATATAGCAACGCAGCAAAACGAGCGTCAGAACAATTTTGATACAAACTAAGAAAAAAGCCTCGTGCAGCAGGAAGCACAAATTTATGGCCAATTTTGGAGTGCGGAAAATTTTCGTTATGACGATTCAAAGGGGAGATGGAAGGTTTGCGAGTAGCTTGATATAGGACTGAAGAAAACGTAGGAACTATGTGCAAATGGCAACTACAATCTGTATAACGTAAGGTGAAGTTTTGTTTATACAGCAGCCAAGTACATTATTATGAAATGGGTTCAAAAACCTTTGGGTTCTATTACCTACGTGTTTTTAACAATTACAACAAATCTAATGAGTGTTTTTCATAACACTTCACGAAAGTAAGAGAGGGGCTTGAGTATGGAACTGTTGCCTAGGAGTGAACAAACGCCAACTTGAAATGCAAATACCTACTAGACAAACAGTAGGACTTAGTATGGAAATTTTGCCTAGGAGTGAACAAACGCCAACTTGAAATACAAATACCTACCAGACAAACAGTAGGACTTAGTATGGAAATGTTGCCTAGGAGTGAACAAACGCCAACTTGAAATACAAATACCTACTAGACAAACAGTAGGACTTAGTATGGAAATGTTGCCTAAGCGTGAACAAACGCCAACTTGAAATACAAATACCTACAAGACAAACAGTACGGATAACTGAGAGGGGATATGAAGAAGTCTCCAAATATAGCCAGATCACCCACGATTCTGGGAGTCAAACGTTTATCATGCGGATTCCAGGGGGATTAGGGCAGATTATGGGCTGTTGGATGTTTGCCCAACTCGTTTCTTCCACTTTCTTTGTTCGTTGTTTATAAAAGCTTTGACTTGGGCTTTCGTTCGCATGTGAAGACACCCGTATTTAACTATCGCCTTTTCGCAGGCGTAGTAAGACGGGAGTTTTTGATCGGTGAAAATGTCCGGGCCGAAAAACTCTAGCAGACACCGCTTCTCGTCCGATGTCCATGAGATCCGTTTGATTTTGGACGAGGGCGATTTGCTTCGGGGTCTCCGATGATTGGGTTTGGCTTGGCAGTTTTGGTCCTCTGCCATCGCCTTAAGTTTGGACGGGTTTGAGAAATCAGGCGAGAAGTTTTGAACGGGCCAACGGTTGGGCATCGACGGTTGAAACCCAAGGTAGTCCATGCAGCTGCGCTGCGCTTCCACGTCGTACTGCGATGAATAATAAGGGAACTCGCTGGTGTAGGGCATAGTTGATATGAGTGGGTGGTGCACCTGTTGCCCTTCCCGACAGTTTGAGGAATGATGTGGTTTGTACACATTGTAATTCATGGAGGAGTCCGGAGTGGAGTTTGCAGGTCTGTGTGCGGCGTGTGGATACTGAGAAGAGAAATCCGACGTCAGACTGTAGTCTTCTACGACCGGTACACAGCTAGCTGGTTCTGCAGCTCTGTACGGTATCTCTTGTTGTGACTGGGAAGACGGTGCACATTCTGCAGGCTTGGGAATATCAACGCATTTATCCGCAGTACCATTCCCATTATCTGTTGCACGCAATGCATCAGCTGCTACATGCTGACACACTTTACTCAACATACCACAGTTCGCTATAACGGCAGCAACGTCAACATCATTCATGTTCAACCCGCGAAGATCATCGATGTTCTCCTCATTCAGTGCGACCAGTACCCGAAATAACTTGGCCAAACGCACCATAACATCATCCGTTGAACTATGGCTCACATTCACACTACTACCATTTACAGGACTCGCTAAAAACTTGCCAAGGATGGCAACATCGTTATTGTTCATAGACAAGGCATGAGACATACAAGCAACGTACTTCTTCAAATCACCTGAAGTAATTACAGAAGCTGTACAGCTGGTTTCGACCCCACATTTACTAGCCAGATTATCAATGGCAGAATTGATTTTGTAATATGTGTCGCAGTCTCCAAAAACAAATGGATTATCACTTGATACGCGACTCTTTTCCCTCAACACTAAAATCGTCTCTATAGCATCAACCACTGCGGCATCCAGCAATACAGCTATCGTCCTACCTTTACTGCGAATTTCAAAATATTTACACCTTTCTGCAGTGAATTTTTCGGACTCATCCAAACACTTCCACACATCAGTATCTCGCGTGACGTTCTGTCGTTTTTCAAAATCCACAATCAGCATCTTCTCCAAGTCCAACACCCTGTTCCTGTTGTAAGACATGATCTCCAACATTGCTGCGTGGTTGAGCGTTTCAAATGCATCGGTGTCGAAACCGGTGTTTTTCAGGGCATCCAAAGAGCAACGGAGTTCGTCATGAGCAAATTTAAACAGACCCGCCAACCTTTCCGTGACAGTGAACCAACTCAAGTTTTCCCACCTCCGTCTCTGTCTGACGACTTGGATGTGGTTGTTTTTGAAAAGAGGAAGCCACTTGTAGAGCAGTTCCACGTTTATTTCAAGTTGCCTACAGTGCGCTGCAGCGAAACGGGAGATTTTGTAAAATTCCTGTCTCAACTTCCGGAGGATGCTTCGTACTCTGGTATACTCGTGAATCGCTTCAATAAACGCTCCCCATAGTTTGGGGTTGAAAACGTCCAGAATACCGGATATTTCAGGATATTTTTCCCGCATGACGAAAAACACAGTCACAACCATATACAGATTACTTCTGACTGTACTGAAATTTGCCTTAACCCCTTTCTTCAGCACCAGGTTCATACTGTGCACTCCATACTCGGTAAGAACAGCATCCCCATTAATGAAATTCCGAACAATCTCAGTCTTAATCCCGAGCAAAACTTTGATTTTAAAATCCTTAATATTTTCAGTCTCTTGCTCCTGTCGTGTCTTCAAGATTTGAGATATTTTCACTTTATTCTTCACACCGACACGTGAACAATCGATGCAATGTCTACTATAACTTCCATAGCGGTACAGACTCCTGCAGTTCGCACAGGGAATATAGTTGGGGTCACGTTTTTTCCAGGAAGGACCTTTGAAAAAGTTTTCGCACTTACGTTTCATGCTCTTGAGTAATATGGCGCGCCTCGGGTGGTTTTTTTGTAGACTCAGGATTCTCCTGATTTCTTCTTCAGTTCTGTGTTTCCTGAGGAAATGTATGAGGAGACTGCGATGCAAAATGACTTTCCCGCAATACAGACACCGAACCGAACACTCGTAACGATTTTTCATTCGTTTCTTTTTGGAGCTACCTGAAATCATAACACCCGTAGTAGCAGAAAAATCAAAGACGAGTGATGAAACAGAGATGAAGAAAGAGTGATGTAGGGTTGTTCAGCCCCCTTGAAAAGCTTTGCTAGATCCTTAGAGATCGCAGCGTTTATAGGTAGCTAGTCAAACTGATTAAACGGGATGAAGTTAACAATCCGCCACACTTAGCACCATAATTACCTCACATGTTCTAGTGGGGAACTAGTGAACAGAGGTATTTTGAGGGGACTTGAGACAAACCACGAAATTTGAACATCTGTATTCAAGTGGGATGAAACCTACCAGTACTCAGTCCAGGTTATTTGGGTGACGTTCCCGTCAAAGATTTTGGCCCCAGACGAAGCAGTTAAGCCGGGTTTACATTGGTCGAGTTGAAGGTACAGGATAGTGGTAGAGAAGAACGATTCTACCCTACTCGCGTAAACATTTTCAGAAGAGTAGAGTTGATCCTACTAGTAAGTGGTAGAGTTGGAACTACTAGCACAGTTGTGTGTAAAGTGACTCTATCAACTCCTCCAGTACCAAAATTTGAACACTACTGTTCATTATACCACCTACTCTACCCAGGTAAACGGTAGAGTTGAATTGGAAGGAGAGGAAGAAGGAAAGAGGCACTTCGGTCTTGATAAGGAGTGACCTCCAACATTAGCAGTTACGGATGTCGTAACAAGGTGAGCAATGGCGAAACCATGCCAAGTTGGTTCAAATGCCTCAGGACACATTCTCGTCGCAAGTGTAAACTCATCCGTATCTTCAAACATCAGCTCTTTCATTCAATTGGCTGATGATCCATGGGTTTCTCTTCATCCGATTCAACCCCTGACCCATTCCCTTCTTTTACTTCTTGCTTCCTCATTCAAAACCTTTTCCGTTTCCTTCAACAAAACACTGGACAAACGAAGTAAAAGCTTTCTCAATTTTTTCTTTATAAAAGATATTTTAAAGAAGAACTAAACCGATTAGATTAGAACCGAAAGCAAATCACAAACTCAACAGAGAGAATTATCCATTTTACCTTTCTGGAAACAGCACTCCACTGACGTGTGAATGAGCCAGGTAGAATAGAATAAGATTAGTACAGTGGACGGTAGAGTAGAACGCACTCTACTCTACCTTCCACTCGACCAATGTAAACCCGGCTTTACAACATCGTGAAATGCTGTAAAATGTAAAAATGTATTTGAGCTCTGCATTTTGTTAACTGGCGTGACAGGGGCCAAAATATTTGGCGGAAACGTCGCCCATTAAAATAACCTGGACTGAACACTGGTACCCTCATTTCATCCCAGCTGTTTGCTTAGTATCAGTCGTCTGAATACATCAATATATCAGTATTCAGTAAGCAAGTACTCACAAGCATGCGTTTCATTTGTCTTCAAACCCATATTTTCAACCGAGTCGTTAGTGGCAAAGTTGGTACCAACCAGCGTTTGGTACCTCTGTAAAGAAAACAAGATGATTATTAAAAACAGAAGTATGCAAATGAAAGAAGTAGGTACAGTGTTATTTCATAGTGCAGTAATTAAATAGTTTAGTAGTTTAGCGTCGTAAATAGATAATACAAAATCACAAGAATATTGCCGTGAAAAAGAAAGATGGGTCTCGAAAATTTTCGAAAAATGGGTTTTGATATATTCCCCAAATTTTGATGGGATCTTTCCAGTGATGAAGAAAAAAAGAAAATTCAATTAAAAAAAGGTGACATTTTCCATTAAAATTTCGAAAAAATTTGCAATTTGATTTAAAAAAAAAACAACTCATCGAAGTTTGAATGAAAACACTCAAGTATACATTGTAATTTACTGTGTTTGAGGAAGAACAACTCAACTATAGTCATTTACAGATTTTTTACAGGTATTTTTGACTCCGTACGCGAGGTTGGTCTAATGGTGGTTCTTCCGTAACAAAATTGCGGCAGTTTTTTTTTCTCAGCGGTTCTACTTGTTTTGTGGGGTGCTGAATCCGAATTCCAAGTTTTTTGCCTTGTAGGGGGTCGGCCTCACACCGAAAAACGCAAACCTCGAAATTTTTAGCACTTGAAAAAGTTTTCACTTGCATCTTGAAAACTATGCGTTTTTCGAAGATGACCACTCTATACAAAATTGAAGTACACAAAATTTCCTAACAAATGCACTAGTCACCTTTGATTTTCTGACGAGCAGTATTGGCGCTACAGCGCGTTCAAAAACATCGTTTTTTGGCTCTTCTGATCTCTATTTATGAAATGTATCGTACATCTTTAATCCTTAAAATGGCTGTTACCTAAACATACGTTGAACTTGTTGTTTTTCTTAAAGGTGCCCAGGAACATCATTGAATCATTCAAAAGTAACTTACTTGCAATAAATAGATTTTGCGATTTATTTTATATCGATGCATTCATGGGCATAAGTAACGTTGTTGTTGGGCCACAAGTGAAGTTATAATAATTGACTGTACTCTACAATACTGGCGAGGGAAGTCATGAAAACTTTGATGCGCTCTCCTACAAAATTACAATTTTTGGACTTATTCTTCCTTCACGCGGTAGTATATCAGTAAAAATAACAATTAAGGAATGAATGCTAATCATTCGAGTTCCTAATGTTTATGTCCATAGTCCTAAGACAACCATATTTCAAACCGAAAGACCGAAACTTGGTGAAATTTTGAGGGCACATGCTGTTCGGTCATCGAAATCCGCCAGTAACTTACGTCTGCGAGAAAGGACATGTTGAAAAGATGGACAAAGTGATACTTGACTAGTTAAGCACTCGTACTTACGAACTAAACCGATTTTGATGGCATTTTGACAGACTTGCACATTATATCCCAGGCCCATGGTTCTTGTCAACGATCATATTTTTATAATACGAGCATCCATAACTAACTAGGCTGGTCAGATGTTCAACGAGAAAACGTCTGCCAAGTTTAATGGCACATAGCTTCCTTGCAACGATAGAGCAATTAAACGTATGATAAATAATCCAAATCATGTATTGTGTTAAAAAAAGGGGAAAAAAGTAATTTTATTAGCGCCATCAGCAATTTGTATTTGTAATTGTGTTGTACAGTGTCTAAGTGGGGCCTTGAGCCCTGAAGCTGTGAAAATTAATAAATTTTCAATCTCAAGTTTGAGCAAAATCGGGCCATTGATTCGTGAGAGATTTTGTTAACTCGGGTTTCGCGTTAGCTCAGTAGCCATACTGATGATTCGATCGTTCTTAAATTCGTAGGGGATCTGATAGGAATGGATTCTGAATTCAGAGTTATTCATCTCCAGCTTACTGGTCGACGGAATATTCACAACCGCGACGCTGTCAAAGTGAAAGGACCCGAGAACGATTTTGTAGATTCACACCCCCGAAGCTTTTGAAAATTCACACCCGGTTTGTACATTCACACCTCTCCCTTCACCTAAGATGACCATATGGAAGAAAAACGCGACTGAGTTCATTGTCAAGAAACTTTATTGATATAAATGTATATATATATTATAATTCAATGTAATATTACGTCAGACTCGTCAGAAAACACAATGTGACAATTTCGGCACAATGCGCTGAACATACTCATACAGTTTCATGTGCCCATCACTTAATTTCTTTATGAGAGTGTCGACCTGTAGCCTTTTCTTTCGTGTTGCTGAACATGCTTCGTCACAGAAACACTGTATGAGTATGTTCAGCGCATTGCGCCGAAATTGTCACATTGTGTTTTCTGAAGAGTCTGACGTAATATTACATTGAATCGCGTTTTTCTTCCATATGGTCATCTTAGGTGAAGGGAGAGGTGTGAATGTACAAACCGGGAGTGAATTTTCAAAAGCTTCGGGGGTGTGAATCTAAAAACCGGGTGTGAATTTTCAAAAGCTTCGGGGGTGTGAATATTCATGTTTTTATCAGGTTGGGTGTGAATATACAATTGACCAGCTTACTTGAGGTTCTTGATGACATGTCTTCTTGGTAGGCCATCCACCAGGACGCAATGCTTCTGAAGGACACAGATAATACGAATATTAATTACCTACTATAACTACTGGTCGAACATTTTTTCATCACTAAAAAAATATGACCGATGGAAACTTGTGTGGTGAATAACGAATGCACTTTGAAGTCCAACTTCAGCTTGGATAATAAAATGCCAATGCTTACAATAACCAAAAACATCCTGTTTAAAAATCGTTTCAATAAACCCATATTGACTAACTCACCAGAACTCTCAATACTAGCTTTTAAAGCATTGTACGCCGAGCCCGATATAGGAGGGAGGTCGGCCACTTTCAAGATGGCGTCTAATGAGGATTCAACGTTGGCCCTGTCAGTCGAGGCGATTAAAGACATATTTAAGCCTTTCTGATGGTCATCACTGGTCCTCAAGTAGAAGACGAACTGACACTCTCTGGAAAAACGAAAGTGATTAGCATTTGTACAGAACCAAAGGGTTTATCACCCTGGTGGGCTGCATCAATAGCTTGCCGATCTTCTTTAGTGTTGAGTTTTTATAGTTAAAATATAATCTTCTCCATTTCCTTTCACTAAACCAGACTGAAGATATATTCAAAGCACCGAATTTGAGCTATTTCAACTCTTTTAGCCCTGAGACTAAACTTTCATTGAGCTTGCGAGTATAAATAACATGCTTTAAATGTTGCTGGTGCAAACTAACCATCTGTCACCTGGTGAGTCTGACCAGAATGGATTCTGGAGTAGTATCCATGGTCAGCATCCTCGTACCAGTGGTTTATCCTGCCTTGTTGAGAACTTATTGCCGCCCAAATGTCTCTTTATCAGAGTTGTGAATAATGCTAGGTACAGTTTACAGAGGGAAATTCAAATGCCAACCGAACACATGGTTGGAGTTTTTTTCACTGTTTGAGTTTCTGGGTGCCGGGGCAGTGGCCCAAGTGGCCTTATGGACACAATGACCCTGCCCCATACGAACATTCGAACGCCATCAATTACTGTTCAAGTACCCTATCGACTAGTTCATAATCGAACTCCCCACTCGTATTCCCTAGAACTTCCCACAGGCCAGCGGGGAGCTGATGGGACGGATGGGGCAGTGATCACATGTTCTACTCCGTGCCGCTAGGTGCGCTGCGCTCGTGTTGCACGCTCTGAACCTATCAACTGACCGGACACAAGCAGAGCGGGAAACGAGGCGCGTCAGTTCAAAATCTCAAGAAAACACTGGACATACGGTAATTTTCCCTGACTCGCCACTCGGTTTCCCTGACTTCCCTGACCGGTGGCCACCCTGTTTTAAATAATTCTGTGGTTAAGCGATATGAGAGAGATAACGGGCTAATTTACAACCAACTCACATACAACAAGGGTTGGTACATGAACAAGTTAAGGAACTTCTAGGTATCATCAATCTATTGGTGTGTTTTAGCAGCTGTTAAGGCTGGCCCGCCCAATGGGAATGAGGCTATGTGCGATGAATCCACTGGGAACTACATACGTATCCACGGTCACACCGATTACCATAGAAGTGGACCTTTCTTTTCCACAGCCCACCAGGTAACCAGTACTCAAAGGAGGGAGCAAACTAAGAAGACACTAAATGAAACCAAATTATGACACCGAACCACAAATAAATAAAGACAACTGTAATTTTGCACTAAATTATTACCTGCATTTGAATTCAAATGATGACCACAATCCATCCTGTACCTCTCGCACGAGATCGACATCCATCCACCCGCAGTTGTTCTCACCGTGTTTGGAAGCCTCTTTCACTTGGTGGAAGAGATAGTTCAGATCGAAGATCCTCCTCCCCCTTACACTTTCCTCAGGTGTATTCAAGTCCATTTCTCTTCAGTCCATCACATAAGGTATCCTGTAAACTGGGGAGGATTAACATCAAGGTACAACATTAACACTAGATACTAGGAAGAAATATCGGACATCGATGAGACTGGTTGTTCGCAGAAAGGAGGCAAATTCGTAGGACAATGTCTAATTACAATTTTACAATATTAATTTAAATGCAAAATTAATTCAACTTATTAACTACTACTACTACTTACCTAATTATATTTTTAATAATCCTATTTAGCATTTTTCTCCAAGAATGGCATCAGTAGGTATTGTTCTATTATGCACGTGGATCAGCTCAGAATCGAGTTGGAAACATGACCACTACTGCTCTGAGCTCCCAACTACCATCCACTTTTGGTCAGTACCTACCTAAGGTTTTTCAGGAGTAAACAAGGTCGCACGGGTGAAACCCCCAACTGTAGGACTCTGCTTTTTGTTGTACATCAAGCTTTTGTATAAGTATGTTTAGATACGGTCGCCTTCTCCATTACAACAATCCCAGGACGCTCATAACCAAACATCGTAGGATGCATTAGCACTAAAACTAGGACATGTAAAGAACTCGAAGATAGAATCAACTCAGCTTCATTTAATAAATTTTAGAGTCAAATAAGGTGACTATAATAATTATGACTATCGGCTTTTATAACATATTCTTACCACAACGCTACCAGGAACAGCCTTTAAATGAACCAAAACAATTTCCATTTGTTAGGGAGTACCTACCTACCCTTTTCCTATGAGTAGGGATTGACGTAAACATGGAAGTTTGACATCACTGAGTCAAAATCGTAAGTAGGTACATACGTGAGAGTTCTTTTTATCATCCAGCTACTTCATTCGCCTCAACATCAACGCAGAACAACCAATTCTGACGGAGTTGGACCGAATTCGACTTGGACCTGACTATCGACCAATCAACCTAAGCATCTAGACATAAACCGACAAAGACCTTTTTGAAGACAAGCTCGCACTTGTTTGAAGATATCGTGACAACAGTTGTAGATAGCTAGAACACTGTGATCCAACCATTATACTTATACCTAGTATATGAAATATGGAAAAATGGACACTTACCTAATCTAGAACCTTGAAGTTATTCTACAGTTGTGATAATATCACATAAACCTAAACAATCGCTACGAGCACTTCGCAGAACGGCAAACTCGTTCTATACTCGTACTATTCTATACGTATTATAGTAGTGTTTTCTGTGGGCAAACTGAAAACTACAAACAAAGCACAAAAACAGGAAGATAAATAGTAACTTCTTCTTCTTCTCCTCTTTTTTTGATTGTCAAGCACAAAACGTCGGACAAGAAGCCCTTGTTTATTGCGGGTTTTTTTAAATTGCTTGTTGGGTGTGAGAGCATTTTTGTACAGTTCGTCCTTTGTTTTGATCCTATCCTCTTCTAGCTTGTTGAGTTGCGAGTTTATTGGTTCGAGCGACTAATTAATCTCAGATAACAACCTAGGTTACGACCTATAATAACCATACTTCCCCATGATATTAGGTACCTACCTGCTTGTACCTAGTGACGTTTCGATACTTCCATTAATCGGGTAACCTACCTACATATTAGCAGAAATTGAGGTATTCCATCGTATCAGCATTCATGTTGCACTCCAGTTAGTTATATAATGGTTGTAACAGGATACACAGTTTCATTTCTTTGCAACAAACTTGTTACTTAGTACCTATTTTTGTTAAAAATTTGTTTGACGTGCCTACTACCTAGTCCTCGTCTAGTTAAAGTCGAAATTCTCGCCGTTGTGGAGTAGTAGAGTGTACAGAAACCGGACCAGTTCCGTGAGTGCTCAAGTTCAGATGCTCAGATCTCAGAGGTGAGCGACATTTTCATCCTGTCCCTAGATATGATAGTGCACATTAGAGTGGTCACAAAAAGTCCACTTTCGAAATTCAATCGTGGCAACCCCCTAAAAGGTGCCATTTGACTAGAAAATGAGATTCCCAAAGTTTTAGGTCGATCGGATAACATTAACCCGTGCCGCATCGAGGTTGAAGTTTAGAAAAACTACTTTGTTTCATAAAAATACTCTTTTTTTCCTCATAACATAGTAACCATTTGTCCTAGAGACTTGAAATTGGTCTCATTTTATTTAAAATGTTATCTTCTTCAACTTTTACTCCAATAATTTTTTCGCTACATCCTGTAGATTTTATGTCATTCAGCTTTTCCCATCTCAAAACGTGGTCCGTTTCAGCAAATGTGCCTTTTTACGCATACCCCTAAAAACCACACTCCAGTCAATGAACTCGACCTCTAGGCAATTTGATACTTCTTTATCACTCTGGTATATTGAAAATTGATACATTTGAATCTAATATATAATATATGGAGGGGGTAGGGGGGAGATGGGTGGGTGGTGGCTGCTATGAAATGCACAAAAAACAATAAAAAATATGTAAAAAGTGTTTAATAATACAAATTGAAAGTTTTTTGTATAGAAAATAATAGCCTGGAACTTATTTTACTACACAATATATCTATTCCAACACCACTGAATTTAGAACTACATTAATGGCTTAGATAGTGAGGCTTTATCGACATCAGGGTAAATTTTCCTACATTCTGACACAACTTGTAATACAAATTGGCGCTGTTCTTCGTCTTTTGTCAAGCAAGAGTTGAAGTCTTGTATCAATTTCACTCCTCTTTCAGCAGTGTCGTTGACTACCCTTAAACCGTTCACCATGTTTTTAGCATGCAAATAATGAGGATTTTTGTTCCATAAGCGTGTATCGGTGTTGAAAAAATCTGTCTCTATGGAAAACCGCTTGAAAAAATTCAAGGTTTGAGAGGTGACAAAAAAATCAAGTTGCTTATCCAAAATTTGCTCTACATGTGCAAAATCTAAAATCGCTTTTCTGTCCCTACCATCAATTTCACTATCGGGTTCACCTAGGGAAAATAATTTCATGGCCATACTTTTTTTAATGTTGTCGTCTAAAGTGTGGTCGAAAAACGATAACGCTATTTTCTCTGAGCTGAGGTACCACAGATGGTTTACAAATTTTGACAAAGCCTTATCTGCTATTTCTGTGTCAGTTTTCCTATACTCTACTAATGCTTTCAACATTTCCAGATCTTGTTTAGGGGCCAAAGCAGGTTTGGGGGCATTGAACCATGCCTTGGCGAAAATATTTATTACAAAAACACAAATTTTTTCTATTCCTTTAATTTCTTTTTGAGTTAATAACAATTGATCTCTAAAAAGATAAATTTTGTTCCATAATAAATATTTACGCCAAGGCATGGTTCAATGCCCCCAAACCTGCTTTGGCCCCTAAACAAGATCTGGAAATGTTGAAAGCATTATAGTAGAGTATAGGAAAATTGACACAGAAATAGCAGATAAGGCTTTGTCAAAATTTGTAAACCATCTGTGGTACCTCAGCTCAGAGAAAATAGCGTTCTCGTTTTTCGACCACACTTTAGACGACAACATTAAAAAAAGTATGGCCATGAAATTATTTTCCCTAGGTGAACCAGATAGTGAAATTGATGGTAGGGATAGAAAAGCGATTTTAGATTTTGCACATGTAGAGCAAATTTTGGATAAGCAACTTGATTTTTTTGTCACCTCTCAAACCTTGAATTTTTTCAAGCGGTTTTCCATAGAGTCAGATTTTTTAAACACCGATACACGCTTATGGAACAAAAATCCTCATTATTTGCATGCTAAAAACATAGTGAACGGTTTAAGGGTAGTCAACGACACTGCTGAAAGAGGAGTGAAATTGATACAAGACTTCTTCTTGCTTGACAAAAGACGAATAACAGCGCCAATTTGTATTACAAGTTGTGTCAGAATGTAGGAAAATTTACCCTGATGTCGATAAAGCCTCACTATCTAAGCCATTAATGTAGTTCTAAATTCAGTGGTGTTGGAATAGATATATTGTGTTGTAAAATAAGTTCCAGGCTATTATTTTCTATACAAAAAACTTTCAATTTGTATTATTAAAACACTTTTTACATAATTTTTATTGTTTTTTGTGCATTTCATAGCACCCACCACCCACCCATCTCCCCCCTACCCCCTCCATATATTATATATTAGATTCAAATGTATCAATTTTCAATATACCAGAGTGATAAAGAAGTATCAAATTGCCTAGAGGTCGATTTCATTGACTGGAGTGTGGTTTTTAGGGGTATGCGTAAAAAGGCACATTTGCTGAAACGGACCACGTTTTGAGGTGGGAAAAGCTGAATAACATAAAATCTACAGAATGTAGCGAAAAAATTATTGGAGTAAAAGTTGAAGGAGATAACATTTTAAATAAAATGAGACCAATTTCAAGTCTCTAGGACAAATGGTTACTATGTTATGAGGAAAAAAGAGTATTTTTATGAAACAATCTTTTATCAAATTATCTTTGATCATTGGTAGTGCCATTTACTTGTCTTGATTCACCTGTTGCCACTATTTCTAGTGTTATTATACAAATTGATGGTGATTTCAGACAATTTCCCAGGTTTTTTACTCGTAAAAAATCAATTTGGGGAGCAGAACCTTTGGTAGAACCTCAATTTTCAACTCTTTGGTCAAAATCGTCTTCATACTTGGTCTTTTCGTTCCAAAAAATATGGAAACAGATACCTACCTCAAAATCTCATGTTACTAAAACACAAAAAATACCTATTTTATACCAATTTTCACTCATAACACCCCTGGGTATATTTCGATCGGGCTGCAAAGTTTCGGGACACAACTAGGGCCCAAATGGAGCCTGTGTGCAAAAGAACGAATTTTTTAGACCGAAAATGAAGCCGATAACATGCATACGGCGGACGGCGGGTGGACATTGCAGTTTTGGAATCTTCGCACCTTGAAACGTGAAAGAAAAAATTTTGAGGGGGTGTTATAAAATTTTTTTGCTGAGCGAATAAATAGGTGTATTATTCACAGAATAATAGACCAAAACACGTGAGCCTGGAAGCACACACGCCGTAGAAGCACCCAATGTGGAACACGTTTTGGTTTTGAGCGGCTGTAAAAATTTTATGAGTGGTTATAAAGAGTTGGAGCATGGCGCCCATAATTTAGTCTTGTTCTATAGAATCATTTCCAATCGCCAGTCGTTTTTTAGCCGCTCCATTGACCTACTGTTTATTTTTTGTGGGTGTTCCAAGTTCGATGTAGATGTTTGCAACATGACCACCATCTTTTTTGAACCTGTTATCCATCTTAAACAGCCTGAAATTCATCATGGAACAACTTTTATGTTTTGAAAAAGGCTTCAATAAAGAATATCCACCAAAAGAAGAAATAAAAACCCACAAAAATAACTCCAATTTTTACACCCATAACACTCTTGGGTATATTCCGATCGATCTGCAGTTTCGGGACACAACTAGGGCCCAAAAGCCTAAATAGAGACTGTGTGTGAAAGAACTAATTTTTTAGACCGAAAATGAAGTAGTTATGGATGGTACGGCGGACGGACATTGCATTTTGTTTTATTGTTCTGTGAATAATAGGTACACCTATGTATTCGGACAGCAAAAAGTTTTTCGAACGAGGTCACATGGGTGTTACGGGTGAAAAATGGATGTAAAAATAGGGGTTTCGAGTTTTTTCCATATTATTTTTTAGGGCGAGAAGATCAAATATGAAGTTGATTTTAATCAAAGAGTGAAGAATTGATGTTGTAACGAAGGTCCAGCTCCCAAAATTAATTTTTTATGAGCCAAACACCTGGGAAATTATCTGAAATCACCATAGATTCGTATAATAACACTAGAAGTAGTAATTAACAGTTGAATCAAGACAATTAAATTGAACTGTCAATGATCAAAGATTATCGGTCAAAAATAGGAGCATAATTCGTGTTTTTGGAGGCCTAAATTGGTGAAAACCAGCAAAAATATATTTTTCAATCATTGCACATGAAAGAAACAGTAAACAACAGCCAACATTTCTGTAGGTAGAGTATGACCAATAAAATAATAAACCAATGTGCCAAGGACTTTGCAGCGTTTTTGGTAGGTATCTACGCTTCTTGAAACGTAAAAGAACAAAAATGTTGTGGGGGTGTTCCAAAAATATTTTGCTTGGCGAATACATAGTTGTATTATTCAGAGAATAATAAACAAAAAAAAGGTTGGCATATCGGGAATCGCCGACTTAACTATTTTATTTATACTGGCGCTCGTTGACTTTGCTGGCGAGTCCCTCACACAATCCCTCTTTCATCCCTTTCCTCTAGGTACCTAACCGTAGCATGCAAGGAGGACTGGGATTGGCGGATGAAATGGCCATTAAGTGCTCTCCGACCAACGAAATGCCGTATTAGAAAAACCCCTAGGTACTTTTCCTTTCTGAAGCTCGGAGGGCTAAGGGCTAGAGGACACTAGGACAGTTCGAAATCTACCTCGGTCGAGTTCAAAACGTTCGAGAGTTAATCTAACAATAAACTATATTCTTTCTTTTTTACCACAGCCAACGACTCATTAATTCAACCCTCTCCCTTCTGTTGTAAATTTACCTACTGGCATAACGACCTGCGCGGTAAATTCAAAAATTAACTAATGGCACAAGTTTTCAAGAGTGTCTCTATCATAACAGTTTCGATTAGAGCAGCTTTTACTGCAGCTCAGTTTTACAGCAATTTTCAGCAGCTTTTGGGTCAGTGGAGCTCAGTTCTTTGTTACATTTTTTGTCTGCGAAATGGTGTTTCCGACTCTTATTCGTTTATGAAAAATGTTCTCCTGTAAAATTAACATTTTAGTACTTGCGTTTAGTACCTCCTCGTTTACTCTGATTTTAAATAGTTTTTAATTATCTCAATCTTTTTCTGAGGCATTTTTTGTTTATCTCTCGTAAAATCAGAAAAAGTAATAAAATCGAAAAGTTCCAGTCATGGACACTGCAGACCTTAACTCCATATCTACAAGAGCTGATTTTTTTTTTGGCGTGAGCCAGTTCCATTTCTTTTGTTCATGACCCTTGGTGTGTTTATAACACAACTCAGACATTTTGTTGCGTGGAGCGATTCAATGTTGTTTTGAACCCCACCATCCTTTTCCATATCCCAAACTATCAGTCGTAGAGCGTGACGGAAAAAGCCGCTCGAATCACAATTAATCTCTCTACAGCAAAGCACGAAAAAAAACTACCCTTCTATTGAATGTTTTCGAGAAACCTATGGATTTCCGAAAAATTCAACCCCTAAATTTCACCCCCTAGAACTGATTGAGTACGATGCCGAGTTTCACGGATCATCTTCGGCTGATGTTTGATTTTTGTGCCGAATTTCGTAAACTTTGGTCCGTAGTTTGGGAGAAAAGCGACAGACGGCGTTCGGTGGACGGATGGATTTTTCGATTTTCGGCATTCCATTTAATGTGACAATATATGTATATGTATATAGACAGCCACTTGTGTTAAATTGTAGAAGAAAACTGTAAGAAAGCTGCATTACCTTCGCTAAATTCAAACCTTTTGCTTGTGCCTAGCTACCTAAGTGCACAAGTAACGTTTTTACAGTCACCAAGTTGGAGGAGCTCCTTCGCAAGGTGAACGGCTCCAGAAGCATTTCTGTACTGCATTCCTGCATTCCTGCATTCCTGCATTATTATTCAAAATAATAAACCAAAAAAGAGTTGACCGTCCTTCTGACTGGAAGGGTAACAAGGCTACGTACCTTCGTAATTCAGGGAAGACATACACTTCTCTGAAATCGAAAAACGTTGTTGAAGCAAGAGTTATGAGACCCCCTTGCAGAAAAGGTACAACTGCGCTTCTGAATTTAGGAAGAGATTAATATGGCTGTCCTTATTCACTCAATATTGGGAAATGGACAGTATAGATAAGCAGCAACAGTTTGTGGTTCGACATAGGGCTGAAATAAAAACTTTATTCAGTCATTCAGTTACGTTTTCATTACGTTTTGAAAAAGAGTAGGAATGTACCTACCTCGTAGGTACCTAATTATTACTCTCATTTCAATTTTATACACTTTCTAATAAAACATTTTTTGAAGTACTCCCTACTTTGTATTTACCATGTTATTCATGCCTTTTGTTCCATTTTATGCTGTGTAACACTCTAATATGAGAGAGCTCGATGAGTGGTCATTTCATAGCAATGCAGCAACTCCAGCAATAATACCGGGACAACTCAAAATTGTTCCAATTAATTGCTAATTATTAACCCTACTAAAGAATTGCCAAAATGATCAAAAAAGTAATCTTAGATCTCTATTAAAATAGGCGTTTTAGTTTTAGCCAGAAAAAAAATCCATAGCGTACCTATTATTATTAGGTTTGCCATTTGCGAAAACTTGTAACTCGATTTTCTCGAAACTAATTTTTTTGAGTTGTCCCACTATCGTTCCCGGAAGGCGTACTGTGTATTGTTTTGTTCGCGAAGACGATAAAAATTGACGAGACATCCTAAGTTGACAACTCCAGTCGTATACAGCAACAAGCGAGTTTGAACCCCGATTTGAAATGAACATGAAACTAGATGGATTTCCGAATACCTCCCTAGATTCAGACTGTGTACAATAAAAAAACCACAGTCATGCAGCATGGCTATAAGAGCGAATTTTCGAAGTTTTCGGCATCTTCCTCCTCCGCCTAAAATGTTCTGAAAATTAATTTTCGGCCAATGAACTTGATACCATACAAAATTAAAACAGGAGTAGTTTTACGCAAAGTAAAATTTGGGGTGAAAGGAGGGGGAGGGGGAAATCAAAAATGTTTTGAATACCAGAAGAGTAGGTATTGGGTACGTAACAAATTTTTTGTTCCATTTTTTGCCGAGTAACACCTCGGTTTGTAGATTTTCCAACGCTGAACACGATGGTGAAGTCAGAATTGCGATATCCCATTCCGTTATCAGATTAGAGCAGACGAACCAGGAAGAACATCTCAAGAAATAACCACGTTCCTTCATCTTCAAAGTGCTCCAGTTTGAGAATGGAATGAGATATCGCAATTCTGATTTCACCATCGTGTTCAGCGTACAAAAACCTTTAAAATGAGGTGTCACTTGTCAGACTTTTTCATTTTGGGAATTTATGGGTAATTTTCCCCCCCTAAAACTCCCCAAAACTCCCCCTTAGGGTGACCCGATTCTGCCCATCTTCGAACTTAGCCTGTCGATTGCCAAGACAGATTTTTCGTGCAAATTTGAACTTTTTATCTCAATTCTTTCGAGAGTTATCGTCTGGAATGACACATACATATATAAATATATATATAAATATATAAAAATATAAATATATAAATATATATATAAATATATATATATATACATATAATTTTTGGTGTCTTTCGGCAGGGAATTCAGGATGGTCTGAAACGGATTTTGGTATACAAATCTTTCGGAAATTCGAGTTTTAAAAATTTTGGACCGAGAACAATAGCTTCCTTTTCTTCGAAAATTCGCTAAAAACGATGTAAAGTCCTTGTCACATGGGTTTATTATTCTATTGGACAACCTACAGAAACTTTGGTTGTTCATTTATTGTTTCTTTCATATAAAATAATTGAAATAGCTATTTTTGGTGGTTTCCACCAATTTTGGCCCCCAAAACGCGAATTAGATACGCTCCTTTTTTTTCAAATTATCTTTGATCATTGATAGTACCATTTAATCGTCTTGATCCACCTGTTGATACTTTTTCTAGTGTTATTCTACAAATTGATGGTGATTTCAGACTGTTTCCCAGATTTTTGACTCATAAAAAATCAATTTTGGGAGCTGAACATCTGATACAACCTCAGTTTTCCACTCTTTGGTCAAAATCGACTTCATATTCGGTCTTCTCGTCCCCAAAAACATGAAAAACGATACCTCAAAAGCTCATTTTACTAACATGTTACTAAAACACAAAAAGTACCTATTTTTATACACATTTTCACTCATAACTCCCCTGGGTATATTCCGATCGGGCTGAAAAGTTTCGGGACACAACTAGGGCCGAAATGGAGCATCTGTGCGAAAGAACGAATTTTTTAGACCGAAAATGAAGCCTGTACACGTGATACGGCGGACGGACATTGCATTTTTGGAATCTACGCACCTTGAAACGGAAAAGAACAAATTTTGAGGGGGTGTTATAAAAATTTTTTGCTGAGCGAATACATAGGTGTATTATTCATAGAATAATAAACCAAAACGCTGCAAAGCCCTTGTCACATGGGTTTATTATTCTAATGGACATACCTAGAGAGATGTTGGCTGTTTATTTATTGTTTCTTTCATATGAAATAATTGAAATAGCTATTTTTGATGGTTCCCACCAATTTTGGCCCCCAAAACACGAATAAGGTACTCCTTTTTTTTTTAAATCAATTATCTCTGATCATTGATAGTACCATTTAATCGTCTTGATCCACCTCTTGACACTTTTTCCAGTTTTATTCTACAAATTGATGGTGATTTCAGACGATTTCCCAGGTTTTTGGCTCATAAAAAATCAATTTCGGGAGCTGAACATCTGGTAGAACCTCAATTTTCTACTCTTCGGTCAAAATCGACTTCATATTCGGTCTTTTCGTCCCCAAAAACATTACCTCAAAAGCTCATTTTACTAACATGTTACTAAAGCACAAAAAGTACCTATTTTTATACACATTTTCACTCATAACTCCCCTGGGTATATTCCGATCGGGCTGAAAAGTTTCGGGACACAACTAGGGCCCAAATGGAGCATGTGTGCGAAAGAACGAATTTTTTAGACCGAAAATGAAGCCTGTACACGTGATACGGCGGACGGCGTACGGCGGATGGAAATTGCATTTTGGTTTATTATTCTGTGAATAATACACCTATGTATTTGCACAGCAAAAAATTTTTATAACACCCCCCTCAAAATTTTTTCTTTTCCGTTTCAAGGTGCGTAGATTCTAAAAACGCTGCAAAGTCCTTGTCACATGGGTTTATTATTCTATTGGACATACCTACAGAAACTTTGGCTGTTCATTAATTGTTTCTTTCATGCGTAATAATCGAAATAGCTACTTCTGATGGTTTCCACCAATTTTGGCCCCCAAAACACAAATTAGGTACGCTCTTTTTTTTCTTTTTTTTAAAAAATTATCTTTGATCATTGGTAGTGCCATTTAATCGTCCTGAACCACGTCTTGACACTTTTTCCAGTGTTATTATACAAACTGATGGTGATTTCAGACGATTTCCCAGGTTTTTCGCTCATAAAAAATCAATTCTGGGAGCTGAACATTTGGTAGAACTCAATTTTCCACTCTTTGGTCAAAATCGACTTCATATTCGGTCTTCTCGTCCCCAAAAACATAGAAAACGATATCTCAGAAGCTCATGTTACCAATATGTTGCTAAATCGTAAAAAGTACCTATTTTTACACACATTTTCACTCATAACACCCCTGGGTATATTCCGATCGGGCTGAAAAGTTTCGGGACACAACTAGGGCCCAAATGGAGCATGTGTGCGAAAGAACGATTTTTTTAGACCGAAAATGAAGCCTGTACACGTGATACGGCGGACGGACATTGCATTTTTGGAATCTATGCACCTTGAAACGTAAAAGAAAAAAGTTTGAGGGGGTGTTATAAAAATTTTTTGCTGAGCGAATACATAGGTGTTTTATTCACAGAATAATAAACCAAAATGCAATGTCCGTCCGGCGTCCGCCGTACGCCGTCCGCCGTCCGCCGTACGCCGTCCGCCGTCTCACGTGTACAGGCTTCATTTTCGGTCTAAAAAAATCGTTCTTTCGCACAGATGCTCCATTTGGGGCCTAGTTGTGTCCCGAAACTTTTCAGCCCGATCGGAATATACCCAGGGGTGTTATGAGTGAAAATGTGTGTAAAAATAGGTACTTTTTGCATTTTAGCAACATTTTGGTAACATGAGCTTTTAAGGTATCGTTTTTCATGTTTTTGGGGACGAGAAGACCGAATATGAAGTCGATTTTGACCAAAGAGTCGAAAATGGAGGTTCTACCAGATGTTCAGCTCCCGAAATTGATTTTTTATGAGTCAAAAACCTGGTAAATCGTCTGAAATCACCATCAATTTGTAGAATAACACTGGAAAAAGTGTCAACACGTGGATCAAGACGATTAAATGGTAGGTACTATCAATGATCAGAGATAATTTATTGAAAAAAAACACCAAATTTGTGTTTTAGGGGCCAAAATTGGTGGAAACCACCAGAAATAGCTATTTCAATTATTTCATATGAAAGAAACAATAAATAAACAGCCAACATCTCTGTCCAATAGAATAATAAACCCATGTGACAAGGACTTTGCAGCGTTTTTGGAATCTACGCACCTTGAAACGTAAAAAAACCACAGTCATGCAGCATGGCTATAAGAGCGAATTTTCGAAGTTTTCGGCATCTTCCTCCTCCGCCTAAAATTTTCTGAAAATTAATTTTCGGCCAATGTTTTCCCAACTTGATACCATACAAAATTAAAACAGGAGTAGTTTTTCGCAAAGTAAAATTTGGGGTGGAAGGATGGGGAGGGGGAAATCAAAAATGTTTTGAATACCAGAAGAGTAGGTATTGGGTACGTAACAAATTTTTTGTTCCATTTTTTGCCGAGTAACACCTCGGTTTGTAGATTTTCCAACGCTGAACACGATGGTGAAGTCAGAATTGCGATATCCCATTCCGTTATCAGATTAGAGCAGACGAACCAGGAAGAACATCTCAAGAAATAACCACGTTCCTTCATCTTCAAAGTGCTCCAGTTTGAGAATGGAATGAGATATCGCAATTCTGATTTCACCATCGTGTTCAGCGTACAAAAACCTTTAAAATGAGGTGTCACTTGTCAGACTTTTTCATTTTGGGAATTTATGGGTAATTTTCCCCCCCTAAAACTCCCCAAAACTCCCCCTTAGAGTGACCCGATTCTGCCCATCTTCGAACTTAGCCTGTCGATTGCCAAGACAGATTTTTCGTGCAAATTTGAACTTTTTATCTCAATTCTTTCGAGAGTTATCGTCTGGAATGACACATACATATATAAATATATAAATATATATATAAATATATAAATATATAAATATATAAATATATAAATATATATATATATATACATATAATTTTCGGTGTCTTTCGGCAGGGAATTCAGGATGGTCTGAAACGGATTTTGGTATACAAATCTTTCGGAAATTCGAGTTTTAAAAATTTTGGACCGAGAACAATAGCTTCCTTTTCTTCGAAAATTCGCTAAAAGAAAAAATTTTGAGGGGGTGTTATAAAAATTTTTTGCTGAGCGAATACACAGGTGTATTATTCACAGAATAATAAACCAAAAGTGTCAAGTATGAACTGTGATATATTTATAATCAAGCTCCAAAGCGTACTTCTGTAATTTATGTAGGTAATATTTTGTCATTATGTTAGTATTTGGTCCACACTTTTATCCTATTCCGCATATTGGGGTTACCTTCCGTTTTATCCGTCAAATCACTAATCTACCACTTATAGTTTATTTGTTTAAAATTCAGTCAAACAGTAAAACGTTAAATACTTGAGAAGTTATATGTTACTACCTAATCCTCTTCCTATTGCCGTTGAAATCAAATAGGTACCTAGTGAAAGGTATAGTGATTAAAAGTAGGTACTTAGAATCATGTTAGATAATTTGTCTTAGAATTGATTCTGTATTAATATGTAGACTTAGGAGTTAGACAGTGTGTAAAAATCGATCTTTAAAAAAGTCATTTCTAATTTTGAGGAAGTACACATAAGTATAAATAAAAATGAAATGAAATTAAAAACGCTGGAAATCCCTGCACAACGGTTTATTATATTGTACAGAATACCCTTCTGTTACAGATCACAGCTCTCTGTATAGATAACCTGTCTAAGTAATATAATATCTACTGTTCCATACATAATAATTATCATGTAGATCGCAGACCCTCCGTAGGTTGGTACCTAACCCCGTACTCGTTACTACATAGGTACCTACCTAAATCACGAGTTAAATGTTGCTAAAATAATGCAGCCGATGACAAACAGTAACTAAAATGTAATTTACCGTTGTTTAATAATTTACCGTTGTGAAATAATTTGCCGTTACCTATGTAATAATTTCCCGTTGTGTAATAATTTGCCGTTACGTAATAATTTCCCGTTGTTTAATAATTTACCGTTGTGAAATAATTTACCGTTATGTAATAATTTACCGTTGTGTAATAATTTGCCTTTGTGTAATAATTTACCATTGCGTAACAATTTAGCCATCAACAATACTTCAACGTTCGATAACTCACTTTCCATCACAACCTCACGCATTCCCAGGCATCCAAGCCATTCACCACATAAATATATGTTTCGATTTAATTTCTCCTCTAAATCTAGAGATTCCATCGTGATTCACTATCCCATACAACATCAGGTGAGTTAATACTGATTTTAGTACTTAATACCAATTTTTGGCCCCTATTCCGATGAAAAACAACAGAAATGGTATTTTTCTGTCTTTACTCGCCTTTCCATACCACTTTCAATGATTGTATATCAATTTACCAATACGCTTACCGATTTTTGACTTTGTATTTACTGATTAGTATGTATTTATTGATAAATGGAGTGTAATCAATTTATTGTGAATCAATTTATAAATTGGTAGACATTTATTTAAATAAGTTGATTTTAAATCAATTTATTGATAAATTTGATTTTATGTATTTATTGATTGTATACCTACTCACCCTTCCATACCACTTTCAATGGTTTTATATCAATTTACCGACACGTTTACCGATTTTTGACTGTACTGTATTTATTGGTTGTATATCAATTTACCAATACGTTTACCGATAAGTTTTTACCGGTTTTCGACCCCTAAAAAAGCAAATTTGACACCTTTAGAATTCTTGAAAGTTGCTCAACGTCGAACTCATGTTTCTGTTTGGCAATACGAACGTTTTGGCGAAATTTGGAATTTTTATCATGACTCATGGACAGATATCGTTTGGAGTGACACATAAATATATAAATATATATTTAATATATATATATATATATATAAAACTATATAGTTAACTATATATGATTATTATATAGTTATAATTATAATTGCTAACATGTAGTTACTGCCTATCACAAGCTGTGCGTGGAATAGTTTGTGTTCATAGACGTTGTTGTTCATATAATATGTATAAATCTAAATAGATAATGCAAGTGGTCGTTGTCAGTAAGTAGGTACGAGTAATGAAACGAGTTTGTTCGTACTCAGAAAATCACTGTTTATTGTTCCACGTTGAAATGAATCTGGAGATGTAATATCACATCAATCAAAGCGGACGGAATAGATCTTCAGGTTTCATAGACAAACATTTATCATGATGTTTTTCGAGGATATTTTTGTGCCCCTCAATGTGTAATACACAAAGTGATTTGGCTCCGTAAAAATCATCACTGTGATCGTAAATCACCCATCTTTCCCATTTTGTGTTGGATTCATCCTGCAAATAATGAAGCTTAGCATCAAAGAGATAATAAAGATTAAAAATTTAATCGTCGTCATCATTATCAGTTTATTATTGAAAATACAATGAGACTGAAGAGAAAAGAAAAACTACCAATTCGAGTTGGCAGTATAGCTTCCTCACTTGAATCACATAATATGAATTTGACTATTATTTTGGGTAGTTACGGGCGTTACAAGGATTTGACCACAGACAGACGGACACACAAGAGATAGACACGGAACCAAAAATGTTCCTCGATGTCTGAAATGTAAAATGCAAGTAGACATTTTCATTTTAGAAGACATACATTTTTTTTTACTCCTGCAAGTATACAAAGCTTCCCTATCCGTACCTAGTGGGGAAGAACAAAAAAATAAATTAAAAATAAAAAGGGCAAGATTTTTACATACGAATTTTAGTTGTCATGGGCGTTAGAAGGAATTGACCACAGACAGACACAAAGGCAGACAGACACAGAACCAAAAAGGTTCCTTGATGTCTGAAACGCAAAACGGTACCTAGTGGAAATTTTCATTTTGGAGGGCATACTTTTTGTTTTTGTTTAACTCAATCACGAATCCAAAGCTTCTCTGCCTTTCGGTAGTGAGGAAGCAAAACAAGAAACTAATTCCCTACACTTTAGCGCAGGGCTTCCCGAACTGTGGTACGCGGACCCCCTGGGGGTCCGCCGACCCTTACTAGGGGGTCCGCGGTGAACTTCGAGAAAAATTAACGTCTGTACGACGTTATTACAAGCGCAGAGAGTTTTGATACTTCAGCGCTGGTCGGGTGGGTATATATATCTCACTTGAACCACGTCCTCAAGCTCTTAGTCGCAGTTTGTCCGGAGTCCGCAAGATGGCAGGTGCGTTGAAGGGCAGGAAACAGCCATCGGACCTCACGCGCTCCAGTCTCCGTTGTTCAAGTACCTACCTCGAAGTTTCAGAGATGATTTAATGGCGGTACGTTTGGGTTGATTTGTGGCAGGTTGCTTTTTCCCTCGAAACTCTCCTCTCTCCGTGGGAATGGATTTTTCTTCCTCGAGTGAAGGACCAAAGACCTCCGGGGAGGTGGGGGTTCAATCAACCCTTAGGTCTCAATGCTGTAAATCACAATCTTTTTCGAGGTCCTCAGGGTAACGATGGGAGGTCGTTCGTTTTTGCCCGTCTGACGGAACACGAGAGACAATGGGGTTCTCGAGTCGAGCAGGAGGGCCCCATCATGTAACATTAGGCGCAATCAGTAAATCAATACTGCCCTTTTCCACCGAAGTTTTGGAAGTATTCACCAAAAAAGGGCCAACAACTTCACTGCTGCTCCCAAAATCCAAAAATGTAGCAAAGGGTAGCCTCTAGTCTTAACCCCGCCGAACTTGGGCATTTTTGCACCAAAAACCTACTTGATTTACGTTTTGGAAACCTCTAATTCTCAAAAAGCTCCCTAGCTAATAAGCGCGCTCAGGAATTCTCGCCCTTTTTTCAGCTTTTTTGCTTCACACTAAATGATTATTTTAACGAACAGCCTTCATTTTCACGTTTCTTTACTTTCGTTGAAAAACTTCATGCGAATAGCCCATTGCGTGTAGTGTGGACCATAACTGATCAATGGCCTGGAATAATTGTTGAAATCACCGAAACTAAAAAACCGAGGGAGAATTTCTGAAGGTACGTGGATTCTACAGAACACAGAAACTACAGAAATGTGCCCCCACTTTTTTCAAATTTGTCGGTTATGGGAATCGTGCTAAGAAAATGTAGTGATAAGTAAATGAACGTAGAGAATTAGAGGTGTCCAAAACGCTGTCAAGTACGTAGATGTTTTAGTGCCAAAATCCCCACGTGCATATGTAACTGGGGTCACATACGGATACCCACAACAAATTCGACATCGGTTTATTACTTTCTGTATAGGTAGGGGTTATCTGTATTCTCTATCTCTGTATCCTTTTGTATCTCAACTGTTATTGTATCGCGCTTAAGTACTCAACTACTCTTGAGACGACACAACAGCTACAACTATACCATAGTCCCGAATTCTCAAATTTCAACCGAAATTTGGCTATTCCTCGGGTCCTAATAATCGAGGATGGGTAGCTCGGAACTAGTTCACACATGCAGGATTTGCCCTAATCAATTCCAAGTTACTCAGTGACAACATTTGTGGACCCAATGATTTTTCTTAGTGCTCTACTACAAGTACCTGCCGACGTCATTAATCTCTATCAATTCCTACCAAAAATCACCTATCCAAAATGATTTTATTTTTGTGGGCACGGAAGGTAATAAGCAAATAAAAATTTGCAGACGGGAAGTTTTCATCGAATTTAGCAGGTCACTTATGTAACTAGCTATAATTTCCCTGGCTCTGTTGTTGGGACTTTCGCTCCGTCACAGCCCCTTCTCGCCTGTGGGAGCCCTCGTGCCCATCCGTTTAATAGATTCACTTACATCCATTTCACCGCCCAGCTGGATGGCATTTCCAGCTTACAAGTTCATAATAGGATTCATTTTCGGAGTCTGCGTACCTTGAAACGGAAACCATCAAATTTGAGGGGCGTTATTTTTTTTGTCATGCTCGATTCTAAAAGAATAAGTTGAAAAATAACCAAAGTTGAATACCTATAGTTTGATATAGTGAAAATAGCCAAAATTATTGTAAATAACCACAATATCACGCTAATATCACAGAGTTATCAATAATATAATATCTAGTGACTCGGAACAATGTTATATTAATGTTGTAGGGTCTTCTGTTTCAATGCTGGTTAATGGGAGTTTGAAACCGTTATTTATTAAGAAACACAAGCTTTCAACTGCCCTCAGTTGTTCCTGATAAGAAAACTTATCTTAATTCTGGTACACCTGAAGATGACTGTCTGAGGGCAGTTGAAAGCTTGTGTTTTTCTCAATGGTTTCAAAAACACCTAGATCTCAATCGTCCTTCAAACTCCCATTAACAGCGTTATATTATTAATTATATAATTAGGTACCTACTGATAATAAAGTGATAAGGATACGCGCCGATCGCGGAGGGCGGGAACGATGGATGTATGAAAGGATGGATCCTAACTTCCACGCGGAAACGGCCGAACCCCCTCGGCCGGAGTGGGCTGGCCAGACTCTCCTCTGTAAGTTGCTCATGTAGCTGACAGGAGAGAAACAAGGTGAAACTTACTGCATGAAGACTGACTGGTACCACACAAGTACACCACCCGGTTCAACGATGCGAATCCTAAAGATCGAATTCAATCATCGACCTCATCAGCCGACGACGGTTTTAATGGTCCTCTGCCCAACCCCCAAATGCCATCGGGGTTCCGTAAATTAATATTCCCCTGAACGTATTTTCCGCGGATTAAACTGCAAGGGCACACCGACAAGCGACCGCCTATTTTAAGGGGGGCAAAGCTCATCTTACCCCCACCCCCCCCCCCCCTCGCCAGTACTACATCAGAAACTGTTTACTCTGGTGAGTAAATTAATAAACCTCGCTTCCTTTAGGTTCTGAATAGTGCTCACGGTGTTTCTCGGAGTTCTATTTCCCGAGCGGAAATTAGGATTTCCAAAAAGGTTTTTTGATCGGAGCTCTTGGTATTGGTTTGCGAGTTGTTCGGAGTGTGGCCGGCGAGGAGGGGAAATCATTTTAGATTAAATCCGAAGGTTTCCTTTGAGGGAATTACCGCAAGATCGACTCCTAATTTGTGGGGGGGTGGTTCTCTCATCTGCCGAACAGGGAGAGTCCTTATAAACGACGAGATATTAAACGGTATTTGTCAGGAATATTTATTTGGTCTCATGGAAATTACCTGCACTTCTTGAATTTTCATCGAATTTGTAGCAACTCAGATTTAACGGAGGAATAAATAGGCTTGGTTGTGTGGGGTACAAAATAGCTAAGTAGTTCATGAATTACAGGGGCATATACTGGGCAGACAGGGTTAATTCACCTCAAAATGTTGTCTCTAGAAAGTCAAAAAATAAGTTTTTTATGCATTTGAAAATTGCATCAAATTTAATAAATCTATTATAATTAACAAATTGGGGAATGATCATTTACCTAACACGATTGAGTTTTAAATAATTACTTTCGGGGTAAGTTGGTGTTAAAACTTGTGGGTCAAACATTGGAAAATTATCGATAGTTCAATTAGGTACGCTCGTTAGTTTGAAATTCGCTCTTATGATCATTCTGCACGACTGGAACTTTTGCTCCTTTTCCTCTACCGCACCGTGCAACGGACGGTCCGTCACGTTAGTTTTAAATACGACCCAGAATGGTCGTTTAATAGCGTTCATGCGTCCAAGTCGGAAGCCCTTATCGCGGGATCGATTCCCGCCCACCTCAACCAAACTGACGGGGTGACGAGGGTCGATCCCGCACCTATGTAGCTCATTTCACGTTGCGGCGGAATCATCAGGGCCGTTAATGAGGGGTCGCGTTCTCCTGTTAGCAATCAGTTTCCAACCTCCCACGCAGTCCCGAAGACTCAACACCACGAACGCCCCCTGTTATTTTCAACAAAGTGATCAATTTTGGCCCCATCCAGATTCCTAGAGGAAGTAGGTACGTATCTACCTAAACGCGTGATAGAGAACACAAAAATTACTCAAAATTCTCACATTTTTAACGGTAACCCCTTTTTTACAGTTCTGTTTACTTGCTTTTGGCTATGTAAATAGAATTTATATTTTTCAGTAGGTATACGATTAGTCAAAAGACTATGTCACGAAAAAAATTACACCGGTGGGTAATGAATAAATAGGTAGAGGTAGGTACATGCCTATTTCTTTTTTCGAAACAAACGGTACCAATAGATACGAGTAGTTCCTTGCTTGTTACAAGCTAGCAAGGGCCTTTATGGTCGACGTTGAGGTGATAGAATTATTTATTGTTAGAATAAGAATTTCTTTGGCCTCTGTAAACATAATATATGTTGTGGTTTGAGATTAGATGAGACTGGATGGTGAGGTGAGGGTCATGCCCAGTGGATAGACCAGTCTAGGATCTTTTAGGATGTGCCCAGTGGATAGACCAGTCTCGGATCTGTTAGGACATGCCCAATGGATAGACCAGTCTGGGATCTTTTAGGATGTGCCCAGTGGATAGACCAGTCTGGGATCTTTTGGGAGGTGCCCAGTGGATAGACAAGTGTGGGGTCTGTTGGTGCCCCAGTGGATAGACCGGTCTGGGGATCTTTTCGGAGGAGGAGTGAGGCAAGGAGAGAGAGAGATAAGACAGCGTCTTAAGGAGAGCGTAGAATGACTTGGAAGGCAAAGGAGGCGAGTTTTTATAGTCTGGGGACTATACTCCCCTGGTGGGGATCCCTTCCCACTCGACTCTTCCAGCTCTCTCGAGCTGCCTGCCCACGTCTACCAACTCATTCATAAGTTTATTTGCGAAATCTTTACATTACAAGGAGTGATATCATGACAATATACATACATTAAGTAGGTATGAAAAGGTAAGGTCATAATAAATTATAGTAGGTATAAATAGCATAATCATGTTCAAGTCACTTAATATGTTGCCATAATGATGATGCTCGACTTCCATTATTGTGCGATCTCAAAAATTGGTTCACATATATCACATGATCAACTGTGTACGGATTTCCTATTTTGCTACCTCCTCCCCCCCCCCTCCCCCCCCCCTCCCCCACCCGGTCAATGGAATGGTGTATTCAGAAAACGAGTAAGATGTGGGAACTCCCCGGCAAAGGCCATCAGCCTGCTGGAAGACCGGCCCGGAATCTAATATCCAGATTCCGGGATACAAATCTCACTTCTTACAATATTATGTAGGCATTTAAATTTCTTAGATCATGCCAGTGAAAGTCTATTAAATGATCATCAATCTAAGGTTTGCTCGCAATGGCTTTTTCTGACGGTTAGCTGACTTCTAGAAAACCGTAAGAAACTCCGTGATCCAGTGCCATCTTGGTAACCGTTTGAGAAGGGTTTGAATTTGATAATATTTGGGAATCGAGAAGGCTGTGTATGGCGAGTTTCTCGTCCGCCCTATTTTCTGTGTTCTGGAATGACGAACAGAAAACTGGCTTTGGACAGCCAGGAAAACACAGTGAACAGCCACTCATGGGTACCATACTGTCCGAAAATATTCCGAGAATCACTGTCAGATGATCTCTGCCACGTATTCTAGACTCTATTCAATCTAGTAGTCTAGTATCCATGGTCACTGCGAGCAAACGGGTCAGGTGACCAAACGAGTCCGAGAAGAGTCACATGGTCACCTCGAACAAACCTGTATACTAATCATTGGCTGTGATTGTGTTGGGGTAGGCTTTTTCAATATTTTCAACATTTATTGAGCAAATACACCAGTATTATACGGTAGGTACCTATTGAAGGAACTCCTGATTGATAAAATATGATACTACCGGATGTATTACTTACTTACATAATTATGGCCGATAGGTAAGTACTTATAGTTTTGATAAAACAAGAATTTTTTTTGCCTGATGGTCTGATTTTGTTTTTAATTTTTCCCCTCATCAATACCAGCACCCTAATCTGCAATTATAATCACCAAGAATTTTCGTTATTCTCAAGTGGCTACTCTGGCTACACAGGCGAAAGTTAAGGTTTGTTTATTACCTTATAGACTCTTATTTTATTGTTATATCTGGATGAGGGATTGTAGGGTTTAAGGTTCATTGAACTCTGGCTTTACGGTGAACAGCAGGAGGGGGAAACGAAGGGTGGCAGGGAAGTTCCTTGGGGTCAGGCAAACAACATCAGGCCACAGGAATGCTGGACTCCGATTGGCTATGACAAGACTTCTTATTTTTCTTAGTCGTCCTTCCACGAATGTCAGCCCCGTGGGCCTATTCATTTCTGTATTCCCAGTGTTGCCAACATGTAATGACCTCTCAACAACATACGACCCGGGATTTGTAGAGTTGGTAACACTGATATGCAGTCCAGTTGTCATTGGAGATGATGATTTCTTCAAATCTCATGAGATTTCTTCAAATCTCATCTTAGCCTGTGTTTTGGTGTTTCTTAAGGAATCCCCTCAGGCAGTTAGGTACTTACCCCTTTATATATACCCACAGTAATTAGGGTGGCCAAATTTCATTGGAGAAATACGTCTGTACCAAATTTTCCTCCAAGTTGTTGCGAATTCCTCACTAGGAAATACGTAGGTACCAGGTATCGTACATGAGATTAAGGTAAAATTTCTACTCAAAATCCATCTGTCCATCTGCCCATCTATATTCTTCAGGACTCGTTGGTTAGGTAGGTACTTAATTTAGAAACAATTTCAACAATATTGTCTCAAATAGGAATAAATTTCCGCCTCATTTACTGTTACGAACACACCAAAATAAACATTACTTCTTGGACTTTTGAATTAGGTACAATGTACGGGGGATCGAAAAAAGTATAAGATACGACACGCAGGTATAATTTATAGTTTGGAATAAAGTAATAGGTCTGGCACCCCTGGTTAGTGCTGCAAAATCGTGAAAACCTGGCCAAAACCCACAAAACCGAATTTATGGAAGAAAATATGAAACACGCCTGTTATTTGTTTAATGAAGAACTCGAATAAAATCTAGTGAAAAACTGTAAGTTCTAGTTAGGCGATACGAGCAAACTTTTCATGATAATGTCTTTTAGCTGTGTTTAACAATTTTTTAGTGCAGTTTGGCCTGTCTAAAACTGGAGTTGGACTCACATTTTATGAGGGGAACGAGTTGTCGCTTATTGCAACAGTCTTTATGCTATGTTTTGATTCACTTTCTTTACAAATAATAAAATTCTTTATTCCGGTTTAGACAAACAAAAACGTCACAGGTCCAGTTTTCATGTGCGCAGGTACAAGTCAAACGGATCCAGCCATTCTATCTTTTTTTTTTTTTAAATACCTATGCTTGCATAAGTACCTATACAGCTTTCACGAGCGTCTACTACCACATTTTCCCGAACTATGCTCAGTTTTTCTGGTGATTTTTCATTATTTCGTCACACAATAAGCAAACATTTGACTTGTGACGAGACGCCGTCTTACAAACCATTTTCCACTTTCTATGAATTTTTATCAATATTCGATGATTTGGAGAACTTTATTTTACCCATAATGAACATTATAATATTTAATATTTATAATATGAATTTATATGTATATATAAAATTTGTGAACATGAAGTTTATGCGCTGATCGCTGATATTTATGTCACATGATGTTGTCCTCTAGTACGGGAGGCTTTTTTCGAGACCTATCATGAAAATATCAGCACGAGAAACAACAATCAGTTTTTCAATATTTCGTTCATCAGCACCCACTGAAAAACGCCGACCCTAGTCACTTCCGGAATTTATCCCCAATTTCCCCTGAAAAAATGTCCATACAATCTCACGTTTCATTGTGTCACGAACGATAAATCACTCGATGCTCAAATTCCTCAAATAAACGTCTCGAGGTTCGAATTCAAGTGTCCCTTTGTTCGAAAACTATTGTTAACACCACCCCCCTTCCATCTGCAGACTTATAGAACTCGATTGGCTTCCAAAGGACTTTTCTTTTACCTACTTTTTTTATTTTTTTTTTTAAACAAAAGACAAAATAATACAGCCTCGACCGGAGACCAATTTTCTTTTTGGCGACACAAAAGAAAAGGGAATAAAGTACAAGGGAGTCGATAAAAAGAATGCCAGAGTCGAATCAATTTGATTGTGATCATTATTAGGGGACACCTTCTTTTCTGATAACCGTGTTCAAGGGAATCGGAATAAATAGGTTTGAGAAGGAAGGAGCTTGTTAATGGACGTTGAATAAAGGTTTTTATTTTCAGGATGAAGGACAATAAGATGTTCAACGAAGTCCGAAACGAAGGAAGAACCAGAGCTAAGGACCTATGCATAAAATAAAACTGATCAGAATTCTTGTATTATACTTAGGTCGGTATGAGTTTCTTACAGAGTTTTCACCCAATCCTATTTTTTTTTTGTTTCAAAACTTTCCAAACGAACTTCCATTTCAGATGTCCTCACCTCGAATGATTTTCTTCGCCGCCAGGAATGGTAGTAACATCCGCACGAGCAGTAGTAAAGCAGTTTCCATCAGTTTACATCTTAACATAAGTCGAATGCTTTTCTCGCCAAATTCCCTAGCTTGAGACCAAAATTTGAATAAAAACGCTGCAAAGTCCTTGTCGCGTGGGTTTATTATTCTATTGGACATACCTACAGAAATGTCGGCTGCTTATTTATTGTTTCTTTCATATAAAATAATTGAATTAGCTATTTCTGGTGGTTTCCACCTATTTTGGCCCCCAAAACACAAATTAGGTACGCTCCTTTTTTTTCAAATTATCTTTGATCATTGATAGTACCATTTAATCGTCTTGATCCACCTGTTGACACTTTTTCCAGTGTTATTCTACAAATTGATGGTGATTTCAGACGATTTCCCAGGTTTTTGACTCATAAAAAGTCAATTTCGGGAGCTGAACATCTGGTAGAACCTCAATTTTCTACTCTTTGGTCAAAATCGACTTCATATTCGGTCTTCTCGTCCCCAAAAACATGAAAAACGATACCTTAAAAGCTCATTTTACAGACATGTTACTAAACACAAAAAGTACCTATTGTTATACACTTTTTCACTCATAACACTCCTGGGTATATTCCGACCGGGCTGAAAAGTTTCGGGACACAACGAGGCCCAAATGGAGCATGTGTGCGAAAGAACGACTTTTTTAGACCGAAAATGAAGCCGGTACACGTGATACGGCGGACGGCGGACGGACATTGCATTTTTGGAATCTACGCACATTGAAACGGAAAAGAAAAACGCTGCAAAGTCCTTGTCACATGGGTTTATTATTCTATTGGACAAACCTACAGAAATTTTGGCTGTTCATTTATTGTTTCTTTCACGTGAAATAATTCTAATAGCCATTTCTGATGGTTTCCACCAATTTTGGCCCCCAAAACACGAATTAGGTACGCTCCTTTTTTTCTTTTTTTTTCAAATTATTTTTGACCATTGTGCCATTTAATCGTCTTGATCGACATTTTGAAACTTTTTCTAGTGTTATTATACAAACTGATTGTGATTTCAGTCGATTTCCCAGGTTTTTGACTCACGAAAAATCAATTTTGGGAGCTGAACAGTTGCTATAACCTCAATTTTCCACTCTTTGGTCAAAATCGACTTCAAATTCGGTCTTCTCGTCCCAAAAACATGGAAAACGATACCTCAAAAGCTTATATTACTAACATGTTGCTAAAACGCAAAAAGTACCTATTTTTACACACATTTTCACTAATAACACTCCTGGGTATATTCCGATCGGGCTGAAAAGTTTCGAGACACAACTAAGGCCCAAATGGAGCATGTGTGCGAAAGAACGACTTTTTTAGACCGAAAATGAAGCCGGTACACGTGATACGGCGTACGGCGGACGGACATTGCATTTTTGGAATCTACGCACCTTGAAACGGAAAAGAAAAAATTTTGAGGGGGTGTTATAAAAATTTTTTGCTGAGCGAATACATAGGTGTATATTATTCACAGAATAATAAACCAAAATGAAGATACATAAATTAGAAAACGAATTTGATTGTTCAAACGTCAACATTTGCATCAGTCTATTCCACAATTTAGAGTAGGTATCAGTGGGCTTAGATGCTCCCCTTGTTCCTTCAAGGAACCTCGTTCAAATCTCAACTACCTATTCCCCACCAACTTTTTAATATGAATTATACCCAATTACATACTGCGATTTTTATTAGATTTGATTTTAAACATTTCCTTTCTCTCAAAAATGTGTATTGGGTTTTTTCTTCAAGCGATTCCTCCGAAAAGTACTAGGTTAGCTTGTTTTGAGCATTTAGGAAACATTTTCCCTCACATTCCAATGTGAGGTGTCCATTGATTGGACATTTATATTCGTGTTACGAACTAAACTCAGTTTGAGGTTGGAGATTTATGAATGTAGCCGAGTTAAAATGAGGAATAACCACGTACCTACCTATTTCTATTTCATTTCAACTTTTGAAACTGGAGGTTGTGATAGTAGGTACTAGAGTATTTTGGTTATACTCGAGACACTCTTAGATAGATCGATAAATACCTGTTTTATTACAAGCAAGCGACTTGGCGGCTTGCAATCAGGCAAGCGATGAAAAAAGGTTGGGGTATATATTCCGAAACCGGTCCCAATAACAACTCTGTAAAGATTGTCGCGAGGACAAAACACTACTTAGCTACTCAGCATAATTATAATCCACGACTCCGTTGAAGTCTGAGCATCCCGGTTCACTTTGCATACGTACCTACTCATTTTACTGGTTCAACAGAGTTATCAAAGACTAAGTTTCGGAGCGTTGCGACATGAATTCAAAACACATAAAAAGTTGATAAAGAAGAAAAGGTCGTTAGAACTAGCCAACAGAATCGAGATAAGAGTATGGATGATTTAAGTCTTGATGGCCGAAAGTTATGTTTCGATGATCTTGTAAAGCAATAATGCTGATATTCAGAAAAACACTCAAGTTCCGGTCTGGAGATCGCCACACTTCATGTTCTTCATAATAGCGTGGATACAAGTTTGGCGGGAGGGGGACCATTTCGGCCCGACGCACAGTGCTTTGGGTTTTGGGAAAAAGTCAATAAATCGATGATCCATTTTCCTTGGGAAAAAAAAGCATAAACCCGTCGCTAGATAAGTCCCTGAGGATGATTTGAGAGCTTTCCAGTTTGAACGAGCCCTATGCGTTCAGCTGCAAAGCAAAGATCAGAGCTTTTGTAAACAAAACGTTCTAGACTCAACATCGGTGATGAATTACCTATTTTTTAGTTTGAGTGTCGACACCTCCCACGAAGAATTTAGAATAATTCTCTCCATCATTCCTCCAGTCAGCAAAGGTAAGTGAGTTATTGCGATTATTTACGCTCCCAACAAGAGTCAGCAGTTCGCAGTATAGTAACCTAACAAAAGCTATAAATTTAATTTCATTGGTCAGCTTTGAAAGAGAATTTCTCAGAAATATTACAAATATGGTTTTTCCAATTTTTACTCGTTAACCTTCAACTATTCCCTGTCACAATAGCTTTCGAACTTTCTGCAACTAGCCGCGATTTATTTTTTTATATGGATTTTAATTTTTTCAGTTCAAATTCCCACGAATTGAGGGTTTTTTTGATTATGTTCTGTAAAATGTATCTAGTTACTAGTCGTCGACTGGGTTTTCTAACTTTAATTTTAATTTCTACCTTCAAAGAACGCGCGTTATATTTTATTTTAGTAGGCATTTTATTTCAGTTTTGGTTTATTATTTTCAATAATGAAGCTTTGGAATCGAGCATTAAAAAAAAAAAAAAAAGTAACCCCCATCAAAATTTGATAGGTAGTTTACTTTTCAAGTTATGTAGAATCCAAAAATGCGATTAAAAAATTTCTTTCTGGCCGCCATACGCCGTACTTCGCACTTTTACGTTACCATGAACCCAAATTAATGAAATTTGGTTGTAGGTCCCGTTTGGGGTCTAGTTGGTCCTCGCAGCTCGGCGTTACTGTCAGTCATCTCTAAGGGGTTCAAAATAGGGGTTGAAATTCACGAATAACTACAAATAATTATTAATGATTGAATTATTGAATCCCGCGCATTTTTATAAAACTTTAATTCCCGGGCCGGCTCCAGTACTCCATTCAGGGCTTTCCTGGGGGGAGCTCGAGGGGGGGACCACAGAAAACAGTGATCTAAGCAGAAGGGGCATCTACATAGGTAAATAATAAACCGTTGTGTAATAATTTGTAGCGTTTTTTTCTCCATCTAGAGAACTCGTTCTCATCAAAAATTGAAGAGTTCAAAGAGCTGAACAAAACCCAAAACGCTGCAAATCCCTGCACAACGGTTTATTATTTTGTACCGAATACCCTTCTGTTGCAGATCACAGCTCTCTGTATAGATACCCCGTATATATAATATGTACCTAGGTACTACTCTATACATATTATGTGAATCGCAATAGTAATAGCGGTTAGTACCTAACCCCGTACTCGTTAGTAGGTACCTATCTAAATCACGAGTTAAATGTTACTAAAATAATACAGTCGATGGCAAACAGTAACTAAAACGGCAAAAAGAAACGCAAATAATGAAGTTCTGAAGGAAAATTGTTGATGTGGAGTGAAATAGATGCCCCTTCTGCGTAGATCCTGTTTTCTGTGGTCAATACCTACCCTCGTGGTCAAGTATAATGAGCCGTTGTGTAATAACTTGCCCATCAATAATACTTCAACGGTTGTTCAAGTTGCAAAAGTACCTATCAACAAAATCCAGCCCCTTCTTAGTAGATGAACCGTTGTGTAATAATTTGCCGTTGTGTAATAATTTACCGTTCTGTAATAATTTACCACTGTGTAAAATTTGCCGGTGTGTAATAATTTGTCATTGTGTAATAAGTTACCCATCAATAATACTTCAACGTTTGTTCAAGTTTCAGAAGTACCTACCTACCAACAAAATCCACCACTTATCAAATGAAATAATATCGCAGAACAAACAACTCGACTTCTTACAGCCATCCTTGATTATAATCAGGTGCTCCCTATTGAAGAAATGATGATATCCCGGTCGGATTTATACCGTTTGATTCACGATCGTGTTGACGAAGCTTTTTGGTGCACACGAACGGCTGGTCTCAAAAAATTGTTCAGCTCAAGACAAATTTAATATCGTAAAAAAAAAACCCTTCAATCGAAAGTGTTTGAGCTACGGCGTTCTGAAAATTTCAACCCCTATTTTGAACCCCTTAGAGATGACTGACAGTAACGCCGAGCTTCGAGGACCAACTAGACCCCGAACGGAACCTATAACCCGAATTTCATCAATTTTGTTTCATGGTAACTATGAAAAGTGGCCAGTACGGCGTACGGCGGACAGACAGAAATATTTTTATTGCATTTTCGGATTCTACGTACCTTGAAACGTAAACCATCAAATTTTGAGGGAGGTTAGATTTTTTTTTTTTTGACGCTCGATTCCAATGGTTCATTATTGAAAATAATAAACCAAAAATTTAAGAAAAAACTACCCGGAAAAAATGTAATAATATTTTTGTGATGTAGATTAGTTCAATCTCTTTAATCTCAAGTATCTACAAACCTAGTTTTTTATTGGTAAAGTACACAGGTATGGGAATATGCCGACTTTCTCTCTTCATGGGCTCAGAAAGGGTTTGAGTTTCGGGGGCCCACTAAGCGATGAGCATAAGAAGAAGAGAAGAAGAAGAAAGAAGCATAAGAAGAAGACGTCAACTCGACATTTATTGCAATAAAAATAATCGAAAATATTGCATAGTACGGAGCTTTAGCAGTGCTAGAATCTTGAATGAAGGTGGTACAAAACCAAATCACAGCACACAACCATTGAACGAGTTGATAGGTAGGACGAAATTTTCCTTTTTATTTGACCTGACTTGTCTTGTTCTATTTTCCTGTTCATCTTCGTACCATTTCCAAATAATCATGAAAATGAACAGTTTGGAACTGGCTGTGCCACCAAATTCGGATCTCCTGACTTGGATTCTCCAGTTTCACCTCCACATCCTACCATTTGCAATAGTTTAATTACACCTAGGAGAAAGTGCGTATCTCATCGTCAAGGGACTCATCACTTTGCAACAAGATAATAAATTAATACCTATTTAGTTTTGAAAAAATGTACCTACCCCCAACGTTGCTATGAGTAGTTTTACTACTTAATATGGTTCATAATTACCTTTATGTTTACCTAATGATGATTACCCTCGACTTTGTAGTTATTTAAGGAAATATTACTTACAATAAATCAAAATAACAAAGTTGCAGGTTACCTTTAGTAGTGTTTACAATCCGAGAATGAAGATAGAATCCAGTTCGTAGCACAAACCGCATACACAATCACTGATCAACGCGGGATTCATCGGATTGCCCATATCACTTCGCGGTCAATCGGCGGATCATTCCGAGGCGATTCGAGGAAAAACACAAAAACAATAATTTAGTCCAGGAATTATTGTTTAAAGATGAATTTTGACGAAAAACTACCGCATACCTACCATCCGTCGCGGGTGATCGAGGGACTGACTAATAGAAAGGGGTGGCAGGGTGGGGAAGGTGGCGGTGAGGGGAAAGTAGGCACTTAGGTACTTGTAACTTTAATTATTTTCCCCTTTATTTTACCCGACTTATTGTCTTTACCTGTTTTTACCCTTTTCCAAAAAAATCCACGAAATGATTGAAGTTACCGATCTACGTGGCACTGGGTCTGCCCGCCGGAGCTTAAACTCTCCAGATTTAGGTTAATACTTGGAATTTTCCATCTATTTTATTGGAATTGGTCATTAATGCGATCTTGAATTTCCATAAACCACCAATGGTTGTATAGTTGGTGTTTTAATCGTTCCAAGTAACTACATCATGTTGTGAACTGATGCCCTCGTGGCACAACCAGTGCCACATAGATAAGTAACTTGTATATTATTTCTTCGATTGTTTGAAGCAGTTAGGAAAAGAAAAACACAATGAAAATTCAGGTAAATGTAAAAAAATAAAATAAATAAATAACTAAATAAATTTTTAAAAATCGAGTGAATACCTACCTACCCCGCCACGCCCAGCCACATCACCTTCCCCACCCTGCCACCCCACTCTATTAGTCAGTCTGGCCCGATCAACCGCGACGGATGGTAGGTAAGTGGTAGTTTTTATTCCAAATTCATCATAGAAGAATAATTCCTGGACTAAATTACACAGTGTTATTGTGAGTTTTCTCCTCGAATCGCCTCGGTATCCGCCGATTTAATCGGGAGAAGTGATATGGGCAATTCGAAAACCAACGTGGGTGCATTTTCGGCCCGCGCCGATGATGATTGTGTTCAGTGCTGCGATTTGGATTACCAACATCACCGACCATCCAGTACTAAAGGTACCGTAAAATTTTGTTATTTAGGTTTATTGTAAGTAATATTTTCTTTATAATTTATTAAGTCGAGGATCCTCTGGTGGCACACCCCATGCCACGTAGACATACCTACCTACCTTACCTACACATTTCTTTAATTGTTTGGAGCAGTTACGAACCGAAAAATAAATGAGAATTCAGGTAAATGAAAGGGGAAAATATTAAGTAAAAACCTACCTCATCCTGCTGATACTTTTTGGTAAGTCCCTAGATCGCTCGCTACTGGTTGGTAGGTATGCGGTAGTTTTTCGTCAAAATTGATCTTTAAACAATAATTCCTGGACTAGATTATACATTTTTGTGTCTTTTCTCCTGGAATTGTCTCGGTATTACCCGCCGAATAACCGCGAGAAGTGATATCGGCAATCCGATACCTCACGTGAGTGCAGGTTAGCCTGTATTATCAGTGATAGTGGTTTTGATTATTAGTGCTGCAATTTGGGTTCTACCACCTTCATTCCCGGATCATCCGCTACTAAAGGTAAGTACAACTCTGTTATTTCCCTTTATTGTAAGTAATAGTTCCTTATAACTATAAACGTGAGTGTAGTAAAATCACGAATTTAGGTATCTACTTGGGAGTTTCTACATATTTGATTGAACTTAGTGATTAACACCATCTGGAATTTCCAAAAAACTACTGATAAGGGACCTAGTTGGTGTTCTCATCGTTCCGAGTACCTGTCTGAATCAGGAGAATCGTTGCTCTGGTGGCACCCCCCATGCCACGTAGACATACCTACCTACCTTACCTATACATTTCTTTGATTGTTTGGAGCAGTTACGAACCGAAAAATACAATGAGAATTCAGGCAAATGAAAGGGGAAAATATTAAGTAAAAACCTACCAAGGCTCATCCTGCTGATACTTTCTGGTAAGTCCCTCGATCGCCCGCTGCTGGTTGGTATGCGGTAGTTTTTTCGTCAAAATTGATCTTTAAACAATAAATCCTGGGCTAGATTATACATTTTTGTGTCTTTTCTCCTGGAATTGTCTCGGTATTACCCGCCGAATAACCGCGAGAAGTGATATCGGCAATCCGATACCTCACGTGAGTGCAGGTTAGCCTGTATTATCAGTGATTGTGGTTTTGATTATTAGTGATGCGATTTGGGTTCTACCACCTTCATTCTCGGATCATCCGCTACTAAAGGTAAGTACCATTATGTTATTTCCCTTGATTTAAGTATAATATTTCCTTATAACGATAAACGTGAGTGTAGTAGTAAAGTGACGAATTTAGGTATCTACTTGGGAGTTTCTGCATATTTGATTGAACTTTGTGATTAGCACGATCTGGAATTTCCAAAAACTACTGATAAGGGACCTATACTGTGTTCTCATCGTTCCGAGTACCTTCTGAATCAGGAGAATCGTCGCTCTGGTGGCACACCCCATGCCACGCAGACATACCTACCTACCTTACCTACACATTTCTTTAATATTGTCTGGATAAGTTAAGAAACGAAAAATACAATGAGAATACAGGTAAATGAAAGAGGAAAATATTAAGTAAAAACCTACCAAGGCTCACCCTGCTGATACTTTCTGAAGTCAGTCCCTCGATTACCCGCGACGGATGGTAGGTTTGTGGTAGTTTTTCGTCAAAATTCATCTTTAAACATTAATTCCTGGACTAGATTATACATTTTTGTGTGTTTTCTCCTCGAATTGCCTCGGTATTACCCGCCGAATAACCGCGAGAAGTGATATGGACACTCCGATACCTCACGTGAGTGCAGGTTAACCTGTATAGACCAGTGATTGTGGTTTTGATTATTAGTGCTGCGATTTGGGTTCTACCACCTTCATTCCCGGATCATCCGCTACTAAAGGTAAGTACAACTCTGTTATTTCCCTTGATTTAAGTAATATTTCCTTATAACGATAAACGTGAGTGTAGTAGTAAAGTGACGAATTTAGGTATCTACTTGGGAGTTTTGCATATTTGATTGAACTTTGTGATTAGCACGATCTGGAATTTCCAAAAACTGATAAGGGACCTAGACTGTGTTCTCATCGTTCCGAGTACCTGTATGAATCAGAGGAATCGTTGCTCTGGTGGCACACCCCATGCCACGTAAACATACCTACCTACCTTACCTACACATTTCTTTAATTGTCTGGATAAGTTACGAAACGAAAAATACAATGAGAATTCAGGCAAATGAAAGGGGAAAATATTAATTAAATACCTACCAAGGCCCACCCTGCTGATACTTTCTTGTAGGTCCCTCGATCGCCCGCTGCTGGTTGGTATGCGGTAGTTTTTCGTCAAAATTGATGTTTAAACAATAATTCCTGGACTAAATTATCATTTTTGTGTATTTTCTCCTGGAATTGCCACAGTATTACCCGCCGAATAACCGCGAGAAGAGATATGGGCGATCCGATACCTCACGTGAGTGCAGGTTGGCCCGTATTGATCAGTGTTTTTGATTATTAGTGCTGCGATTTGGGTTCTACCACCTTCATTCCCGGATCATCCGCTACTAAAGGTAAGTACAACTCTGTTATTTCCCTTTATTTTAAGTCATATTTCCCTGTAACTATGAACAGGAGAGTAGTAAAATGACGAATTTAGGTATCTACTTGGGAGTTTCTACATAAATTTGATTGACCTTAGTGATTAACACGATCTGGGATTTCCAAAAACTACTGATAAGGGACCTAGTTGGTGTTCTCATCGTTCCGAGTACCTGCCTGAATCAGAGGAATCGTTGATCTGGTGGCACACCCCATGCCACGTAGACATACCTACCTACCTTACCTACACATTTCTTTAATTGTTTGGAGCAGTTACGAACCGAAACCGTAGGTTAGTACCTAACCCCGTACTCGTTACTAGGTACCTCCCTAAACCGTTGTGTAATAATTTACCTGTATAGGTTCCACTTCTACGGAGATAGAATAATGAACCGTTGTGTAATAATTTGCCCATCAATAATACTTCAACGGTTGTTCAAGTTGCAAAAGTAGGTACCTATCAACAAAATCCAGCCCCTTCTTGGTAGATGAGCCGTTGTGTAATAATTTGCCATTGTGTAATAATTTACCCATCAATAATACCTACTTCATCGGTTGTTCAAGTTGCAAAAGTACCTATCAACAAAATACAGCCAGATCGCACACCATCCGTAGGTTAATACCTAACCCCGTACTCGTTACTAGGTACCTACCTAAATCACGAGGTAAATGTTGCTAAAATAATTCTGTCGATTGCAAACAGTACCTAACAAAAAGAAACGCACATCATTTTTCAAATGAAATAATATCACAGAACAACCAACTCGACCTCTTAGGTACCCCACCAATAAAATCGGCGCGTCCCTGGTGACGAGATTTCGTCTGTTGTATACAATTTCATTCACACTGGAGTAGTGGTGGGCGTTATCGCTATTTTCAGAAAACGACAACAGGCTGCTGGTTGCCCGAGAATGACTGTTGCCAATAACAGTTGTAAATATCAGTATGTTGTGTCTTTCAAGGCACAGTAGTCTGTTGTTGATAACACCTCTCGTTGTGGACGTTTTTTCGCTTTCGGTATTTTTGATAATACAACAGGCTGTTGTTAACAACACCTCTCGTTGTGGACGTTTTTTCGTTTTCTGTGTTATAACTCTGTGATGCTAACTCAACTAATAACAGGCTGTTGTTGATGAGCTGTTGATAACACCTCTAGTTTTGGACGCTTTTGGAAAATTTTCGTTTTAACAACTCCTACAACTGTGGAATACAGAAAAAGAGTTGCTTCGTCAGAAAGAGGGTTTGAACAGGAAAAAAATGAGCGCTTGAAAGGGGCATTCCAGTGAAATATGTATAGAATAGGGTGTTCAGAAGACTGCAGGAGCTCACCCAATTTGGCTTTGTTACCAAGAACAGCCCACTCGATCGGTTTCTGTTGATTCTTCAGGCAACAAATGAAGGTTTCCAACACACATACACACACACACACACACACACACACACCTAAATGTCAGTTCTGTTATTTCCAGGGAATCATTCATTATAATACCATGGTTATTTCGAACTGGAAAAACTGGGTAGCTAGGTAAATACCAAAGTAACAGCTCTCTGACGACAGTTTTACATTTTTGTTATGAGAGTTGAGTTTGTCACGCCACTGTGGCAGTAAGCTGTTATTTACAATTGTTATTTTATTTTCTCGACAACAGTTGCTTCGTTTTTTATCCGCAACTGTTGTAGCAACACTGCTGTGCGTTTTCGTTCCCATCACTACACTGGAGTCGAAAATGCCTGTCGGTGCAAATTTCGGGGCCTTACTGTGAACGAACGGCTGGACGTACGGTGCTCCGGGTGTTCTTAAAAAACTCGTAAGTTCAAGAACTATTTAAAACCGTAAAAAGATTCACGTAAAAAAAACGCTGCAAAGTCCTTGTCACATCGGTTTATTATTCTAATGGAGTTCTAGAGATTCTTGTTGGCTGTCAAATTTATTGTTTCTTTCATGTGGAATGATTGAAATAGCTATTTCTGATGATTTCCACCAATTTTGGCCCCCAAAACATGAAATAGGTAGGTACCCTTTTTTTTTTTTCCAGATCATCTTTGATCATTGGTAGTGCCATTTAATGGTCTTGATTCACCTGCTTACACTTTTTCCAATGTTATTATACACATTGATGGTGATTTCAGACAGTTTTCCAGGTTTTTGACTCATAAAAAACCAATTTTGGGAGCTGAACCTTTGGTAAAACCTCAATTTCCGCGTCTTTGGTCAAAATCGACTTCATATTCGGTCTTCTCGTCCCCAAAAACATGGAAAAAGATACCTCAGAAGCTCATGTTACAAACATGTTGCTAAAACTCAAAAAGTACCTATTTTTACAGACATTTTCACTCATAACACCCCTGGGTATATTCCGATCGGGCTGAAAAGTTTCGGGACACAACTAGGGCCCAAATGGAGCATGTGTGCGAAAGAACGACTTTTTTAGACCGAAAATGAAGCCTGTACACGTGATACGGCGGACGGCGGACGGACATTGCATTTTTAGAATCTACGCACCTTGAAACGGAAAAGAAAAAATTTTGAGGGGGTGTTATAAAAATTTTTTGCTGAGCGAATACATAGGTGTATTATTCACAGAATAATAAACCAAAAGGTATAGGCGTTTTGAAAATTTCAACCCCTATTTTGAACCCCTTAGAGATGACTGACAGTAAAGTCGAGCTTCGAGGACTAACTAGACCCCGAACGGAACCTATAACCCGAATTTCATCAATTTTTTTTCATGGTGACTAAGAAAAGTGGCCCGTACGGCGGACAGACAGAAATATTTTTATTGCAGTTTTGGATTCTACATACCTTGACCACCAAAAAATTTAAACCATCAAATTTTGAGGGGGCGTAAGCATTTTTTTTTTCATGCTCGATTCCAATGGTTCATTATTGAAAATAATAAACCAAAAGAAAATATGAAGAAGACAGCAAGCGGAAAACCGTCTAGAAACTCGTTTTGAGCACTTCTGAACAGATCCCATGGTTTTCTCGAACACCTATTTTTGAAGGTATCATCATACCTCCTCATCAACATTCCTATATAATATGAACATCGAGGTAAAATCGATTCTACGGAGAAAACATCCAATTTCAGGCCTACGGGTTGGTATTATGGTACTCCTCATCCCGCTTTTTGGCTGAATTTCTGGGTAACCCGGCCGTAAGTGTAGTCCAATCTGTACAGTTTGAAAGTGTTCAATTCCAGGCAGCCTTTTTCTTTCTCCGAAACGGCTCCATATTTTTCTCGCCATCGAACAGAAGCTGTTAATTCGACCGATGTAACGACGGGTTATCCGAGTAGGTACATGTGAAATCTGCTGCTGTGTGGCCCGTTTTCATTGGAAGCAAAAAGAGAAATCACGTTGTAAACTGAAATGTTGTCCATCCAGGCAAAGTAGTAATTTCAACTTTCCAAATCTGAACACCTGTTACACAATAGGACATTATCGTTATTTTTTATGAGTTCTGTTATTTCTTTGGGAACAGAAAATTTTCACCGTTCGAATCCGTATTATTAAAAACGCAGGGATGGGTGGTCTCTAGTTTGGCGTAACTTTTTCCACTTTGGCTTTGATGGTTTCACAAGAGATCTTGACTCCAAAACCTCCAAACGAAACATTTCCAATTTTCTTTGCAAGTTCATTGCAAAGCATTGCATTTTGTTTGCATTTTCTCGAGACCTTCATATTACCGTCAAACCTGCAAACTTTGGACACTGTTTTGTGTTTTTAATTTTCCTCATTTCAAATTGCACAAAAAACCGAAATTTCGCCAATAATGTGAGAAATCTATTGGGATCATGATCCCATAGGACCAAAACAGAAACAATTTCGTATCATAAACAAGAAATTTTTACAGCCAGCAACAGCTTAAAGTTATGAACTGACTTCCTTTTCGCGCGTCGAAAAATGACTGCACGTGTAGGATTTTTAATTTTTGTGATGTCAAATTCCGAGGACTTTCCTTCCTTGAACTATCCAAAACTAGATGGTTAGATGGACTAGGAATAAATAATGTCCTGTAACGGATTTGCGTCGAAGAATTTACCTATTGCAATATAAAGGAGGATTTTAATCTCGAAGAGGTTAAAACTTATTCCCAAAACATATTCGATGTCTGAGGGTGATTTCAAAATGGGAATATGTAGGTTCCATGGAGCAATTTTACCGAAGAAAAGTGCAACTAACACTCATTTTTCACAAGATCTCAAATTTACCTCAAGCGGAACTTATCGTGCGTTATTTCAGTTGACACAAATACGCCCTTGAAAAGGAACTAATGTCATTTTGTTCTGCGTTTAGGACCGCGGCACATGCGGAATATTTACGACGCCGAAACCAAGCCGTCTGCTGAGTAAAGACTTGGAACAAGATACGGAAAGATATTTATAGGGAACTTCCCATCTCACGTCTCATCTGGCTAATGGATCCATGGCCATAAAAAGCAGCGGGTCCTAGCAGCGTATTGCCCGGGCATAATCACCCCATCTCCAATCCCGGAAGCGGAGATGGGTTTTCTTTTCGTTATCATTTCAATGGTTGAATTTGAATTATATAGCATACCCCTAATAGAATCTTTGTAATTTCAAAGGATTGATTTCCAAATTCATCAAAATCGGCAGTTTCCTCCAGAACTTCACCAAATCATAGAATAAAAACTGCTTATTATCGTAGGAGAGTAACAAAATTCTCGAGATGAAATCTACTCATTAGAAAAAATAAAATAAAATGAAAGTACATCTCTCTCACCTCTCCTTGCACTTGCTGTGGTGGTAACCGCGGGGTATCTCATACTCGCTGTGGTGGTAACCGCGGGTTGCCTCCCTCTCTTTCATCTGGCACCTGCTGTGGTGGTAACCGCGGGGTATTTTGTACTAACCGCGGGGTGCTAGCCAAAGCCTCTCAAGGAGCACTCCCTCTCTTTCATCTAGCACCTGCTGTGGTAGTAACCGCGGGGTATTTCATACTCGCTGTGGAGGTAACCGCGGGGTATTTCATACTCGCTGTGGAGGTAACCGCGGGGTGCTAGTAAAAGACTCCCAAGGAGCGCCTAACACCTGCTGTGGTGATAACCGCGGGGTATTAGTACTAGCCACCTACCCAAACCTATCCTCCATAGGGAATAACCTCACACCTACCACTCACTACAACCCTGTCGTAAGGCAACCACACGCCCATCATGACACCATCTATCTTGAATTTTGTGTTTTGTGTAAAGACACTAGAATAGACTGGAGTCTTCAATTTTGCGGACCTGTCCAGAATGCGAGATCTCTCCATTATGAGTAAGTTACCTACAGAACACGAAGATTCCCTAAACCTACTTCATGTTACGTTAAGATGCCATTCATCACGAATGCTTATTCCCATGGTGGATTTTCTCTCAGTTTTTGCGACCTACTAGTCTGCTAATTTATCCTTGTAAACTGTACCTACTATCAAATTATCTCGAGCATCGCCAGGAAAACTTTGTCCACTCAAATTTAGAACTAAGTTCAGTTTTGAAACCAACTTTTCGACACAGTAAGGTTTAGAATTCGCAGGAAAAATTCAGAATGCATTCAAACTTGAACAATAAATACCGACGAAGATAAAGTTAGGAGAAATCCAAATTTGATTGCTCGGCAGAGAAAGCGGATGGCATGGGAGGTGCTTACCGAGTGGACTAACTTAGGGGTTGTTTCTAATCGAGATCTAATTCCCGATTCGAGTTCCTCTTTAAAAACAGATCAAGGGGTTTTGCGGTTTTGAGCTTAAGCGATTTACCGAAGAAAGATGAAATCTGTTCGAACGATTTTAAATTAGCCTTGAACGCCTAGGAAGTTCTTTAATGTTGAAGACCATTGAATTTTCGAATTTCAGCAATACAAATATTGATAAACTTATCAATTTAGGTTCAATGAAACCTATATTTCGTCTATCTGTACCTACCTTTCTGGCCTATTCGAACTGACTGTTTGAATTGTGTGTTGCAATAGAAAGCAGAATTCAGATTTCAGTTTGTGTACCTATCGTTTTGTCAGTTCCATAGGTACCTAATTTATGATTCAATTTTTTGAATTTTGTCGGCAACGTTTTTGCCACTTTTGGTTGCAGAATGGTTGTTCCGAATTTTTTGTAAGTTGTTCTCAGTGAATACTGTGGTAACTTCCACAAAACTTCGAAATCATGACTAAGGTGTTTTTGAGCTGGAGTTGGTCTCATTAGACGCAGAACTCGATAGTCTACAACTTTTATTTGGCACAAAAGCAATTATTTTAGGTTGTTCCATTGGTCGACAACATGAATTTTCAAGGATGAAAAAAAAATCGATTTTGCAGCTACTTAGCTAGTTTAGGTAGAGGAACATGAGGTATATTCGGAATCAGTGCAAATTATCTTATAAGAATCAATCATCAAATAATTTTTATAAAAAACATAGCATTTTGACCCACTGTGTGTACATGGGGGCTCCTACTGGTGGTTTTAGGGGGGGGGGGGGGGGGGCAGCCCGACTCTGATCAATTTGGGCCCAAAATTCAGAATTCTAGCTGTTGATGTCGGAGTAGAAAGCGAAATAGGTACTGCGATAAGTACTGCGGTCTAGTATACCCCTCTAGCGGTTGCCCAATTACTCAACAATGTTTCGCCGTGTATCACGACTTTTTCTGTGAAACTCACCGCGGGGCCTTAGAAAGGGTTGTAAAGATGGGGATGGAGGACAAAAGAGCTAATTCTGGAAGAGGCCTTCTCCTACCCCTGTATGAAGGGGGGGGGGGGGGGGGGGGCAAGGCTTACCATAGAAGGCCGGCCACGGATCGTATCTTCGACTTTTGGGCAGCTCATTGTTGGTCCCATACTTCGTTTATACACATGAAATTCGTAATTTGCGCATAAAACCAATAGAAATGTATTTGAAACTTTCGCCCCCCCCCCCCCCCTCCGAAGGATATGGGTGTATGCAAATTTCCGGTGAAAACCATTTTGGTTTATTATTCTGTGAATAATACACAGCTTTGTATTCGCTCAGCAAAAAATTTTTATAAACCCCCTCAAAATTTTTTTCTTTTACGTTTCAAAGTGCGTAGATTCCAAAAATGCAATGTCCGTCCGCCGTATCACGTTTACGGCTTCATTTTCGCTCTAAAAAATTCGTTCTTTCGCACACAGGCTCCAATTGGGCCCTAGTTGTGTCCCAAAACTTTGCAGCCAGATCGGAATATACCCAGGGGTGTCATGAGTGAAAAAGGGTATACAAATAGGTACTTTCTGTGTTTTAGTAACATGTTAGTAACATGAGATTTTGAGGTATCGTCTGGGACGAGAAGACCGAATATGAAGTCGATTTTGACCAAAGTGTGGAAGAAGTTTCAGCCTTAAATTTACGTTAATTTTTCTAAAATGAACGATTAACGATTTTGTCTAAAACTGTCGTTTTTCCGCACACAGTTTGGGTCCCCATTTGGAAAAAAATTTGGGTCCTAGTTGTGCTGCTAAACACGGCAGCCCGATCGGCACACCCACGGGTGTTATGGGAGAAAAATGGGTGTAAAAATAGTTGGGGGGGGGGGGGGGGGGATTTTTGAGGTTTTAGCGAACATGAGCTTGTGAGGTATCGTTTTCCATGTTTTTTCAGGGCGAGAAGACCGAATATTCGGTTGATTTTGACCGAGGAGTGAAGAACTGAGGTTGTAACGAAGGTTGAGCTCCCGAAATTCATTTTTTATTAGTCAAAAACATGGGAAATTGTCTGAAATCACCATGCATTTGTATAATAACACTAGAAGTAGGATCAACAGGTGAACCAAGACAATTAAATGGTACTATAAATGATAAAAAATAATCTGTTAAAAAAAGCCGAGCTAATTCGTGTTTTTGGGGGCCAAAATTGGTGGAACCCATCAAAAATAGCCATTTTAATAATTGCACATGAAAGAAACAATAAATGAACAGCCAACATTTCTGCAGGGGTGTCCAATAGAATAATAAACCCATGTGACAAGGACTTTGCAGCGTTTTTAAGCTTTGATTTACCCTCTCCGTCGCTATGATGCATTTTTCGACTCATCACACATTTCTGATTCCAAGCTGGTTCCATGTAATGAACTGCTGCAACCAGCAATGCATGCTTCTCGTCTTCCTGGCCTTTTTATCAGTTTCATCGCATGATTGAAGGCTCTTCTGGAAGGTGCTGTATTTCTATGCTGGTGCCAAATGTCTGCAATTAACGGAGATACGTTTTCATCAATAGCACCAAAGTGGCAGATGTATTGAACCCGAGTTTCAGACTGATTTACACGACGTACCTACCTACGGCCAGCTGGCTTTAGCACCTGGTTGGTTTTTCCACACTATAGTGCCTACTTTCCTGTGACGCCATAGGTTGAAGAGTCAATTTTTCTCCCCGGCCCAGGTCTTCTATACAGCCCTTGCCTCGGGCCGCCACTTGAATAATGAACCCCGGTAGAAAGCCAAAGGAGTAAAGAGCGAGGAGTTAGATACATTATGTACATCAACGCGCCTCCATCCCACGAGCTTCCCAACATTGAAATGCTCCTGTTGGTTGATTTAGAGGCGACCTCTTTTTCCCCGTTTCTGTTTTTATTTCAGTTTTATTTAGTTGTTCAGTTTTATGGCATCAGTTTTCAGGCTATTTTCGGAGACGAGGTTAAATTATGTGTCAAGCTCCAGGCATATCCTGTTCAACTCGCTAAATTTTTGGGTTTACTATTTTCAAATATTTTTTTGAATCGGACATGAATTTTTTGCTTAATTTAAAAAAAAAAAATTTTAGCCCTCCTCGACAATTGAGGGTTCCTGTCTCAAGGTACGTAGAATCCAAAAATGGAATGTAAAACGCTGCAAATTATTACACAATGGTTTATCTCTTACCTCTATAGATTTATCCCCCTTCTGCGTAGATGTATTCTGTGGTCAGTACGTAACCCTCGCACACATAAGAGAGCCCTAAATCGAATACTGGAGCCAGCAGGTACAATCATAACCCCCCTGTCCGTCCGTAAGCCTTACGTCGCACTTTCCTTAGTTACCATGATTGCTGAAATTTGGTTTGTGGGTACACAAGGTAAATTATTACACAACGGTTTATTATACCATCTACGCAGAAGGGGCATCTATCCAGATACATTATTACACAGCGGTTTATTACTTCCCTTATGCTTCACGAATAACTACAAATAATTAATGCTTGAATTATGAATCCTCCGCATTTATATGAAACTTTAATTCCAGTACCCCATATGCCCACTGAGGTCTACGTTTTATTTTCTGTATCTTATATATCCGTTTCCTTTATAGTATTTTGTTCTCATATTTATGCCTTTTAATATTCACCTTGAACTCAATTCTGCGTATGTTTACGTAGATTATTTAAAAATGTGTGATTTTTTGTTGTTGCATGTACGTCATATATTTATAGTCACTATAGTAATATATTATAGTCATTCATAGTACATTTATAGTAATTTATAGTCCAATATATTTAAGGCAAACTGGGCATATGCCCGTGTATAGATATCAATAAAAATTTAAAAAAAATTTAAAAAAATAAAATAGGAGCCTAATTTGAGTTTGTGGGGGCCAGAATTGGTGGACACCATGAAAAATAGCTAGGTACTTGAGCGCAGCTGGTGACCATTTTCTGAAGTAATACGTAGTAACAAGAATAAATTAACGGTAAGTCTTCAGTATAAGTTTTCCTCGCAGTCCGTATCTACCTTTACTGTGTTTCTCCCACTTCTGTCTGTCGTGAAAAACAGGGAAAATTCCAAACCTGAACAACACCTTCCCCAACTAGAGAAGGAAAAGAAAGAAAATCCCTAGCGCTATCCCGAGGTAGAATCTCATGTATATTAATGCCCTTTAGATGCGATATGTATCTCCACGTTAGGCGATTCTCCTGGGCGTTTTTCTCAATATCCTCACATACATTTGTCCTCGCCCTATCTCCTCAAACCTTCGTTTTCTACTTACGTTTTCTCTGCCTTCTTTTACAACGCATCGAGATTTCGAGACCCGGTAAACGTTATCTGGGTCGGAACGACATAAATCTCAGCGATCGGTGGTTGGATGGAGCGCATTGAATGCCATCTTCCTCTGGTGTTGGGACCCTGCGCTCATCCCGAAAGGTTCACAGTTCCTTTGCAGCATGGCCTTAATGAGCGAATTTGTCTTTTGTCATGAAGTGGCTGTCATTTATCTTTAAAATACTGTCAGATTTCACTTGAAAGTAAGTTAATGGTATCAGTGTCTGGTATTTGACCCTATAGGAAGTTGCTCAGTAAGAATTATCCCCATAGAATTACTTTTATACAAATCGCTTGCTCCCAATCATATTATGTACCTCCACATTTTGACAAATACTTCCGATTGATAAAACCAGCCATGAGTTCATTGAATTTGAAAATATATTCCGCCATGTTTAAAATATTTGAAAATATTTTAGTACCTACATAAAACTTAACAAAAATATGGATAGCTTACAAAAATATAGGCCGTGGCAGGGGCATAATAATTTTAGGGGCTATGGCTGTGGCAGATGGTGGGAAAGTATTTTCCCCGTCATTGACTCCCTGCCACTTCAGTAACTCTGAAAAACCACTTGAAAATATTCGAAGGTCTATACGTAGAAATTTATGAGGGGGTCGATTCGAATACGACGGGAGACCAGTTGAAAAATCTATAACGCTCGCACTGTGTCTGACAGTTCTACGTTGTCACTGAGGCAGAATATTATATATGATCACTTGATCACATAAATAGCACGTAGAAGGTGGTTGATTAGCATACGGCGTATGGATTTTGCGATGGATTGATATAAATTCGCTTAAAGTTGTATAAAATGGTAATTCGAGGTAGAAAACCCCTATTTCAATTTTATCAACAAAACTTTCAAACAAAATTGTGGGTCAAATTCGAGTTTTTGTGGGCGAAAAATTGCAGAAATTCAATTGCTTGAGAAGTTGGAGGTCCCACACAGTGAGTTGGGTTTCATAATAAATCACAATGATTTGGGTATGATCAGGCTGAGGCGGGCACATTGTGTTGTATTAACCCTTGCGTTACCTCTACAATTCACTGATATGCCATGCTGCATGATGAACTTTTAAAACGAAAAACACGTTGAAACGAGTTATTTTGGGTTCAGGTATAAGAGGATGTGATAATTATGTGGTCGTTTCCACGGCAACACCGGCCAACTTATTTCGCTCACCTTTTCAGAGAGACGGTAAAACACCACTCGCCGAGCCTCCTTTTTATGATTTTTGTCCCTCGTTTATTCATGTTTATCCCCAGTATATTTTTATGTACTTCATTTTGGCTCATAAGTTTATAGCAAATTAAATTGAAAAACGCTGCAAATCCCTGCACAACGTTTTATTATTTTGTACAGATCACAGCTCTCTGTATAGAACCCGTCTATATAATGTAATATGTACTATTATGTACATATTATATAGATCGCAGACCTCCGTAGGTTAGTACCTAACCCCGTACTCGTTACTAGGTACCTACCTGAATCACGAGTTAAATGTTGCTAAAATAATTGTGTCTATGGCAAACAGTAACTAAAATGGCAAAAAGAAACGCAAATAATGAAGTTCTGAAGGGAAACTGTTGTGGAGTAAAAAAGTTGCAAAAGTACCTACATACCTACCAACAAACACCAGCCCCTTCTACGTAGATGGTAGAGGAAAAGATGCAAATACGGGCCCCCTCTTTTGTTTTTTATGTAAAATATCTTATTTCTGGAAATATCTAGGATTTTTTGTGTTGAATCACAGCTATGGCATGTTAACTAGATGATAAGAGTGGAAAACAACGTTTAAGATAAACTTTAGTACTCAAAAATGAATGATTTTAGAAATGCTAGCAAAAAGGCCCTTAAAAAAATCGGTGCAAATACGGGCCTCCCTCGAAAATGTAGGAAAACGACAAAAAAGTGGTATAAAAGCGGCGATAAAAATACAAAACGTTAAAATGAGCAATGTAATATATATATTCAAATGAAGAAAAGCATGAAAATTTAGGAGGAAAAAATCATTATTTACAAAAATCACAAATGTAAATGGCTCTTTCAGCTCCAGCGCACTCAACGTGAGCCCACAATTGGCACATCACACACCTCACCCACTCTTCTCCATCAGTGTCCTCAGAGAACTTATGGTCACAAAATATGCAACAAGCATCTCCCGTGGCTGGTGTATCAACATGCTCTATGTTCATGTCCAGGTCGTCATCAGTGTCTTGAAGTGGAGAGTCTGGATCTTCTGAGGAGTCCGAAGAATAAGCAGGTGCAGGTGGTTCCTTAGTTGGAGCTTTCTTTTTTTGAGGGTCCCTGGTCTTTCCGCCCTTACCTTTGATCCCTGGTCGACCACGGCCCTTACCAGGAATCACTTGCTTCTTGGTGAGAGCACTTCTGTCAAGGGACTTTTGGTTTATTATTTTCAATAATGAACCATTGGAATCGAGCATGAAAAAAAAAATTCTTACCCCCCCTCAAAATTTGATGGTTTACGTTTCAAGGTATGTAGAATCCAAAACTGCAATAAAAATATTTCTGTCTGTCCGCCGTACGCCGTACGCCGTACACCGTACGCCGTACGGGCCACTTTTCTTAGTTACCATGAAAAAAAATTGATGAAATTCGGGTTATAGGTTCCGTTCGGCGTCTAGTTGGTCCTCGAAGCTCGACGTTACTGTGAGTCATCTCTAAGGGGTTCAAAATAGGGGTTGAAATTTTCAAAACGCCTATACCATTTTATTACGTAAATATTTTTACGGTTTTAAATAATTCTTGAACTTGCGAGTTTTTTAAGACCATCCGGAGCATCGTACGTCCAGCCGTTCGTTCACAGTAAGGCCCCGAAGTTTGCACCGACAGGCATTTTCGACTCCAGTGTCAATGAAATTGTATACAATTCAAACCAAATCTCGTAACCAGAGACGCGCCCACAATAGGAATTTGTGAATACGGCCAATCATTGGTAGGGATCACCTGATTATATTGGCGGAGTATGAAGTCGAGTTGGTTGTTCTGTGATATTATTTAATTTGAAAAATGATGGCTCTTTTGGAGTTTGTTGGTAGGTAGTGAAACTTGAACAAACGTTGAAGTATTATTGATGGGTAAATTATTACTACGGTAAATCATTACTCAACGGTAAATTATTACACAACGGTTCATTATACCATATACATACGTAAAAGGGGCTGGAGTTTGTTGGTAGGTACTTTTGCAACTTTTTTCACTCCTCATCAACAATTTCTTTTCAGAACTTCATTATGTGTGTTTCTTTTGTTAGGTACTGTTTGTCATCGGCAGAATTATTTTAGCAACATTTAACTCGTGATTTAGGTAGGTACCTAGTAACGAGTACGGGGTTAGGTACTAACCTACGGAGGGTCTGCGATCTACATAATTATGCATAGAATAGTACATATTATATTATATAGACGGGTTATCTATACATAGAGCTGTGATCTGTAACAGAAGGGTATTCTATACAAAATAATTAACCGTTGTGCAGGGATTTGCAGCGTTTTTAACTCCTTCCTGTATGGCGTTCCCGTGATGAGGCAGGCGCCTGCTGCCTTTCGTCCTCGAGTGGTCGTTCTTTTCCTCAGTGGAGGTACAGGAGCAATGTCGAACGGTGAAATGATTCTCTTTGGCGTCCGTGTAACCTGAGGTGTCTTAGAAGCCTCATCAGAGTCCAGAGAAGATGGCGAAGGAGATGACGTCGATGGTCCTGGGATTGCAAGAGGGAATACAGATCGTTGAGAGGCAGTAGAATTGTTCACTGAGGAGCATGTTTTTCCTGCTTCCATCTCAGCAGCAATGAAGTCAGAGTCTTGGAAAATGTAGCGGTTCATGGGGAATAGCCCAGTGGCTTTAAATCCATTGATGGCGATCTCAGCCGTTTGGGCTCGAATGTAGGCTGCGCCAAAAAGCTCCATGACGTCGTAGGGTGTGAGTGGACGCCCATTTCGTTGCAGCCAACTTCTCACTGCCTCGCTGTAGTAGGTCTTCAGAGGCCCCATGAACGTTTTATCAAGGGGCTGCATTTTGTGGGTCGAATGTGGAGGAAGTGAGATAATCGTCACATGATTGTTTCTGGCCATGTCAATGACATCAGGGTTGCGAACGTGGCTGTAGTGCCCATCTAAAATGAGCAGAATTGGCCTTTCTGCTGTCGGATTTGTTTTTTCAATGAAGTGAGCGACCCATTCCGTGAACAAATTATTTTGAACCCAGCCTGAAGGATGAGCTCTGCCAATTGTGCCATCAGGGGCGCCTCTCATCAGAGTCTGGGTCATGTTGGTTCGAGGGAAAATGACCATTGGAGGCACATAATGTCCCGCAGCGCTCATGCATGCAATAATCGTGATCGTAGCCCCTCTTTCTGCTGACGTTAGAGCAGCGATTTGTTTTTTTCCTCTCATTCCTGTCACTTTTGGAATTTTACTCTGGACAATGGAGAGCCCCGTCTCGTCCACATTATACACTCGGTCTGCTGGATACACGTGTTTTTCCAAGGCACCACCCAAAAGATCGAAAAACGCCGAGACATTTTCTTTATTGAAGCCCAAAGCTCTGGCGTATGAAGTTCCACATGGCGTTCGAATGGACAGCTGATCTTTGTGTCGCCGAAGAAAAAGATCAACCCAAGCTCGTCCTGCTTCAACTTCCTTGAAAGGGACTTGCAAATTATTTCTCTGGGCAAGGGTAAATGCCATCCTCCTCAGGTCTGCTAGAGTGCACCCAAAAAATTGTTTCTCCATTGTTAGGAGATATGAAACCAACTCTTTTTCCAGTTCTGTTGGGAAAAGGGGTTTCCTGCCCAGCCGAACCTCTTGAACCACTAATTCAGGAGGTTTGTCAACTCTTACCAGCCTCTGAAGGGTAGAGCGAGGAACCTTGTACGTTATCACTGCCTGCCTCAATGACGTTTCCTTGCTTTTTATCGCTGTTATCGCTTGAATCATCTTCTCTTTGTCCCAACAATTTCTCTGGCTCTTGCGCTCATGTCGCTTCTTGGTTCTTGGCATCCTAAAACAACCGAAAAAATTATTATCAGCAAAATATGAAACAAAATTGAAGAAAACAACATCCGAGTAATGTTGGTGTAAATACGGGCCTCCCTTTTTGACAGGGCCCATATTTGCACCACCAAGGTGGGCCCGTATTTGCACCAACCCTACCCCAAGAACATGGCCACCTCCCCATCTAACCTGTTGATTATTTTGGGAAAAGAAACCATGGCAAAAGTAGCCTAGGATCTCAGCTTTAAGGATGTCAGTGTGAAACTTTTTTAAACTAACCATAAGTTCACAAAAATAAATCATTTTTACATACCTCACAAAGGTTTGGAGACCGAAAATATCGACTTTTTCACAAAATGTAGCGTAGCGTCCTCGTGGCTTGGAAGAAACATCGGAACCATGTCGGAACTGTTCACGGCTCTCTCCTACCAACAGGCAGCGCTGTTTACAGCCCCAGCCAACAGAGTGCAGCACTCCCTGTCCACAATAGGGAGGGAGGCCCGTATTTACACCACGGCCCGTATTTTCACCTTTTCCTCTATAATGAACCGTTGTATAACAACTTACCGTTGTTTAATAATTTACGGTTGTGTAATAATTTACCATTGTGCAATAATTTACCCATCAATAATAATTCAACGTTCGTTCAAGGTTCACTACCTATCAACAAACTCCTCGAGTTCATAATCCGTTGTTGGGATTAATACACACCTAAACCGTTGTGTAATAATTTACCTGTAAAGTTGCCCCCTTCTACGTAGATAGCATATTGAACCGTTGTGTAATAATTTGCCCATCAATAATACTTCAACGGTTGTTCAAGCTGCAAATTACCTATCAGCAAAATCCAGCCCCTTCTAGGTAGATGAACCGTTGTGTAATAATTTACCGTTCTGTAATAATTTACCGGTGTATAATAATTTACCATTGTTACAGATCACAGCTCTCCGTATAGATAACCGTTTATATAATATAATATGTACTATTCTATACATATGATATAGATCGCACACCCTCCGTAGGTTAGTACCTAACCCTGTACTCGTTATTAGGTACCTACCTACATCACGAGTTGAATGTTGCTAAAATAATTCTGCCGAATGCAAACAGCACCTAAAATGGCAAAAAGAAACGCACATAATGAAGTTCTGAAGGGAAATTTTTGATGAGGAGTGAAAAAAGTTGCAAACGTACCTACCAACAAACTCCAGCCCCTTCTACGTAGATGGTATAATGAACCGTTGTGTAATAGTTTACCGTTGAGTAATGATTTACCATTGTGTAACAATAATTTACCCATCAATAATACTTCAACGTTTGTTCAAGTTTCACTACCTATCAACAAACTCCAAAATAGCCATCATTTTTCAAATGAAATAAAATCACAGAACAACCTAAGACTTCATACTCCTTGATTATAATCAGGTGATCCCTAGCAATGATTCTATCTCGGGCCAATTCCCGATTGTTAGCGTGTCCCTGGTGACGAGATTTGGGCTAAATGTATACAATTTCATTCACCCTGCTGTCGAAAATGCCTGTCGGTGCAAACTTCGGGGCCTTACTGTGAACGAACGGCTGGACGTATGATGCTCCGGGTGGTCTTAAAAAACTCGTAAGTTCAAGAACTATTTAAAACCTTAAAAAGATTCACGTAAAAAAAAAGTATAGGCGTTCTGAAAATGTCAACCCTATTTTGAACCCCTTAGAGATGACTGACAGTAACTTCGAACTCCGAGGACCAACTAGACCCCGAACGGAACCTATAACCCGAATTTCATCAATTTTTTTTCATGGTAACTAAGAAAAGTGGTCAGTGTGGCGTACCTTGAAACGTAAACCATAAAATGTTGAGGGGGGGTTAGAATTTTTTATTTTCATGCTCGATTCCTATGGTTGATTATTGAAAATAATAAACCAAAATAAGTAGACTTGATGAAGATAGTCGTTGTTGACCATTATTTCTAAGATGGATAGCCAGGAAAAGTGAGAGCGCACAACAGGATATTTTCACCATTTTTCAAACTCCTAGTACGCATACATAACATGATCAATGAAAAATGATTTCACCGCATCAATATGACATTAATGATCCCGAAAAAGGTTCTGAAATGTAGGAGTATATATGTGTGTAATTAAACAAATTACGAAGTGGAGAGCTCGTGACAGAACACAGTTTTATAGGGAAAATGATGGGAACGTCGTCATCCACTGTAGTGGGTGATTTCCAATAGCCGTTGTTGCATATCTTTGTGATTATGCATTCGGGTGCCAAATTGAGCTCACCGTTCGACCCGGCGCAAGTTTTGAATCTGGACGAGTGAAAACCTGCAAATTCCCTGGAAGTCAGTTAGCGAGCGTTGCACGACGAAGGACGATATTCAGAATCTGGTGCACAATTTTCTGTAACAGTAGCCCATAAAATGATTTTTTTCTTGTGAAAATCGTGTTTGCACTTACTTAGCGTTGATTAGAACTTATTTTAATTTGTAGGTACATACATCAAGCATAAATGATTAATACATTGAAATTGTTTGTAGAAAATGAAGGTAAGGCCACGTAGAGGAACTCTTCGTTTGACTGAAAGGAATCCGTTGACTCTCCGAAGCTTATTGGCGAACGGTTTCCGTCCCTCTTAAAGTAATTGCAGGACCCAGACCACCCACTTCGAGTTTACTTTGGAAGTGAAATCCATTACTGGATAAAAGAAGTTTTTTTTTTGAAATGGGATGGAAAAACGAGACGGGAAAACTGTGGGAGGGTTAAGGGGGCAAAACAATTTATAGGGACGGGGTTAGATCGGCTGAAAGAACTCGTTGGCTCATGAATAATCCTGGTACGGATCCGGGAGCAAATCTGAGAAATCATCGATATTTTTTCTTCCCCTAGTTTTGAAAATTTTTTTCCCCCTTTCAATCGAGAAGTTTAACGTGCAGAGTCTTAACGCCCAATTGCGTCCAACGATCAATCATTTCTGTTGTGGGGATTTCCGACTGGATAATTGATCCATTAGTTTCGAAGAAATGCAGGAACCGAAGAAATTCACTGCCGTCCAAAATGTTCACACGCCTTTTGCTGAAGAAAGCCTTAGGCCGCCCTCTGGCGGGTCGCCGAAACAACAATCGCTGAAATCCAATGAACAAATCCGGTACCGCGTCAGTCAGTCTGTGCCGAATTCCTTGAACCACGCCGTATCGAGGGAACAATCCTGCCTCCATTGCCGAAAATATAATTATTATATTCCCGGGCCGGCTACAGTACTCCATTTAGGGTTTTCCTGGGGCAGCACAAGGGTAAGTACTGACCACAGAAAACAGTGATCTACGCAGAAGGGGCATCTACACATCGTAAACAATTAACCCTTGTGTAATAATTCACAGTGTTTTTCCCATTCCATCCTTATTTTCTTTATTTCTTCCTTTCCTTTTAGCGAATTTTCGAAGAAAAGGAAGCTATTGTTCCGAAAGATTTGTATACCAAAATCCGTTTCAGACCATCCTGAATTCACTGCCGAAAGACACCAAAAATTATATGTACATATATATATATATATATATATATACAGACGGGAAAGCCATGTATTGAATCCACTATATATCCTCTATATATAAATTAAATATGGATTAAAAATGCTAATCCGCAACACATGGCGGACGGGCGGGATGTCCGCGAATCGAAGGGGCAATAAATCAAACGAGATCCCCTCAAAGAAGCTCCTCCCCTGTAATAGCATTACAATATCTTTTTTCAATCGAATGAACGGCCCAGCTATGGAAGTTTGTTATTCTTGGCGTATCCTTAAACAGACGATTACGATTACATAATCGTTACCCTTTTACATGTGTCCATTGCGTGCGTTCTGTACTTATTCATTATTCGTCTTTTTATTCAAGATATTTCTGTCAGACTTATGTATACACCACTTCAGCTTTGAGCGTCGTTTATCTACTGAGATGAAGAGTGAAATTGCGTGACGGTAGTGATTATTGCCCTTGTGAAATAAATCGCATTACTTGTAAAAGTGGAGTTCTTTTTTTCGGATTGCGACGAAACGAAAATTGTGGGTACAGAACACAGAGGAGGTAAGTGTTTTATTACAATGTTATTTGACGTACATACCACATACTAATATCCCTTTAATGTCTCTTTCTCTTGTCAGATTGTACTTTGTTGAAGAAGAACAATAAAACTAGTATGAGAGGTGTCTGTTTACAGATCTTGGAATTGGCAAAAACATCTAGGTAATAATAAACTCATGTGACAAGGACTTTGCAGCGTTTTCTGGATTTGAAAATTGATTGTCGATCTTGTTTTAAACAGATGCAGATTTGTGCCTCAGAATTATTTGGGCGATTTTACAATCAACAAGAACGTGTTGAACCAAATGGACTAATGTCTACGTCGGGACAACAAAGAAACAAAGGTATGTCATGTTATTCGTTTATCTTACAAATACATGAAGTAGTTCGCCTGGAAAGAATGAGTGAAGTCTGTTTTAGATGAAAGGTGATTCAAAACGTAGGTATGAGAAATAACTATGCTGGGTTCGACTTTGTATTTAACACTTCTTGTGATTGTCAAATGTGGCACAAGCTATCTTGTAAAAAGCACGTTCAGACAAGATCCCCCCCCCCCCACACAACAGGTGGTATAAGAAGGGTTAATAAAATAGTCTTGACAATGAAACTTTCGCTGGGTGCGCAATTATTTTATTATATTAAAAAACAATAAAAACATAATTATACTGAGCGTCAAATGTAGAGAGGATCTTCTAAACCTATACAAGCTTTGACGTCAACGACTAACTTTGATCCATTCATCAGAGTGGGAACATAAAATACTAAACATGGTGTTAGCGATATACAGATATACAAGCGTAACGACTAACTTTGATCCATTCATCAGAGTGGGAACATAAAATACTAAACATGGTGTTAGCGATATATACAGTGCGTTGAATTCGGAGTAGTTGATTCATTTACTTCTGTTCGCTTAATACGTATGTAAGTACATTGATATTGTACTATTGTGTAAATATTCTATTATAAATTGCAGGACATGTATGAATATTGTGCATTTCAACATGAACAACTTACATTTGTGTAATTGCAACACGTTCGTTATTAACATACTGATATCAGGTTGGGCACTATACAAATATTTCGATATATGCAAATGGTACGATTCACAAGAGTTTGTGGCGAGGGTGAGAGAACTGCTGTAGCTACCCAAATTGCAGTTGTCCAACAGATGTTATACGATACGAATGCCTATTTGTGAGATATGGACATCGCACTATAGAGTATGTACATAACTAAATACAACTTAATGTGAAACAAACCTCTTACGTATTTAAACAACTGATCATTTCAGTTCAAAAGCTACAAATTGAAATTCACTCTATCAAACTGGTAGTTGATACTGTCATCATTCAGTCTTCGGACCAACTTATACCGTTTTTCTAACATTGCAACTGTACAAACGCATTGCGTTCGATTGCAATGGGGGCAACAATGTCTTTCTGTGTAAATTTCTTTAACTAAAGAAAGTAGCAACGACGTACAAATTCCATCGTACATAACGGGTGATTCTGGTGAAGTGAGGGGTTCAGAGAATAGACTTAGCTCTCTCAGTGTGTTCCATACTAACGGAATTGAACTGTTCGTCTGATGCGTTCCACCCAAAACAAAAAGTATCAAATCGTGTGATATCGCCGTGGTTCGTCGTAACTGGGCGATATCCGTTGAAGAGCCATGTTTCATCATATACTGCTCTTCATACTGAGTGACATGATTTATAACATACTTAGAGTAGTTAGTCAATACGGTTTCGTATAGTGTTATAAACTCCGTATAGTTATTGCAATTCGCCAAACTCACCGAAGTGTCTTTAAAGTTGTTTGTCATTCTTACGACGCCTTGCTTGTAACTATAGCCAGGCAATGGTCCGGCGCTCTCGTTTTTACATACATCGAAAAATTTAGACACCACATCTGCTACTTTTCTCAGGGGATGATGGCTATCCTCACCAAACCAGTTTCTAGAAACGAAAATGTCACCAATGTCTTGCAAGGTGACAGTATAGTTGCCAGTTTCTTTCATGTCTCTCAGTTTACATGAAATAAATCGTTTAACAGGAACTGTTATGACATTACGAGCAGAGTGATGATTATGGACCAAGGAAGAATAATTGTACTCTTGATACAATAAAGAGTTCAACTTCCCTCTAACTAGATATGTTGATATATCGCTAATGCTGTTGTCTCCTTTACTTGTTGAACTCCCTGTTCGCTGGCCTTGGCCGCCTCCGGATGGGGTTCGCCGAGGTGAGTGTCTTCCAGATGAACTTGGGGGCATCGTTGAAGGCTGGTTGGTGCTCCTCGTTGCCGGTGTCCACCTAGATGAAGGCGAAGGCGAAGGTGAAGCCGATCGCTGGGCTTGGCCGCCTCTGGATGGGGTTCGCAGAGGTGAGTGTCTTCCAGATGAACTTAAAGGCATCGTTGAAGGCTGGTTGTTGCTCCTCGTCGTCGGTGTCCACCTAGAGGAAAGCGAAGGCGAAGGTGAAGGTGATCGCTGGCCTTGGCTGCCTCCAGATGGGGTTCGTCGAGGTGACCTGCTTCGAGATGAAGATGGGGACATAGTTAGCGCATCATATTCATCAAAAGCGGTTTTCAATTGTTCGAACACTCTGTCCGACAAAGTTTGATTTTCGGGACATGCAGGCCCCTGCTGTTTGCTCAAACTTTGCCGGAGTACTCTATACGCACAATAGCCGAGGTTTTGTTCCCTAGTTTTTGCCACAATGATTCGTTTTATTCCGCAAAAATTACTAGCAAACGCAGTGCGGACAAAGAAACTGATTAATGCATCAGTTATGCTGGTACGAGTTGTTTTTATAACATCTTTCAGCATGTTTTCCACATGTAGTATATGTTCACGAAACGCATGATTGTGGATTACAGGCATTGCAGTACATATGTTTTCAGGGGTCAGGTCATCTTTACTGGGGACAGCGGCATTTGAGGCACGCTGTGGTGAATTCTGTGGTATAACTGAAGTTCCATCCGATATGTGCACTGGTATACATTCAGAAATATCTAACACAGTGTTACCATTTGGATTAAGGCCTAGTATACTGAAAAAATCTGCCGGCAGTTGGTAGGGCAGTTGGTAGTAAGTAGACTCGGACTGGATCGGTTGTTGAGCAACTCCAATTTGCCCGTCTTGTTTGGTGGTTCTTTCGGGGTTCATGATTGCAAGTCTGAGTGTTAATTCTCTGTAACAAAAGTGTAAACATACGGGACAGGTCGTTATTGTTTTGTATCAGTATACCTAAATAATATTATAAACATACCATAATCAATTACGTAATTACAGATTATCCTATTACATCAACTGAATCATCATCATTCTTTAGTCAGGTGCGGAAGAAAGAATCTCAACACAAAATTCACCATGTGAGTAAAACATGTTTTTATGATAGTTTATCAATAGTTTGGTATTCACGTATACCACAAGTAGGTAGCATTTAATTAGTTCGTATGAGCATGTTAACCAATACAAGTACTCACTAACATAAACTTAAGGACTCCAATATGCGACAGCCGCACAATCAAGAAGCTAAAGACGTCTGTCAAGAAAATCGTCCTTTTCATAGATTTCATGAACAGATTAGATAAACTCATGAGAGATCGTTTACTGTGCATTTGGGAAGATATCGTCGAAATTCAGAAATTAGTCCTAATAATAATGAAATAATATCACAGAACAACCAACTCGACTTCAGACTCCGCCAATATAATCAGGTGATCCCTACCAATGATTGGCCGTATTCACAAATTCCTATTGTGGGCGCGTCTCTGGTTACGAGATTTGGTTTGAATTGTATACAATTTCATTCACACTGGAGTCGAAAATGCCTGTCGGTGCAAACTTCGGGGCCTTACTGTGAACGAACGGCTGGACGTACGATGCTCCGGATGGTCTTAAAAAACTCGCAAGTTCAAGAACTGTTTAAAACCGTAAAAATATTTACGTAAAAAAATAGTATAGGCGTTTTGAAAATTTCAACCCCTATTTTGAACCCCTTAGAGATGACTCACAGTAACGTCGAGCTTTGAGGACCAACTAGACGCCGAGCGGAACCTATAACCCGAATTTCATCAATTTGTTTTCATGGTAACTAAGAAAAGTGGCCCGTACGGCGGACAGACAGAAATATTTTTATTGCAGTTTTGGATTCTACATACCTTGAAACGTAAACCATCAAATTTTGAGGGGGGGTAAGAATTTTTTTTCCATGCTCGATTCCAATGGTTCATTATTGAAAATAATAAACCAATATTTCTGCCGAATTGATGAAATTCGGGTTATAGGTTCCGTTCGGCGTCTAGTTGGTCCTCAAAGCTCGACGTTACTGTGAGTCATCTCTAAGGGGTTCAAAATAGGGGTTGAAATTTTCAAAACGCCTATACTATTTTTTTACGTAAATATTTTTACGGTTTTAAATAGTTCTTGAACTTGCGAGTTTTTTAAGACCATCCGCAGCATCGTACGTCCAGCCGTTCGTTCACAGTAAGGCCCCGAAGTTTGCACCGACAGGCATTTTCGACTCCAGTGTGAATGAAATTGTATACAATTCAAACCAAATCTCGTAACCAGAGACGCGCCCACAATAGGAATTTGTGAATACGGCCAATCATTGGTAGGGATCACCTGATTATATTGGCGGAGTCTGAAGTCGAGTTGGTTGGTAGGTAGTGAAACTTGAACAAACGTTGAAGTATTATTGATGGGTAAATTATTACTACACGATGGTAAATCATTACTCAACGGTAAATTATTACACAACGGTTCAGTATACCATCTAAGTAGAAGGGGCTGGAGTTTGTTGGTAGGTACTTTTGCAACTTGTTTCACTCCTCATCAACAATTTCTTTTCAGAACTTCATTGTGCGTTTCTTTTTGTTAGGTACTGTTTGTCATCGGCAGAATTATTTTAGCAACATTTAACTCGTGATTTAGGTAGGTACCTAGTAACGAGTACGGGGTTAGGTACTAACCTACGGAGGGTCTGCGATCTACATTTTGTGTTAATAATTTCAAAGGTATGGTTAATTGTTGAAATGAACATAAATATCAGTCAGTTCTAAGTAACTTGATTGGGATCGTATAACATAGGTGAAAATCTGTTCGTATTGTGCGTGAAGGAAGTCGATTCTATCCGTCAGGTTGTTGAGGTCGTAATAGTGAGTAATGGTGTGGTAACCTTCGACTATTTTTGCGGGTCGAAGGAGTACTGGCAGGAGTCCTAGGTTTGCAATGACATTGATTATCTCTAATCCCGTTGAAGACGAGAATAGAAGTGGGATTCTGCAACAATCAGAGTAAAGATAGTTTTAATATTTCGGAGCACATTTGTTCTCTAAGGTGGGGGATGTCCGATTGAGAAAATGACAGTGGTCGTCTGCTGGTCGATAATTTCGCGAATTGACACATGAAGATGCCGCAATCATCTGAATTTGTTTGTTGGGGAACTGTTCGCATGTGGATCGTGGACCAATTTTCCGAGTCTAATAGGATTCCTTTTTTCTCCAGATATTCATATGCTAGATACGATTGTATATTTTCAAGGACCTCTATTGCATTGTTATGTCCAGTACCGTTGTTGATCCGTGTTTCTGAGAGAGAATCGAAGTATGAGATTTGTTTTTGCCTAGTATCTACCATTACTAGACTCCAATGATTCGATTGAAAGATAGGAATTACTATGAGGTCTTTGGCAAAAATGTCGGATTTACGAGTGAAATTTCTAACTCTATCGTAACCTTCAGCTGATAGCATTTCGTAAAGGAAAGAATTGAAACAGAAGGTCGAGGGTAATGATTTGGAGTTGCGATTTCTCTCGTCAATTAGTTCCATGTAGAAGTTTACGATCATGTCGTCAACCCATGCGCCGGGTTTTAGAGTCAGGAGGTTTTCTCTAGTAATTTTTAATCTGAATTTGTGGGATAGCGTCTCGGATGGTGGTAGTTCTGAGTTCCATGCATTTTGAACCTTGGTCTCATAGAATTTCCGTGGGGGTTTTACGTTAGTTAGGTGGGCCTCTACTTGGGTATGATGTCGATGGAGGATCTGAATTGTTGTCGTGACCGGATCAATTTCTGTAACTTCTTGTTTGTTGAAGTTTGGTTTGGTTTTGCTCTGACGTTGGACGGTTTTGATAAATACTTCTTTAGGGATTTCGGGAGGATCAATTCTGTTGGCGTTTTTTATTTCTAGTACATTTTCTTTATGATTCTGGAATTTCTCGGAAAGATGGACATAGAGAGCTTTGACCTTTTCCTTATTAGCCATGCTGTAGATACGAACGTTTTTTTTTTTTCGATTTCCGATAACCCCCATTCAACAATCTTGGCTCGTCACTGGGTACTTGCGAAACCTGAACAAACGTTGATTAAATTATACTTACTGTTGAGTAAATTATTACGCAATGGTAAATTATTACGCAGTGGTGTATCTACCTAGAAGGGGCTGGATTTTGTTGATCGGTACCTACTTTTGTAACTTGAACAACTGTTGAAGTATTACTGGCGGGCAAGTTATTACACAACGGTTCGTTAGTGATGTGCAAAAGGAGCATCGATACAAACATGTAAATTATAAAACTTGTGTTAAGTACTTACCGAAATGCAGAGAAGAAGTGAGAAGACCGTCTGAAGAATTCAGTATTATATACACTCCAAAACACGATCGGGTAGAACTAGTGGGGGACAGACCAAATCATCAGAGCGGGCGGGCGGTGGGTGGGATTTCCCCGAGACGCCTTTGAATTCCTCGAGAATCTCATTTCTATAGCTGAACATCTGTCTCGATGTTCTCTTTTTTTTCTGCAGAGTTTCGTGGCAAACCTGGGGCCGAAAAGGTCGAGGTACCGGCGTCCTGGAGATTAATAAACTAAAAAAGGAGCGTAACTAATTCCCGTTTTAGTGGCCACAAATGGTGGAAACCATCAGAAATAGCTATTTCAATTATTACGCATGAAAGAAACAATAAATGAACAGCCGTCATTTTTATGATACGTTAGTTTGCAGGGGTGAGAATACTGTTAATGTAGTATTTTATGATTATATTTATGCATTTCTCAGGAATCAACATTACGAATCCAATTCATTACGCATGATTCAAAATAATTATCCTGACTCGTAACATCCAACCTAATAACTCTGTCGATCTCGACGAATTCTTCCGTAGAAATTTCGAAACTAAAACAAATATATAGCAACTTGGTTGGTACATAGGATTGCGGAAGTGAGGCAAAAGAGCAATTTAATAAACCTACCGATCGATGAATACAGTCGAATAATAAACCCATGTGACAAAGACATTGCAGCGTTTGTTACTGTTTAAAACCATGGTTATTCCTTAGTTTTCCGCTGAGCTTCACTGATTTGCCACATCAATGATTTTATTGATTCCTACAAATGTCGCACAGTATCTGCTGGGAATGGCTATTTTTGATGATTTCCACGAGTTTTGGCCCCCAAAAACATGAATTATGCTCGGGCTTTTCCTATCAAAAGATTATTTTTGATCACTGATAGTACCATTTAATTGTTTCGATTCACCTGTTGCTATTACTTCTGCCGTTATTTCAGACAGTTTCCAGTGTTTTTGACGCATATATTATCCAGTGAACAATACACCTAGGTATGTATTCGCTCAGCAAAACTCGGCGCTGCACCCCCGGATGATTTCCGCTTAGAGCCTAACGGCTAAAATGTGACGTACCTTGAAAAGGTTTTTGCTCCCTCTCCCTCTTTTTCTTTCTTCCATCCTATTATTTAAGATACCTCCTTATTAAAGAACAGTTCGCGATGAACTCTTTAAATCAGCATCGTTTTCGTCGTAGGTAACTAAGCCAGAACTTCACTCCAATAAGAAGTTTTCTCAACACAATGAACTCGTAACCAATGGTTCTCCGGAATGTAAGGAGGGGGAAATTGGCAGCGTGGCATATGGTCTGGGGTCAAATAGATTCACAGCTTTCCAAAAAGTGGTGAACAAATTTTGTGCGATGAATAATGGCGAAAATAAATTTCCTTTGCAACGATCGGTTGTACGTGAAAATCATAATAAATCATAGCGCTACTTTCGTGTCACTTTTTCCTGTCGTTTTTCGGCGGGGGGTCCCACCGCAAAAACCTTTTCAAGGTTAAAAGATTTTCATACCGCCCCCGAAACTTTTCAGCCCAATCGGAATACACCCAGGGGTGTTATGAGTGAAAATGTGTGTAAAAATAGGTACTTTTTGCGTTTTAGCATCATATTGGTAACATGAGCTTTTAAGGTATCGTTTTTCATGTTTTTGGGGACGAGAAGACCGAATATGAAGTCGATTGTGATCAAAGAGTAGAAAATTGAGGTTCTACCACATGTTCAGCTCCCGAAATTTATTTTTTATGAGTCAAAAACCTAGGAAATCGTCTTAAATCACCATCAACTTGTAGAATAACACTGGAAAAAGTGTCAACACGTGGATCAAGACGATTAAATGGTACTATCAATGATCAGAGATAATTTATTTTTAAAAACTCGGCGCTGCGCGCCTCGCCAGGGGGCAAGCCCCCTGGACCCCCGGATGCTTACTGCTTAGAGCCTACGGCTAAAATTCAAGAAACATGGAACATGCTTTAGCCGCGCTTTTGGTTTATTATTCTATGAATATCATTTTAATCAAAGGTGGTCGACATCTGCCCGTAACAAGCAGAACTTTTTAAGAAAATACCGCGATTGGATGAAGGGTGAGTTTATGATTAATTTACCAAATAGTGATGACAGGGCTTGTATGCAATCCGCGGAGGGCGGCTTTCATAGAATCGGACGACCTGAAAAACCTTTTGACGAGTGTGGTGAGAGGGGTAAGAGGTTTAAAATTGCAAAAATACGATCGTTGAACGATCAAAATTTGATAGATGCAGCTGGTTCCTCAGCCGAGGTTGATAAGTCACCAGTGTTTACTGCCGAATTTGCATTAGCTCTTTTCCTCCAAGCCAAGATGACCAGGTTTCAGTACGAAACTATCAGAGCTGCAACTAAAAGTGCAGGTTTTAATATCTTCCCCTCCTACAAAAAAGTGGCTGAGGCAAAAAAATATTGCTATCCAAGTGGTGTTAATATATCGGAAACCGGTGGTGGGGTTCCGCTACAGAACTTGCTTGATGATACCGTGGATAGAATATTTCAAACAATGACAGAGGAGGAAATTGATAATTTGAAGGACCATAATGTCACATTACATACGAAGTGGGGATGTGATGGGGCCTCAGGCCAGCAAGAGTTTTCTCAATCGTTCTCACAAGTCAATGAAGGAAAAACTGACGCGAACCTATTCATGACGTCTATCGTGCCTCTGCGAATCACTGCAACTGATAATGACGATTCCATTAGTTGGTTGAATCCAAGACCTTCGTCAACACTATATTGTAGACCACTGAGATTTGATTATGAAAAGGAAACGGATGTAGTAGTTAAGACAGAAATATTGAGAGTAGAAAATGAAATTAAAAAAATCTGCAAGATATGAGACTGATTATAGGCACTCGTGCAATTACTGTAAAACATGTATTGCATTTCACGATGTTAGATGGGAAAGTAGCCCAAATTTGTACTGATACCACGGCTTCTACCAATTGCGTCATTTGCGGTGCTCGTCCAACGGAAATGAATAATGTGCAATCAGTAAAACAGAGACCTCCAAATCGCGAAGCTTTTAAACTGGGAATGTCTCCTCTCCATGCCAGAATTAGATTTATGGAGTATATTCTTCATCTTAGTTACAACTTAAAATTTCAGGCATGGAGGACCAATGCTACAACTAAGCCAATCAAAGATGCCGAGAAGAACCGAATTCAAAGAGAATTACTGAGTCAACTTGGTATAAGAGTTGACTACGTGAAGCAGGGCTACGGATCGAGCAATACAGGGAATACCTCGAGAAGATTTTTTGCTAACCCCTCGGTTGTAGCATCGATAACTGGTATTGATATAACATTGATTTGCAGATTAGGGACAATCCTGGAAGTGATCTACAGCAGCAGTCATCAGATTGACGTTTCCAAATTCGCCACTTACACCCAAGATACTGCTGAATTAGCTGTGAGGTTGTACCCGTGGTACTATATGCCATGTACACTACATAAGATATTAATACATGGGTCCGAAATAGTTGAATCTGCTGCTCTGCCAATCGGTGCACTCTCAGAAGAAGCTCAAGAGAGTCGGAACAAGGACTACAAACATTTCAGAACTCATTACACAAGAAAAAATTCCCGATTGAACACCAACGAGGATATTTTTCATAAACTGCTAGAAACGTCTGACCCCTTTATCACTTCCTTGCGTCCATCTCCAAAGAAAAGGCTTGAAGATTTCAGCGCGGAAGCTGAGGCGTTACTTTCGTAAATGCAATGCGCTGTCAAATTTTGACTTTTCAAGGCATCCCGAATATGCTGATGCGCAAAAAGTGCAAAAATGAGTTGTAGTGAAGTTATTTATTTCATTTTTTTGTTATTTCAACAGAGGACATGAGCAAATTTTGAGAAGAAGCAAAATTTTCAGGTTGTTCCGAAGAAAATGTTCAGTTAAGTTTGATAATGAAACTCTTGTAAAACAGATAACATCGTTTTTTCTAATGTATTTTTCCCCTCTGAATCGAATGAAACCACTCCCAAGTCGATATCATTATCTGTTTTCGAGATTCGTAGTTTTTTCCGTATTTTGGCCATTTGGCCCCACTGTGCGACGCCGCCACGTTATGTACCTAGTAACTTATTATCCATTGGATCCAGTTTCTCAAGTTTTTTATTTATCTCGTCGAGCCTTGCTAGAACCTCCGACATACTCATGTTCGTTCCTATCAAGGTTCTATCGGCCGGGAGTATCAACTGCTCACAGCAAGTCGCGAGTTTGTTTATTTTCGCACTTAGTATTGGCAGCGTGATTGATTCCAAGTTCTTCTGGGCGCAGTGAGGGGTCCGGTATCAGCCTGTACGATCTCTGCGGTCCGCTTCTCAGTTGTCCCAAACCATCAATTCACGCCTCCTACTCGACTAAATTCGCTTTTTCCTCGAGGTTCAATCGATTAATCTAGCGACTTCCACCCGAAAAGAAACGTTAATAATATTTGTCGCCGTTGTCATCATCGTTGTCATCCACATCGAACCCGTTCATATTCCACACTGATTTGTTACCGTACCAGCAACGACATATGAATTCATTGAATGATCGGGTCACGGTTTTTGGTGTTTCGGAAGAGGCCAAACGCTGTTGCTGTTGGTCTGCTGTCAGACGTTCCCATGTTTTCATTTTACATTTAACGACTATCTTGTTGTAAATCCCGCTTTTGAGTTTTAGTAATGCATCTTCGATGTCCTGTGTCACATCATTTCCATAAAGTACATTTGGCTCTCGACCTTTGATATTTTTCGTCAATCCCGGTCTCGGGGGTTCTAGTTCTAAATGTAATTCTTTAGAATCATTCACACCTTTGCCTGGGATGGGCAACACTCTTTTATGATTTAGAGGACGGTGTTCTTTCATCGCAGTCATAGTATTACTACTACTACTACTAATACTGGGCTGGTGTTCAAACTCCATTTCGCTCTCTTATAATAATATTCGTAAGCCTAATGTAAGTAAATATTGTCAACGACTTGTTTTTACCAAAGATTCGAAGCAACATTAAATTCAAACAAACTGTGATACCTAACAACCTAACAGGGTGTCTGATATATAAAACCATTCAATTCAATTCTACATGTTTTATTTCACATTATGAATAAGTAGTAGGTACAAAGTAGATAACCCGTCTAAATAATATGGACTAGCCTATACATATTATGTAGATCGCAGACCTCCGTAGGTTAGTACCTAACCCCGTACTCGTTACTAGGTACCTACCTAAATCACGAGTTAAATGTTGCTAAAATAATTCTGTCGATGACAGACTGTAACTAAAATGGCAAAACGAAACGCAAAGAATGAAGTTCTGAAGGAAAATTGTTGATGTGGAGTGAAATAGATGCCCCTTCTGCGTCGATCACTGTTTTCTGTGGTCAATACGTACCCTCGTGGTCAAGTATAATGAACCGTTGTGTAATAACTTGCCCATCAATAATACTTCAACGGTTGGTCACGTTGCAAACGTACCGATCAACAAAATCCAGCCCCTTCTTGGTAGATGAACCGTTGTGTAATATTTATCGTTCTGTAATAATTTACCGTTGTGTAATATTTTCTGATGATTTTCGCTTACAACCGATTCGTTGCTACGGAACTTTATCTTCGCCAGTTATCATCGTACAAAAATCGTTCACCACTCGTTGGATAGCTCTCGATTTACCTAACCATATTACGTTCACCACTGCGGAGTGCGTGGCCGACAAGCTGCGGTAAGAGCGTGATTGTTTAAATAATTGTTTACACACAGGTGATCATTCTCAATAATTTATATTGTCAACACGAATGCAAGCTTCATATAGGTATGGAAGAGGTAGGGTAGGGGGGCGGTAAGACATAAAATGTCCCACAGGGTTGCAGACTCGTAAGCAAGATGTTTTTATGAATATTTGGCCAATGTCTTTCACCCTTGGCTCATCCAGGAAGACATTCCACTCTCTGTAATTCTTTTCATTTCTTCAGCGAATTGGATCCGTAAAATTGCTGTTAGGTATAGTCGTATATACGGAGCCATAAACCCCAGAGGTATGCGACAGCCGCGTCAAACTAGGTCTGGGAGAATAAATTATTCAAGAGGAAATTTTGTCTAGAGGACAGCGACTCCCGATTGTACTGCCTCCAGCCAGCCCATTTAAGACTAAGTGCCTTAAGTAGGTGTTTAACTCGGGTTTGGTTGGGTTGAAGAATTATAGGCGTGCGTCCTCTCCAAGTACCGAATCACAACAATCATCGCTAAACTGTTACGCAATGGTCATTCCCGCTTTGAACTCCCTCGAATATGGGGGATCAACGCAATATAAGCCACGAGTCACCAGCAGTATGGAGAATGCGATAATATCAACATTCAAGAGTAGATTATGGGCACTGTACGGACTGTATGTACAATTTGGAAATAAGCAATAGACAAGAAATTACAATATCGTATTATTAACTTCATTTGTTTTCCGTTTCAAGGTGCGTAGATTCCAAAAACGCTGCAAAGTCCTTGTCACATGGGTTTATTATTCTATTGGACGTACTTACAGAAATGCTGGCTGTTCATTTATTGTTTCGTTCATATGAAATAATTGAAATAGCTATTTCTGGTGGTCCCCACCAATTTTGGCCCCCAAAACTTGAATCAGGTACGCTCCTTTTTTCAAATTACGATTGATTATTGGTTGTGCCATTTAATCGTCTTGATCCACGTGTTGACACTTTTTCCAGTGTTATTCTACAAGTTGATGGTGATTTAAGACGATTTCCTAGGTTTTTGACTCATAAAAAATAAATTTCGGGAGCTGAACATGTGGTAGAACCTCAATTTTCTACTCTTTGATCACAATCGACTTCATATTCGGTCTTCTCGTCCCCAAAAACATGAAAAACGATACCTTAAAAGCTCATGTTACCAATATGTTGCCAAAACGCAAAAAGTACCTATTTTTACACACATTTTCACTCATAACACCCCTGGGTATATTCCGATTGGGCTGAAAAGTTTCATATTTAATTCAAAGAGACAAGCACCGTAAGTGCCAATGATGAAACTAAAATCAGGTTGATCTGGACTCTTCTCGAATAATGTTCAGTTTTCATATAAAAAGAATGGTTTTTGTCGAACTTAGCTCGATTTTTAATCGAAACTGGTCTACAGAGCGATGGAACACAAATGCTTGTCCTTCGATCTGTCCTCCCCTAAAAGAAATTGTTGATGTGGATCGAAATGCTGATGAAATGCAAATCGTCCCAGGTCATAGGTGTACTAGCCTGACCGCTCGCTTCGCTCGCTATCCGAGATTCGCTGTACGCAGTATCGTGGAACCAACAAACGACGGAAAAATCCCATAGCCTACCGGGTATTTGTGCCCAATTTTATCAAAATCCGTCAAGCCATTCAGGAGTTGACCATGGTCGATAATATTTCCGCTATGGTCAGGGAATTAAAAATGCGACGTCGCACAACTTGGGAGCCTACTGGATATTCATGCCAAATTTGGTCGATATCCGTTGAGCAATTCGGGATTCGACCATGGAGGGGCCCATGGATGCGCTATGGTCGACCGCGGGAGTAGTCCGAAGGGTCGATCGTAGATAGAATTTCACGTAGATTACGAATACGCGATAAAAAATAGGGGTTACCATTTCAATTAACGAAGTTGACCATGGTCGACCATAGTTCCGCTATGGTCAGGGAATTAAAAATGCGACGTTGCACAACTTGGGAGCCTACTGGATATTCGTGCCGAATTTGGTCGATATCCGTCAAGCCATTCAGGAGTTGACCATGGTCGACCATAGTTCCGCTATGGTGAGGGAATTAAAAATGCGACGTTGCACAACTTGGGAGCCTACTGGATATTCGTGCCGAATTTGGTCGATATCCGTCAAGCCATTCAGGAGTTGACCATGGTCGACCATAGTTCCGCTATGGTCAGGGAATTAAAAATGCGACGTTGCACAACTTGGGAGCCTACTGGATATTCGTGCCGAATTTGGTCGATATCCGTCAAGCCATTCAGGAGTTGACCATGGTCGACCATAGTTCCGCTATGGTGAGGGAATTAAAAATGCGACGTTGCACAACTTGGGAGCCTACTGGATATTCGTGCCAAATTTGGTCGATATCCGTCGAGCCGTTAGGCCGTGGGAAGACAGACAGACAGACTCACAGAGATTCGTTTTTATAATATATAGAGATAGAGATAGAGATAGAGATTATTCTACTGGACATACCTAAAGAAATGATTGTTGTTCATTTATTGTTTCGTTCGTGTGAAATAATCTAAATAACTACCTATTTCTGATGGTTTCCACAATTTTTGGCCCCTAAAACACGAATTAGATAAGTACGCTCCTTTTTGGGTTATTATTCTGCGAATAATACACCTATGTATTCGCTCAGCAAAAAATGTTTATAACACCTCCTCAAACGTTTTTCTTTTCCGTTTCAAGGTGCGTGGATTCCAAAAATGCTGCAAAGTCCTTGTCACATGGGTTTATTATTCTATTGGACGTACTTACAGAAATGCTGGCTGTTCATTTATTGTTTCGTTCATATGAAATAATTGAAATAGCTATTTCTGGTGGTTCCCACCAATTTTGGCCCCCAAAACTTGAATCAGGTACGCTCCTTTTTTCAAATTACGATTGATTATTGGTTGTGCCATTTAATCGTCTTGATCCACGTGTTGACAATTTTAGTATGGAACATGATTTAGCCTTGGACTAACAAACTAGCCGAAAAACGTTACACGGGATGGGCGTCGCGGAAGTGGAACGCGGAAGTGGAACGAAATTTTAACAATGATTTTCACTTACAACCGAGTAGTTGCTAGGGAAATGAGACTCCTTTCATTTTCATCGGACAAAAATCGTTTTCCATTCGTTGGAAAGCTCTTGATTTATCACGAATGTATTTCGTATTTGTTCTTGGTATTTATATCCTAGTTTCATAATATAACTATATAAACGAATGTTGTAAATGGATAGCAAACAATGACGCTTGTTTAGTTGTCACTTGGTTGTGGTAAACTACGCGGCTAAAGCATGTTCCATGTTTTTTGAATTTTAGCCGTAGGCTCTAAGCAGTAAGCATCCGGGGGTCCAGGGGGCTTGCCCCCTGGCGAGGCGCGGAGCGCCGAGTTTTTTTACGTTATTAAATTTGTCTTGAGCTAAGCAATGTTTTGAGACCACCCGGAGCATAAATCCGGCCCGGATATCATCACTACCGAGCATCTGATTATAATCAAGGATGGCTGTAGTCGAGTTGGTAATTCTGCGATATTATTTCATTTGACAAATGATGGACTATTGGATTTTGTTGGTAGGTACTTGTGAAACCTGACCAACCGTTGAAGTCTCGAAGGAGGGAAGAGTAACCCGGAGGATAGGAAGCTGAGATAACTCAGCCGCGGGAGAACTCGCGCCGCGGGAGGGGGGAGTCGCGGAGTCTGAAATTATAAAAACGAGTGTATCCCCTCCTCTATTTCATTCCTTGTTCGACTGGCCGCCTGAAGGTACGTTCATTTTCTTCACTCCTTCACTCCTTCCCAAAATACAAACAACTAGATGGTGATTTCAGATGATTTCATACGGTTTTGGATAGTAAACACAGATTATGGGAACTTAAGCTTTGAAAAACACTCACATTCCGCCTATTTCGTTAACATCGACTTCAGATACGGTATAATCGTCCCCAAAAAATAGAAAACGATACCTAAACAGCTCATTTTGCTAATAATTATGTTACTAAACAACGCTGCAAAGTCCTTGTCACATGGGTTTATTATTCTATTGGACGTACTTACATATATGTTGGCAGTTCATTTATTGTTTCTTGTATGCGTATTAATCGAAATTTCTGATGGTTTCCATCAATTTTGGCCCCTACGCGCTTTTTAAAAATAACTATCTTTGATCGTTTATAGTGCCATTTAATCGTCTTGGTCCATGTTTTGACCCTTTTCCTAGTGTTATTCTACAAATTGATGGCGATTTCAGACAATGTTGCAGGTTTTTGACTCATTAAAAATCAATTTTGGGAGCTGAACACTTGGTAGAACTCAATTTTCCACTCTTTGGTCAAATTCGACTTCATATTCGGTCTTCTCGTCCCCCAAGACATGGAAACGGTACCTCAAAAGCTCATGTTACTAAACACAAAACGTACCTAGTTTTATACACATTTTCACTCATAACTCCCCTGGATATATTCCGATCGGGATGAAAGGTTTCGGGATACAACTATGGCCCAAACGGAGCATGTGTGCGAAAGAACGAATTTTTTAGACTGACAATGAAGCCGGTACAGGTAATACGGCGGATTTTGGTTTATTATTCTGTGAATAATACACCTATGTATTCGCTCAGCAAAACTCGGCGCTGCACCCCCGGATGATTTCCGCTTAGAGCCTAACGGCTAAAATGTGACGTACCTTGAAAAGGTTTTTGCTCCCTCTCCCTCTTTTTCTTTCTTCCATCCTATTATTTAAGATACCTCCTTATTAAAGAACAGTTCGCGATGAACACTTTAAATCAGCCTCGTTTTCGTCGTAGGTAACTAAGCCAGAACTTCACTCCAATAAGAAGTTTCTCAACAAAATGAACTCGTAACCAATGGTTCTCCTGAATGTTAGGAGGGGGAAATTGGCAGCGTGGCATATGGTCTGGGGTCAAATAGATTCACAGCTTTCCAAAAAGTGGTGAACAAATTTTGTGCGATGAATAATGGCGAAAATAAATTTCCTTTGCAACGATCGGTTGTACGTGAAAATCATAATAAATCATAGCGCTACTTTCGTGTCACTTTTTCCTGTCGTTTTTCGGCGGGGGGTCCCACCGCAAAAACCTTTTCAAGGTTAAAATTTTTATAACACCCCCTCAAAACTTTTTCTTTTCCGTTTCAAGGTGCGTAGATTCAAAAGAAATGCATCACGCGTACAGGCTTCATTTTCTGTCTAAGAAATTCGTTCTTTCGCACACATGCTCCATTTGGGCCCTAGTTGTGTCCCGAAACTTTTCAACCCGATCGGAATATACCCAGGGGAGTTATGAGTGAAAATGTGTATAAAAATAGGTACGTAACATAGTAGTAAAATGAGCTTTTGACAGTGGCGTAGCCAGGATTGTTGAGGGGGGGGGGTTATCGGAAACAGAAAAAATTCCTGCCATATAGCATGGCTATAAGAGCGAATTTGCAGAGAAATATTCCTGATATTGTGTTAAATGATGATATAGCGAGAAATCATACCACTTTTCTTAAAATTATATAATCTTTCATGATTTTAGCCATTTTTACCGATGTTTGAACCTAATAAAGTCAAATTTGACCCACTTGCTTTTGAGAAAAATAGTTTGATCATCGAGGTAGTCCCTCCGTCGTGATTAATCATCCCACACAACGTCAGGTGGATTAATATTGATTTTACCAATAATACCAATTTTTACCCACAAAAGTCAAAATCTGACCCCTATTCTGCGCGACAAACAACTGAATTAGTATTGTTCTGTCTTTACTCAACATTCCATACCAATTCCAGTGATTTTATAGCAATTGTTTGCAATTTTGGCCGTTTTTACCGAGTTTTGACCCCTAAAAACTCCAATTTGATCCCCTTGGAATTTGGAAATTGCTCATCTTCGAACTCATCCTTTCGTTTGGCCATACAAAGGTTTTGGAGAAATCTGGAATTTTTACCATGTACCTACCCAATGACAGATATCATCTGGAGTGGCACATAAATATACATACCTAATATATAAATGTTTGTTAAAATCTAGGGATGAACTGAGGATGCTCTGAAACGGATTTCCCTATAAACATATTTCAAACATTCATGTTCTGAAAATGTTACTCGTTGCAATAGCTTCATTTTCTTTGAAAATTCGCAATAAGGTTTGACATTACAAAGAAAGCTGAATTTAAATTAAATTTAACAAAGCACTAAATGTTACAGATAACGTTAGGTAAGAAAAACTGAAGAAATACAACATTTATTTGGAAACAATGTTGAGAAAAAATGTTGAGTTGAGCTTGTGATCTATCGTTTTCCATATTTTTTAGGGCGAGAAGATCGAATATTAAGTTGATTTTGACCGAAGAGTGAAGAATTGAGGTTGTAACGAAGGTTAAGCTCCCGAAATTATTTGTTTATGAATCATAAACATGGGAATCTCTCCGAAATCACCATACATTTGTATAATAACACTAAGAGTAGTATCCACAGGTGAATCAAGACAGTCAAACGGTACTATCAATGATCAAAAATAAACTGAAAACACAGCCGAGCCTAATTCGTGTTTTTGGGGGCCAAAATTGGTGGAAACCATCAAAAATAGCCATTTCAATAATTGCTCATGAAAGCAATAAATGAACAGCCAAACTTTCTGCATGGATGTCCCGTAGAATAATAAACCCATGTGACAAGGACTTTGCAGCGTTGTTCTAGTGTTATTCTACAAATTGATGGTGATTTCAGACGATTTTCCAGGTTTTTGACTCATTACAAAAATCAATGTTGTGAGCTGAATATCTGGTACAACCTCAATTTTTCACTCCTTGGTCAAAATCGACTTCATATTCGGTCTTCTCGTCCCCAAAAACATGAAAAACGATACATCAAAAGCTCGTTTTACTAACAAGTTACTAAAACACAAAAGGTACCTATTTTATACACATTTTCACTCATAATATCCCTGGGTATATTCCGATCGGGCTGAAAAGGTTCAACAAATAAATGTGCATTTTGGAATCTGAATTTACTAACGAATCCAATGGTATTGAACATTTCGAATCCAATTCATTACGCATGATTCAAAGTAATTATCTTGATTTATCTCTTAACACCCAACTTAATAACTCTGTCGATCTCGACGAATTCTTCCGTAGACATTTCGAAACTAAAAAATATATAGCAACTTGGTTGGTACATAGGATTGCGGAAGTGAGGCAAAAGAGCAATTTAGTAAACCTATAGATCGATGAATTAAGTATACAAAACGCTGCAAATCCCTGCACAACGGTTTATTATTTTGTATAGAATACCCTTCTGTTACAGATCACAGCTCTATGTATAGATAACCCGTCTATATAATATGATATGTACTATTCTATACATATTATGTAGATCGCAGACCCTCCGTAGGTAGGTACCTAGTAACGAGTACGGGGTTAGGTACTAACCTACGGAGGGTCTGCGATCTACATAATATGTATAGAATAGTACATATCTTATTATATAGACGGGTTATCTATACATAGAGCTGTGATCTGTAACAGGAGGGTATTCTGTACAAAATAATAAACCGTTGTGCAGGGATTTGCAGCGTTTTTTTGGAATCTACGCACATTGAAACGTAAAACAAAGATTTTTTAGGAGGTGTTCAAAATAAAGTTTGCAAACCGAATACGTACGTAGACGATATAATGAACCGTTGTGTAATAATTTACCGTTGAGTAATGATTTACCGTACATACATAAAACCGTAGGTTAGTACCTAACCCCGTACTCGTTACTAGGTACCTCCCTAAACCGTTGTGTAATAATTTACCTGTATAGGTTCCACTTCTACGGAGATAGAATAATGAACCGTTATGTAATAATTTGCCCATCAATAATACTTCAATCGCGGACCTCCGTAGGTTAGTACCTAACCCCGTACTCGTTACTAGGTACCTCCCGGTACCTCCCTGAACCGTTGTGTAA